>JAQMYJ010000008.1:7412312-7425484 GCA_030014305.1 Clarias laeviceps
AAAGTAAAAATAAAACAAATTAACCTGCACTTTACCTTTGAAAAGAATCAGTGTTTCTGTGTAGAGCAGAGAGAAAATGTGTGTCTGTGAAGATGAAGGTAGGAGGGGTCTGTGTGTGTCTGTGTGTGTCACACACAGCAGGCAAGGAACAGCCATAAGCCTTGAGCAGAAAGAGAACATGGATTTTTAACGTCTCTAATGTGACTTGCTTTTGCTTTACACGCGCGCTGTACACACACGCATACAGACACAAAATAAAATGTGTTTTACGCGCACACACGTGGTCACCGTGTTATAGTAAACAGTACACGCGTGCACGGATGTTGATTATACCAGTAAGAGACTCGCACTAAGACCCAGCAGACCCAGCAGCCTCCGCCATGTATCTTTCCTCTACCTCCGCTCATTTATTTTATTTATTTATTTTTTGCTCCGCCCTGTCTATGAGGCACCGAACTCTGCTAGTATCAGTGCGCGAGACCGAGTGTGTTCACTCAGCTTCGCGCTCAACTAAAGTTTTTTTTAATAATCGAATGTCTCCGCGTCGTCGATTATGAAATTCGTTGCCAACGCTTTTGGTAATCGATTTTTATAGATTTTATCGATTCGTTGTTGCAGCCCTAGTCTCTACTATACCAAGAAGTTTGCAGCATTGTGACATTGTTTTAAGTCAACAACGACTTTAATAGAAAGAAAGATAAGAGAGCTGGTCATGTTGTGTTACTGCCAGCTTTAATTCAATTCTTGTGGGAATGAGGCGCAGAGGACGAACATAAAGAAAAACATTAGGTTTTTCACAAATTTATGCTTGAAATGAGCAGGATGCATATGAAAAATAATCACTGTGAACACCACTCGTGGTTGCAAAGTCTTCTACTTCAACAGTGGAGGAAAAATTAGAAGCTGGTGAGGAAATAATGGGTTATAGCCGCTATACCAACAATAATAACAGGAACTATTTTGTTTTATGGATGTTCTATGACATTTAATGTCCTTGTAGATTTTTTAAATAGATTTCTTTTTTAATTATGTCATTCTTTGCTATGGAATGCAGAAGTGGGATAAAACCATCTTACTGAAAAATTATAATTGCTGGGCGATTCATATATTGATGTGAACAAAGTGAAATGTTTATTAGATATTATTATTTGTGCAAACTAGAAAGGTGACACTAAACTATAAGCAGAACCTACATCGTACTATCTGCCAACTAAAAAAAAATGGGAAAATTCTGTTTTTCAAAGTTTAAGTTCAGATCACCCGCTATACCCTTTTGAGTTAAATCATTAAAGGAGGAACTGATAAAAACAAAACAGAAACCCTGCACATCAGCATGCATGCAATGGATTTCGTTTCAGCAAAAGGCAAAAACGAAGTACCACAAGAAAAATGAGAGTAACAGCTGATGTCAGCTAGGACTGTCAGTTTGCCTAAAAGTCTGAGAAGTTATGCACTTCTTCTTTGTTCTCCAGCATTCCATCTTCATTACTATGAAGAGTACAAGGTTAGGAGGAAATGCAGTAAACTTCCACTGCAGTGTATGATTTGATCATCTGTACAAATGCAGCAGTAGAACAGAACAACTTTGTATTTCTACATCATCCACAAGATTACAGCTTTAAAAACTATCAGAAAGTCCAGTGGTCTTATGCAGTAGAATTTCATTATAAATAAGTCCTTAAGAAATGTTTTCATCATCTATGTACAAAGGAATACATGCACAGTTAAAAGTAAACCACATAGTTGTGCAATGGAGTAATTAATAACTCAAATCCAGCATTCTCACTAAAATGGACTGAAGGTGAACCAGTTTTTCCAGCTCTATCCATCATATAACCTGTTTGCATAACCAGCAACAGGTGCTTACCCGGATAAAAATGGGTAGTAATTAATAATACTTTAAAACCTACAAGAAATATAACTGCTTAAGACAAATCAGGCAAACATTAGTGAGAGACTGAAATTAATCTGTTAATTCCCCAAAATCTAACCGAACTGAATCGAAAGTCTGCCCAGGATTCAAACCTCTTGCTGTTTCGAACTTTTCAACTATCGGTAAGAGGTGGAAGTATTAAGCTTAGAAATTGAAAGTATTTTGCAAATACTTTTTGCAAGCATTTTCCACTAAAGCTGCAGTACTTTCAAACAATTCGGCAATTTTAGACCATCTAATGTTTGTAAGTTTACTTAAAGAATTTTTAATTTGAATCAATTCTGAATCAAATCAGACTCAGTGATTTAATAAATCAAATCAACCAACAAAAGTTTGATTAAACGGTAGAGATGGGGGTGGGGAATCTACTCACTTATGCATTGCAATTCTTTTGCATGGCAATTCATGTATCGCATGATATTATTTTTTCTATCTATAAATGTTTGCGTTTGGGGTGGTAAAATGTTGCAGTTCCTCTATAATCCTGCAGGTGGTGTGCTCTAAACTATTCATAAATTGGCAAGCAGGATAGCATTCTGTGGAGTAGGAACACAAAGTTGGAACAAAATTGGGCAAAAAGTTATATTGAATAGGTATATTTATAAAAATGTTGATACTTACAGAATTCCAATACAAATTTTCAGGTGGTCCCTGATGATTGAACTGCATAACAGATTTAATTGGACTGCTCTAGCAAGTACACAGCTTGTGGGTAAATACCGATCTGGAGGTTTATAAAGTTAAATTATTACAGCGATTGTTTTCATGAAGAATGAACTCACAATCAAGGAGATGTTGTTAATTAAATAATCACAGTTTTTAATAATTAATGGAACGCCTCTGGGACAGGTTATCGCTTGGGATAAATCAACAAATTCTGACTAACCAAATGTATGTAATAAATGTAATTTAAAGGTAATTACAAATTAGTTAATATAAATAGCAGTTTACATCAAACGCTAAAGTAACTAACTAAATATTCCGAAGCAAATCCAATAACAGTTCCATACTCTAATCTCATTCTCATTTACATTGTTCAATCTTGATTGAATCACTGCATCTCAAACCTAACCACCCGGCTAAACACCTTATCTTTCCGCATTAGTGCTGTTTTCATATAATTCCGATTGAGCAAGAAAGGTTTTTGTTAGACATTATAAGAAAGGAAGAAAAAGTTTTAAATTCCGACCACAAAAACCATAACACAACAATTTATTTCAGTTTTTTTTTTTTTGTGAATTTGTAACCGTAAGAGGCGTTACATAACTCACAAATGAGATCTAGGGCTTTTTTATTGTCTCATTAGTCAGAAGTCACGGCATGGTTTATGAAAGAGGCGGGGCACCTTGATTGAGGGTAAGATTGAGGTTATGTAAGATCAGACCACAGGGAGGAAAACAGCTCTACATTTTCAGTTAGCTGAAAAAAAAAAGAACTTGGAGGAAGAATGGAGTAAATATTTCATGGTGTTCCTCTGATATTGAGAGCGTTAGTGCTGATTCATCAATCACAGCGCTTCAGTAAGGCACCGCCGCGTGCCACAGCAGCTTCAGTGACAGACAAATGGTGCTATTTCACTAGGAATATTTTAATAATGCTGTAAACATGTCACTCCAAAAGTTCCAACAGGTCTTAAGTCCTTGTGACTGCGAAGGACATTTCACACTGTATGACTTAAAGGTGTCCTTAA
The DNA here is from genome assembly GCA_030014305.1 of Clarias laeviceps. Classification (NCBI taxonomy): domain Eukaryota; kingdom Metazoa; phylum Chordata; class Actinopteri; order Siluriformes; family Clariidae; genus Clarias; species Clarias laeviceps. Next base: position 7,415,936 of record JAQMYJ010000008.1, read on the forward strand.
TCTGCAAAATTTTGTTTTAAGTCATTCAGAGTGCGTCTATAAACAAAAATGCACAAAAGAAATTTATTCCTAATGTTTGTCCTTCTTCCATTTTCACTGACAAGGGCTTAAACAAGCAAATAAGGAACATAGACTTCTTTAACTCTTAAGAAGGGCTTTCAGTTGTGTTTAAATTTTTATAGTATAATATGTGACATTTAAATCACAAACCTCCATGTCCAACATATTTAATCATTTACAAAAATCCTTGTTCTGATTTGCTTCATACAGAGTGAAAGAAATCCTGCAAAGAACCCTGACCTTAACCCCCACTGAACACCTTTGGGATGAACAGACTCCATCAAACATCAGTACCTGATCCTTGTAACGCTTTTGTCCCTGAATGAATAAAAATCCTTATAAACATGCTCCAAAATCCAGAGTCAAGCCTTTCCAAAAGGGCAAGTGTAACTGTAATTTGTCCAAAAACATTTGATCACACAGTGTACATGAGGGAATTATCACTGGTCGCGGACAGGATGGGTTTATAAGTGTGTGACAGACGTGACGTCTGCTGATTCTGCCTTGCATCAGCAAACCGATGTGCTAGGTACATGATGTTCTTTCTTTCGTTCTAGATTTTACAAACACGTGCGCTTGTGTAAAACACAGTGAAATGACTGCTGAGACTTTCATCTTCTCATTCAATCAGGGTCTTTTTGACTCACCGGCTAAGGTAATGGGTAGATGAATAAATAAAAAAAAACACTGGCCAGCCATGGCTCTGCACATACATGTACACCAGTTTAACTTGATACAAGATCAGATGAATGGGTGTCGGTCCAAGTATGAGGTTACTAAGACAATGTTTTATTAAAAAGAAAGACAAAATAGTGGCTAAAAAAGGCTAATATGGGGTTTAAGATTGTCGATCTATTAACAAAACAGTAGACCTAGTTGTAATTCTTACATTAATCACTTGAAATTTGGTTTAATAGTTTGGCTTCCATACTCACTTATCATTTGATTTAATACATCAAGCCAGCCCATTATCTGCACAAGACAAATGTGCTTATCCACTTGAGACCTAAATGTCCTCTTACAATCACTGGCCACTTCATTAGGTATATCTGTTCAACAACTTGTTAAGGCAAATATCTAATCAGCCAATCAAATGTCAGCAACTCAAGGCATTGAGGCATGTAGACACAAGCAAGACAACCTTCTGAAGTTCAAAACCGAGCATCAGAATGGGAAAAAACATTTATTTATGTGACTTTGAATGCTGTACGATTGTTTGTGCCAGGTGGACTGGTCTGAGTATTTCTGAAACTGCTCCTCTACTGGGAATTTCACACACAACCATCTCTAGGGTTTCCAGAGAATGGTCTGAAAAAGAGGAAATATCCAGTGAGATCAGTTCTCTGGGCAAAAATGCCTTGATGATGCCAAAGGTTCGAGGTGATAGAAGGCAATAGTAACTCAAGGAACATCTCATTACAACTGTGGTATGCACTAGAGCATCTCTGAGCACACAGCATGTCCAACCTTGAAGCAAATGGGTAGAAACCACTTTTCTTTCCATGCTTTCTGTCCATTATTACCAGTTTAATTAATGTTTAAAAGCTAGAGGGTACCCAAGTATTTTTGCTGACCATGTCCTTCCCTTTATGAGCACAGAATACCACACCATGGCACAAAGCTAAAATCATCTCAAACTGGTTTCTTGAACATGACAATGAGTTCACTCTACTTAATTGGCCTCCATAGTCGCCAGACCTTAATCCAATAGGGCACCTTTAGAATGTGGTGGAATGTAAGATTTGCACCATGGATTTATAGTCAACAAATCTGCAGCAACTGTATGATGCCAGCATGTCAATAGGTACCAAAATCTCCAAAGAATGTTTCCAGCACCTTGCTGAATCTATGACACAATGAAAAACATTTTTGAAAGCAAAAGCAGGTCCAACCCAGTAATAGCAAAGTGTACCTAATGAAGTGGCCAGTGGGTGTAGATCTCTATGCACTCTATAGATTTCTATGTAAACACATAGAAAGATGTGTATAATATGTAACTAGTCTTCACTTGGATCAAGAGCAGGAGACTACCGGTCATAGCATATGATTGTCATCCTCATCGAACGCCTTATACATAACCCCTCTTGCCATATAAATGTGGACAAAGTCACCCAGAAATAGGAGTTTCTCTTAGGAAATGTACTGAGAAAAAAAATGCAGCATAAAAAGTCTCTGTTCATTTTCCCCATTTCATCTGTTACCTGTTTGTGTGTGACATTTCAAGGCATATTTATTTATTGGCTCATTCAGTGGAACGACTATAATTACAGCTTTGGCAAAGATAGCATCCCTCGCCTATTCCAGTAAGTGTTTCCTCATACTGCACGGATCACCAACAAGCACAAGGTAAAGAAACAATAAAGAAATGCGAGTACTCGTCATTGTTGCAGTGCCAAAATTAGAAGAAAGAAATGGAGGTATAGGCAGAGATAGCTTTACGGATATAAAGGTTTTAAATAAACATCTGTGTGTGTGTGTGTGTGTGTGTGTGTGTGTGTGTGAGAGAGAGAGAGAGAGAGACACACACACTGATAATGATCTTTTCTCTTTGTGTCTAATTTTGTAACATTCCTCATCTTTACACTCCTATTTATTATGTAAACTAATCTCTGGACTGAAGTTTCAAGTTTATGTTTGTTGCCACCATAGTCAAACACCAAACACGATCCAAGGTCCACCTCTCAGTGGCCCACCTCTCAGATGTTTTTAAGAAACATCTGGATGTATGATGAAAACATTATGCGACCTAAAACACGTTTTCAAGTCGTAATTACAAGCAGGAGCTTGAGCCTGATACTAATACTGCAAAAACATTTCCTTTTTTTCCATTTACAAGCCAATCAGATTTGGCCATTAACATGACCTTATATACGAATTCACAATTTGAGTCCTGGAATATGCCTGTGCCATCAGGGAAGAAAAACTCCATAGTTGTAATAACCTGGTCATTCAGGACATTCAGGTTGTCAGCCAACTTTATTTTATTGTCACATAACGTTGATGAGACTCAACCTGACCAACTGAAGCAACCCCAGATCATAACACTGCCTCCAAAGGCTTGTAAAGTAGCATGATGAAAGCATTGCTTCGAGAACTTTCTTTCTTACCTTGCTATGGAACAGGGTCAATCTGAACACCACCATATGACCTTTTTCCCTTGTTCCAATATCTAATCTTTATGCTCCCTACCCTTTTTTCCTGATTAGTCTCACTAATAAGTTGTTTTCTTATGAACACACAGCTGTTTAATCCCAATCCTGAGAGTTCTCATCACATCACGCGTGTATGGAAATGCTCTTGTTTTCAATATTATACATAGCAATAGTTTTTACTGTAATTTTTTTTTTTTTAAATAAATGATGCAACTTCAAGTCTTTTCGATCATATTTCTTCCACACAGTCGACGATTCAGCACTATCCTGCCAGGTATTGTGTGTGCTCCAGTCATTTCAGAACTTCTTAGTTGTTTTCTTTGCTTGATGCCCCTCAATAATTTCTGAAATAGTAACTTTTTCTTTTGGCCAGGCAGTGTAGATTGCTTATCTAGCAACTGATGAATGACCTGAAAGTGTATGAGTTGCCTTGGTTTTGTATTATTGCGCAAAAAAGGGCTTTTTCTACATGATTACTCGTGCACGTAAACACAAACACACATATACACACATACCTTCACCTTCACAGTTGGGGAAAATCAGCAGCACGTGAGCACAGCATGACCATGATTTTAAAAAATCCCCTTTATCTGTACTCTGCTCGTTCACGCTAAAGTACAAATAAAAGTCCCTTAAAGGCCCTGGAGTGACCAAAACCAAAAGGTCACGGTACCAGAAAGTGCAGCACGAGGACCCGGTGACAACCAAGAACGCGCGCGTGCGCGAGAGAGAAAGAAAGGATTCCCTCGGTCCAAATACTGGAAGGTGACGTCATGGGAGGGTATTTAATGAGGGACTACCCCTTCTGGTGACCGCAATAATAAGCTGAGATCATACTAAAAAAGCGCACGTCTGCTTGCTTGTAACTCGTTATAAAATATTTATAAAGATGTGCATAACGTATGCAGCGCTAAGGCAGGGCACGTGCCTGTTTTACGCGTGCAAAAGTATTTTATTTTCAAATTAACGTTTGAAAATTTAACGGTTAAGACATCTTATCTCGCAGCACAGTGTTAAATTTCATATTCATCGCTATTTTTATTATAAATACTATTATTTACATATACGTTACTTGACCATTTTAGTATGCACTACATACTAAAGCTAATAAAAAAAAGAAAAAGCCAAAAAACAAGCACGCTATCAGACATGTATGTGTGTGTATATAAAGCGGTTAAGAGTTTTAAAACCCATATAATAACATTTAATATTTAAGTATTTTGGATATTTGATGATTTACACTTAGGCTACATTGATAAACATTACATTTGCACTGATATTAGTCCACGTTTGACGTCTTAAATCAAGCGTCGATCCATTTTAAATACTATTTAACATTTTCCCGGGTGTGCAAATGTAAACATTTTTGTTTCTATAAAGTTTATAGAAAAAATGTGAATTGTTTCTGGTAAGAAAAAAAAGACAAGCAGACTGAATTGCGGTGGGTTTTCGGATACAGTACTTACCCTCTATGGTGGATGTGGCTTGAAAAAATATGAAGGGGAAAAAAAACTTGTTAAAACGTTACGACTCCTCAACAAACCGTTTTCAACTCCGATATTTGTGAGTAAACTAAAAACGGACACTAAAACCAAACAACACCTGAGTTTTCTTAACTTTACAGAAACAGAAGCAGCAGTAATGTAGTCTCTAGCGCTCTGTCTCTAAGGGGCTGTGCTAACTCCACGATGATTGACAGGTCTTAGAGGAATTGATGCGCGAGAAAGTAATAATATCCAATCAAAACGTCAGAGAGGCCTTATGAGGCGGGGTTTAAACCTAGCACTGTTGTATGCGCCTGTGTTTTTGCCTCTGGGTCGGTTGACCGCTCTGGATAAACCTCCCTCCCGCCGTAAGCGATCTGTTCGAAGGCGTAGTGCGGAGGGTGCGCGCCTTAGTTCCCGGAACAGCTCAGCGGGAAGTCATCTGAATTACTGGCAGTTTGCGTCATTACAACTTTACCTCAGTGAATATGAGGGATATTGGCAGGTTAAGGGTTAGAAAGTCTGATTTATTCGTATCAAGGTCACAATTTACTGCCGCATTAAGAAATATTATAGGGTTTGTCTAAACAAACAAAACAATAATAATTTAATGTGAAATGTCACCGTGTGTGAAAACACTTTTCCTTAATCATAAACTGTGATTGAACGCCTACACACACAGAGAAACACGTTTGACTATCTTCATAAAGACCTATTAACATAATTATTAATGCAGCTAGTAAAGCTTTTTTAATATATAAAGCCCTTTTAATACACAATCATATATTCCTGTAATTGTGGACAGACTCCAACTTCCACTCTCCAGGATAAATACCTGTGATGTTAAAGATCCTGAACATGATAAAGGTTTAAATCAACAGGCAGTTCCTTGTTAGTTTCCATGAATTGAAGGAACAGGATGTGACAGGGACATAATCTGTGTAACCACGGCTTGTAATGAGTTTACAGAAGATGTTCTGGTACATTCTCTGAAGTACGAAGGTTGCCAAGTGTACCTTCCCTGCTTGCAGGGGTGGCGTCTTGTGCTTTTAACAATGGTCAATGTCACAAAGCAGCTTTACGGAATAAAAATAAAAAAGGAAATAAATTAGACCATGTATGGGAAAAAAGCCTAGACTACAACTATCAGTTCGTCCTGGATGAATAAGCCGAGGGCTTAACCCTGAGATGACAATAGGGAGAAAACTTGAGAGGAACTAGACTCAACAGAGAGCCCATCCTAATTTGTGTGATATCAGATAGTATGACCATAAATCAGACCCTGTTATATCTGTGTACTATGAGGTTGAAAGTTCAATATAACTTTCAATGTGTTTAAGTTGATATAAAGTCCAAGACCAGCCTCATGGTTATCAAGTGGACCCGTCCTCAGTCACCACATGCAGGCCTCAATGCAAGGAGATCTCAAACCAGACTTGTCCAGAGGGCCAAAGCTGTTGGGAACAATGTTAACTCAGGAGTGCCATGAAGGTCGTCAGAAAGGGAGAAAGAGAGAGAGAGAGAGAAAGAAACATAGGTATGCTAAGAGTAACATAATGTTTAAGGTCAAAGTATATTTAGGGCAGAGCTCCAGCAAGCCTCCATCTTTAGTGTGTATATGTAAAGACATACTGTAAGTATGTTTTTCACCTTCAAAAATGATTAAAACCCAAATTATAATTAGATTTTAAAGACTACAGCTGGATGTTTAAAGCATTACTGTGAAAGGTAAAGGACATGTACACCACTGCCTGGCCAAAAAAAAAAAAAAAACATGCCGTAGACTCTATGAATTTATTTAGTCATCTTTAGCTTTGACTGCAGCGCACAATGTGGTGTCCAGCTCATGTGCGAACATGATTGGTCATGCTCCCTGAACCACTTTTTCACTATTTGAGTCCTGAAATATACCTGTATCATCAGGGAGGAAAAGCTCCATAGATATGATAACCTGGTCATTCAGTACATCCAGGAGTACTTTTTATTGCCACGTAATGTTGCTGAGCCTGGACCTGACCAACTGAAGCAACCCCAGATCATAACCTCCAGAGACTTGTACAGTGGCTCAAAAGGGAACCCATCTTATTATTTCAAAGTCTAATCTTTATGCTCCCTAGCAAACTGAATCCTTTTTTCTGATTAGCCTCACTAACAATTGGTTTTCTTAAGGCCACATAATTGTTTAGTCCCAATCCTGTGAGATTTTATCATATTGTGCATTTTAAAATGCTGTTACTTTACTCTATTTAACAAGATTATAGTTTTTACAGTTGATTTTTTTTTAGTGCCATATTTTTTCCCTCCGATCACATTTTCACAAAGATGAGGGTTTAGCAATAACCTTCCAGGTTTTGATGGAAAGGGTTTTAACCCATTTCAAATCTCCTAAATTGTTTTCTTTGCTTGATGCTGCCCAATAATCCGACCCTTCTGAAATGGCAACTTTTTTTTTGGCCAGGCAGTGTACTCCAAAAGATGAATGATGCATACAAAAATAATTAAAGATGTACCCTGCTCTTACCACCCTGGCAACCTATATTTATGAGACTGTAAGGTACTAGCATTTTTCAGGAGTCAGTTGAATCCAAATGCTAATTGGAGGGAGGGTGTTCAATAAAAACCTCCCAAATTTCTACTTGTTGAATCTAATCAAGCCGATAAGGGTTGCACAAATAAGTATACTCTATTTGGTGGGTAGGGTTTTGTCAAATTAAACATTTGTCTTGTGTAGGATCACACAGGACTGGAGCCTGTCCCATGGAACCTAGGCCATAAGACCCTAAAAGGCATGCCAATCCATTGCATAGCAAAAACCCACATACACTCACACCCATTCATATACTACACACATTTTGAAAATGCCATTCAGCCTACAGTGTATGTCTTTGGTGGAAACCCACCAGACGCAGATAGATTATGCAACAGAGCAGAGATTAGATTTGATCCCCCAACCCAGGAGGTGCGAAGTAAGTGTTAACCAGATGTCAATATAGTGTACAGATGTGAATATCACAGGGCATTTTGCTAATGCAGAAACTACAACATTATAGCACAAAAGCAGTCTGTTGGTCTCTCATACAAAGAAATGCAATCCTAATTCCTGTGGGAAAGTTTTGAATTTCACTATAATAAACCATTATATAAGAATGCTGATTCATGGCAGGAACATATTGATTCATGTTCTATCCATAATAGGAACTCTGAGGATAGTTTGTGAGGAAAATCACACCATTGTACTTTATTTATCTTCTTGTTCTAGACTTATAATTACACATAAATATTTGTTGGCAGATGCTTTACATACATAGTCAGAACAAATCAAAATTGTTTATATGGTGAAGTAACGAAAAGCATTTTTGGAAGGAGTCTCCAATATTAGCAATAATTGTTAGCAGTTAGAGAGCACAAGTACTTCCAGCAACGATACTCAGGTAGTCTGTGGCATTTTAAACAATGCTCATTTGGTACCTTGTTGCCGAAAGTCAGTGTGCCAAGGAAATCTCCCCAACACCATTACACCACCAGCAGCAGCCTGAACTGTTGATAAAAGGCAGGTTGGATCCATACTTTCATATTGTTTGTGCACAATTCTGTCCCTACCATCTGAATGTCACAGCAGATTTTGAGAGTCATCAGACCAGGCAATGTTTTCCTAATCTTATATTGTGCAAGTTTGGTGAGCCCATGTGAATTGTAGCCTCAGTTTCCTGTTCTTAGCTGACAGGGGTGGCACCAGGTGTGGTGTTCTGCTGACATAGCCCATCTGCTTCAAGGTTCAATGTCTTGGGCGTTGAGAGATGCTCTTGGGCATAGCTTAGTTGTAATTAGATGTTATTTCAGTTACTGTTTCCTTTTTTATCAGCTCAAACCAGTCCAGTCATTCTCCTCTGATCTCTGGCTTCGATGAGATATTTGAACCGCAGCTCTTTTTCTCAGTAAACCCTAAAGATGGTTGTGTATGAAATCCCCTTATCCTTGACTTTAACTTATGAAGAGTCCCTAAGCAACATCTAATGATCATCCTATTTCGGTCATGTGTGAGTTTGAATACTCATGACTTCCTTTCCAAAATGTTGGTGTGCCTCAGTAGCACATGTAACAGAATCATGTGAGTGTGTTCAGTGGTACATCCAAAAGTGTGAAATGATACATAAAAATATACCCATAGCCAGTCCTGGCTTGAACACTGGATTGTTTTGTATTGGATTTGAACCATTTCGATTTTCTTTTTCCAATCCTCTGACAAACTGTATTTAATACCTGAAACATGTGCAACTGAAAAAGATATTGATCGAACATGTTTCAAATTGCCTTAGACCCACACGCACACCCAGCAAATTTAATGGTAGAGGGAAGGTTAATCACGATTGATGATAGAAAGAAATAGAAATTGGAAACAGCGAGTAGGAAGACCAGCAAAGAGATGGCATTAAAGAATGGCTAGGAGTATGAGAGTGGACAGCAATAGAGATGAATGAGGAAAGAAAAGGATTATGGAAAAATAACAAGATATTACAGTCCCTAGATGGAGCTTCATAGATTGATATGTAGATTAGATATTAGTAAGCCTAGGTGCCTACTAAAGAAGGCGGCACGGTGGTTCAGTGGGTAGCATGGTCGCCTTGCACATTCAGGGTCACGGTTCGATTCCCGCCTCTGGTCTGTATCCATGGAGCCTTCATGTTCTCCTCGTGCTTGGTGGTTTTCCGTCCAAAGACATGACATTGACCCATGTCTATTAAACAGTTAAATTACTTTGATATACTGGTCTATTACAAAAACTTCCAAGTTTTGCAAACCATACATATATGCAATAAACAACATCCTATTAAATGTTCATAGAAAAAACATTT
>JAQMYJ010000008.1:7432220-7445311 GCA_030014305.1 Clarias laeviceps
CAGTATTGTTGTAGAATGTAGAAAATAAATCACTAAACAAAAACAAAGAAATTTGCAAGTGACCCCAAACTTTTGACCGGTAGTGTACGTACAGTACATGCAATTAACGGTTTGTTTTAATTCATGAAGATTTCCATATGACTCAAAACCATCAGATCACCATTCAGACTTTGAATGTTCTTCCAGATTTTTGTCAGATTGTATTTTGGGATGAGGGAAGAAAACTTTGATGAATGAGGCCCATTGGCTGTGAAACTAACCCTCAACAATAATACATTCAAGAATAATAGACTTAGTAATACTGTAGATCATCTACACTCTTTTATCTTTCTTCTGTATTTTCCAAGCTGGATGAAACTCAAGAGAGTGAATCTGCACAACAACAACAATAACAAATAAAAAAATGTTACATGATCTTACATTTCCCAAACAAATGAAAGGTGGTTCTGGTTAACCTGGATTCGAATCTTTTTTTTTTTTTTTGTAGCTTATTCATGTTAACTTAAAATCACAGTCAATTTTCCAAATAAAAGCAGAATCATTAGATGAAAACCTGGCAAAAATCATTCCCAAACAAATTAACAATAACGCATATAATGTTTGGAGCAAATATTAACCCTGACGTGCGTCAATACACATGACGTATCCGTGTCCAAATCGATGTCCAAGCCTGACATCCATGTTGACCTTTCGTGAACGCCTGTTACAGCTTTAGGGATCACCCGGTTCAAATTACAACTGTCCTGAGTGTTGGTTTCTAATTGCAGTCTCTAAGGACCCAAGACTCTTATTTGCAATGTTTAGCCAAATTGCATTGAACCATTAGTGCGTTTTGTGCGTCCTGGACCAAAAACATATCTTCGGGTTCTGATTCTGCTCTGAATGCTGTGTATTTAATGTTGTGACTTTTTTTTATTTTTTTTTTTATTACGGCTAGATCGAGTCATAAGACACAAAGTAATGTTACGTTGCTTAATATTTCCATTTAAGTTTTCTAGTTACGTGCAGATTAAAATTAAACCAAACCAAACTAATTAATGCAAATGTGTCTATTTCTCTCTTGTTCTGATGAAAGGCATAAAAGCATCCTGGTAAACCTGATACTAATCACCAGCTCGTTCTCAGCTGTCATGCGTTTCAAGTCAAAACTCGAGACTGCAATTAGAAACATCTGCCTGGATATAAACAGCTTAATGTAAATTATTTTGTTCCTCAAATCCAACATGCTTTAGTGCCTTGACTTTGTTTCAATTTCACTCTTCTCAGTTACGTCTGCGCCTACATCCATGTAGCCTTCATTCCCAGCTCCAGACTTCCAAACATGGTTATTTATTTATTTTTCTCCAGACAAGGGGCTCCTGCGTGTTCAGCTTCATTGACTTCCTTTCTCTCGTGGCTGCACCGAATCCTGGATTACGAGTTGCGAACGTTCAGCCGCCTCGAGCAGGACCTCCTCAGGACTGCTCAGATTCACCAGCTCGGCTTCCTTCACCTCGACTTCCTCCTTGTCCTCCTCTTGCAGTTCTTCAGCTTCGTCCTCAGGCTCGTCCTCAGGCTCGGGCTCCTCCACACCTTCACGGATCTTCTTCACGTAGAAGGTGAATGGCGGCACTCGGTAGGTGGTGATCTTCGAGCGAGCGTAGACCTTTTTGTCGGATTTGAGCGACTTCTTCTTCTTGTCACGGGACACACGGATCTTCTCTTTGCGCTCCTTGTTGGGTCTGATCTTCGTCCCTATCTTGCCCATCTTCTTCCCAAGGCTCTGCCTGGTCTTCTGGAAGTTCTCGCGAGTCCTCACACGCGTCTTCTCCAGGTTCTCCTTGGTTCTCTGACGGGTTTTCTCTAGGTTTTCTTTGGTTCTCTGCTTGGTCTTCTCCATCTGCTCCTTGCTGAAGGCCTTCTTAATATCGTCCACGCGTTGCAGCCCGCTACGCTTGATGCGCGCCACACGTGATTCCTCCACGGTTTCCTCGATCTCGACAACCTCATCCGTGATGTGCGTTTCCTCTCCCTCACTCAGCACGTGTTCACCCTCCTCACTTACTGCTGCCTCGGGCTTTTTAACGGGCTTCACTGGCTTTTCTTTATCCTGAGGGACAGATGGACAAAAAAAGGATCAGAATAATCCAAAATAAAAGACAATGGCACCTTTAAAAATTCTGCATTTGTAAAAAATTCAGTATAATCAATCTTTTTGATGGAAACTAATTTTGTTTTTTTCTTCCAAAACCACACCCCAAAACACAGGCTCACAAATTACTGTACAAGGAGAACATTCTCATTTGACGTGCAATATGATTCCTCCCAGGAACTCCTTTAATAGCCCAAACATGTGGAAATGTCTTGGACTGTACGGAAGATCTGGCAAATATCTCCCAGGTGAGTTCCTGTAATGCGTGTATGATTGTGTGTGATTGTGTGTACAGTTCCCATCTCTTGTGCAAGTTTTGTATGATTTTTTTTTTTTTTTTTAACAATCCACTTTAAAGGCTTTTTAAATTTCCTTGAATTTCACCTGGTGAACTACAATAGGTGGATAAGTGAAGGCTTGGGGTGTGAACATGGATTAATTTCTATTCTATTCATTCAGGTGAAAGAGCTGAAGTGCTCCACCTAGTGGATATTAATACAGTGACCACAGCTTATCACACCATTTTAACATCTATTTTTACAAATTTAACTCTCGCATGTTTTTGCTGTATAAAGATCACATCCTCATAAAAGAGCTTTCACATCAACCACAGGGTATATATCATGGAACTAATGCGATATGATTCATACTGAAAAATCATCTAACAGGTGAGAAACAGGTTGCCCACCACATATGCGTGCACACACACACACACACGCATACACACCATGAGTACTCAGCACAGAACTATCTATAGACTTCCTTGTGTGTGCTAAAGCAATGCATCTGCAGTTGGTAATAATAAGCAGCTCCAACTAAAACGATTAGCTCTCAGGATTTAAATCACGCACCTGAAAGGACGATGCACAAGCGTTTTTGTTTTATGATGAGCAGCAAATGCGGAAAGAACTACTGATATCGGGTCAAATAGATATATGCAGGTTTTTATTTTTTTTGTTTTTGTTTTTTTGGAAATCTATATGCAGACATGAGGAGGAGGAAACGAGGAGAACTGAAAGTGTCTATGAGAATGAAAATACTTCATAGTGGCAGCGACAAATATAGAGCTAAAGCACACACACACACACACGCACACACACGCAAACACAAAGTATTTGAATAATTAATTATGAATTACATTCATTTATATTAATTAACAGTTTTATTCTTCTTATATCAAGCACTTTGATGATGCTGGGAAGTTATTTATTTAAAATAATAATAATAATAATAATAAAATAAAATAAAATAGTTAACTACATATAGTAATGTTTAGTGCTGAAATCATCCATGAAACAAATTAGTTCCTGTTAATTTTTATAAGATAACAACTATTAAAGAGATTCATCGAATACTTTTCTATGTTGAAAAACTAAAATATATAACACTTAAAAAATGAAGCACATAAAACTTTACAGAGCCTCTGTAAAAATCTTTCTATAGGAATGATAACATATTAGAGCGAGAGCATTAAGATATAATTGATTGTCATATTATATTACTATATGTATTACTATGTAGTACCACAGCAGCTTATTTTAATGTTTATGAATGCAATCAGGAACTTCTGATATTTTAATCATTTAAAATAATGATTCAAAGTAAATATTCAATCTGAGGAAAGTCTTGTACAGGACTTTCATTCATTCTCAATGAAACTCAGAATGCTCCACCTGGTGGTGAGAGTTGGAACAAGCCTGTCACCTTACTGGTGATCCCGAAAGATTCTTATAAATGAGGATCTCTGTCTCTCTTTTTGTCCTGGTCCTATAAAGGTCCAATAAAACTGCCTCGGTTGCCTTATGTGGAGTTGCACCCGAGTCCAAGGTGTGTATGAGTGTTTATTTTAGATGCGCCTTTCCCACTCACGGGATTCCATCTGTCCCATTCCCTCATTCCCTGGATGGGATCAATCACCTCAGCACCTCTCATTCCCTCCAGACCAGCCCTTGATCACTATCTGCTATTGCACCCTGCTGAGCACTGATACTCTCAGCACAGGAACAGCTGGTGCTGGTGGACTGAAGACTGACGGCTCCGGCTTTGAGCATGTGCCTAAGAGACAAAGCGTCTCATGGCGTAGCAAAGGCGCTCAGCGAGGAGGATGATGATGATGATGATGATGATGTCGGAACAAAGAACAGCTTTGTTCATAGTGCTCTTTTACTGTCTTACAAATAGTTCTTTGTAAAGTGAGGTCAACTTTGGGATGGAACACAAAGATGATTTAGTTGGAGAGTTTGCTGCTTCACTGTGGCACAATCACAGCGTTCAAAATAAAGCATTAACGATTCTGAAGCTTGTGGCCAGAAAAGGTTATGAAGCATATTAGATGTTCTGTAGACTCTTGGTGGTGTGGCTGAGGCAGAGGCTAGTGAACTAGAAGCTTGATTATGAGTAAAGAATGATAATAATAATAATGTAGCTTTATAGAATAGAATTGGGGATTTTGGTCACCACATGTATTTAATAGTATACGGTATACAACTACAAGGGTGAGTCAAAAATCATCCGCACTCTGGCTGTAGAATGTATTTTAATTAACTTTTTTTTTTCGACATACAGTAATCTCCTAGCTTTTTAATACACTTTGTCCATCTTCCAACAAGCTTTCATATTCGCTCATTAAAAAATGTTGAGAGAATGAACACACGTCTATCTTCACTTCGTCATCAGAAGTGAATCTTCCTCCTCATAAGGCTCCTTATAGGGGACCGGACAGGTGGAAGTTGGATTGCGCGAGATCAGGACTACGTATATGGAGGATGCAGTGCTGTCATTGTGGATGTGAATGGTCGGTCATCCAGGTCTTACTTGCGCAATCTTCCTTGAACTTCTCTATCCATTCATATACTGTACTGTTCTTCATGAAAGAAAAAAAAAAAAAAAAAACTTTCTCCATACTGCACGCAAAGTCTTTAAAAATAACGGCACCAGGTAGAAAAATGAATCACTGTGTGCTGCTATTCTTTCATGCAGATTACAAGTGGAGCGTCCATTTTTGCTCACACCACAGTTAGAAATGAACTGGGGAGACAGGAGCCTTGGACAGAAAGCACTGATAAGAAGTTTCAATATGACTGAAGTACGGATCATTTTTGACTTACCCTCCTAGTAAGCTAGCATTACAGACAAACAATTACAATTAAAGCAAAGTAAGAAATTATTTTACATTTTACGGCCTGGACTAGCATTTACAATTCGATTTGTTTTAATACAATAGTGACTGTTGCTTTTATACAAGATACAACATAATAGGGTTAATCAATCTGTGCTTACTAATTTACTTGTGGATTGGAATTTTTTTTTCCCCTTTGGACCTATTACAAAATTGTTATTTGCATTTTTACCTTGTAATATCCTTTTGATTTCTTACTTTACAGAAAGCACAGTTTACACAAATCAACAGCGTTCCTTAAAGTGCAGTTAAAAAGTGTACATATGATTTAAAGCAAATTATATAGAAACTGATTCGCAATATCACGATGCAGCGAGTCTTGCTCGTTTCTCCAATGTAGGCATGTGTTTATAATTTCCTCTGCCTAGAAATTAGTTCCATCACTATAATTAGAAGTCTTACCATTTTCTGAGGGTTGTTTTTTTTTCTCAGGCTAGTCCACCTGAACATGTGCATTTTTCAAAATGGGGAATTTTCTTGTTATGCGTTTTGAGCTTTTGTCCATATGTTACTGGAAACTGGGTAAAAACCTTCTAGATTGAGACTCTGCTTTTTTATTTTGTGTAGAGGGGAAACTGCCTTCTGATGTGGCTTCACGGTTAGGGTTCTTATCACCGCCTTTCGGTTTGACATTTGGTTGCTGGTAGATTTTTTTAAATAACAAAAAAAAAACAGTTTTAAAAGCATACTCATGTACTGTATATGTGGACTAGGACAGGATGTTGCTGTACACCTTGAAAGCTGTGCAAACTGAAAAAAAATTACAAACTGCTGCTTTAAGACTTACTTTACAGTATGTAACTTCTAGATTTCATTTTAAAACATCTGATTGAGTGTCTTTTTGCATTTTATTCATCGATAAGAGTGATGCATATTTGATGTATGCTGGAGGTGTCTAGACTGACAGGGGATCTTACAATCTGTTACTGTCAGTCCTTTAAGTACTGTAAGCTACTTGTTTTAGTTTTCTTCAAATTTTTATCAAAATCAATCAAATTCTGGCCAGCATCATGGAGGAAAAAAATTAATCATATTTAGTCAGTTTAGTTTTCTATTTCTGTTCATACCGTACTGATCCATCCAGTGGACAAATGTCCATCTGAATTTGACAGAAAACTTACAACTACTGAATCAGAAACATGGAATGTACTTGTCTTTGGATGCATTATGATAAGTAAACTTCTAAATTTCTAAAAACTACTTAAAAATCCATTTGCTGCATTTGGAGTGTCTGTACACAACCATACTGTAAGCTGTTACCGAAGAAACGATCACCTTCTGACCAACCAGATTCAAGTATTCAACAGACTGTGGTAAAAGTCTTTATATAGTCCTTTAAAAGCACCACACACGACTCTGACAGCACAACGAACGACGTTATCTGCTTTCGTCTCAACGCTTTAATTGCGGTACTGACAGACAGCCCATAATGATCTGATGGCATATTAAACCTAAACAAATGCATGGGTGGCTATTAAAAGGCGAAATACCTCGCTCTATCTATTGCATCAGTAACAGACATTAAAAGCATCGGCTCTGCAATAATGGATTTATAGCCGCCCCATGTGACTGGTTGCCATGACAACCTAGAGCAAATAGAAGAACACAAGCAGTGCACAAGTATGCTGAACATAACTGTGTATATGGTGCAGCAACAAGCCAATTGGTTTAATTGAATTAATTACGGCTTATGAATATATGTGTGTGTGTGTGTGTGTGTGTGTGTGTGTGAGTGTGAGAGAGAGAGAGAGAGAGAGAGATCTGTATGTCTCCTGGGGGGAAAGATGAAAGGAATACTGATGATGAGTGAGATAACAGCTGCTCTGTGGCGTCCAGCTCCGCCGCACAACAGCAAACTCTTCTAGAACAGCAGCTCCTTCAGTCACGTTAAACCTTTAATCCACCGAATCCAGCAGCCATTGTTGAATTTGCACATTGTTTCCCTTTACACTAAATGTGCTTTTTTTTCCTTTTTTTAAAATTTTTTATTTTTAAAGGTATGAGCTGCTTAAAATTGCTTAAAAGATATAACAGAGGCTTATAACTACAGGTTTAGTGTTGCATATACTGTATACTGTAAGTGTCTTTACACCTATACAGCTGAGTGGCCAGTAAACTTCAAATTAATTTGTATATTAGTTTTTGGGATAAAAAAACAAAACATTTTGATGTATTGTGTTAAGACTTTTACATTATAATTTTTAAAAATGATTATAAATAATTAACCTATATCACACATGAAGGAGTGCTGTTGTACTGAATATCAGCACAGCGACTGGCTGAACTCATGCTGAGCTGGTGACCAACAGTGCTAATGAAAGTACTATAGTTTTACATTCCTACTGGAATTAGTTTGACAAAAGGTGAGTAGAATAAACCACTGAGGAGGTGTTCGACAGTCCTGTAAATTCCGTAAGCTGCTCTATATATTTTCACTTATTACACTTTAGAAGTTTAGGTAACTTCCGAAGTTCTAGGGTTGAATCACAAATAGCGTTAAATGGAAAACTAGTGCACTTTGTAGGGTGTGCGCACAGATCCTTTGTTCCTCTCACCAAGTAGTGCAGTTAGAGGGGGATTTTGGATTCAGCCTTGTGTTAGAAGAAAGTTAGCGTTGTAGCTCGTGTTAGCTGTGAACAAAACAACACGGACAGTTTTGAGACAAATTAGAAGCAGTTATTAAGTAGGCAAAGTGTTGACAGATGACATAACGTTACTGAGATGGGTTTTCTTGCTGACAGTGCTTCCGTGAATGTGGGTTTTGGCAGGCAGTCGCTCTCTCCTCTTTTCCCCCATACTGCAAACCGTAGCAACCTACTTTCACCCATGGTGTCATAAACAGTTAGTGAAATTAACGACTGTTAATAACCCTATCTCACCTATGTGGTTTGACTCGCGGTGAGATGCGGTGTTAGGCACCGTGAACTGCCGCGATTACCCGTCGACGTTCCGTGAAGTTCTGCAAGGAACGCAAGCTTCCGCGAGGACCGGACAAAAAATTAAACATTTAATTTTTTGCGCGGAAAGATGGAAAGGTACTCACAGCGCCAAAACTCGCGGTGAATCATGATGAACCGTACTTACGGCCACCGCGTGAAACCGAGGAGGTGAGATAGGGGTTTAAAACACCTGTGATGTGAAGTGATACATATAATAAAATGTAGTGCCGTTATATTCTATATCACCACTTGTGGAACGCCTCTCGTCCAGTCAGATTGAGAACTTACTATGTATTGTATAATCGTATATACTGTACTCTTGACTAAGTGAATTCGTCTAAAAATAACCAGCATAGCCTCTGATTTCTGTTTCTGGTTGACAGAAGTGGTCTTCTGCGTTGTATTCCATTCACCTGTTGTAGTTTCTGAGATGCTTTTCTACTCATCACACTTATAAAGAGTGATCATTTAAATCCCCTGTGTACATAAACTCTGTAACCCATTGTGCATTCAAATCCCAACTGATCACAAGTTTCCCTCCATTTTAAAGTTGCATGCCTGTATAATTACATGCTACATGCCTGGATAATTACACGCATTAGCAGGTATGGAGCTCTACCTAATAAAGTGGTCAGTAAGAGGGTTGTATACATAATAAGTAGCACATATATACCAGGGATGGAAATCCTTGAACAACTCAGGATTTTTGCCTGCACAGAAATCAAAGTGCTTTGAAACAGATCTATTGCAGACGGCAACATGAACTCTTGTGCCAAGTCAGTCACTGGCCGCACCGCTCTCTGGGTCCTATATTAAGCCTCTGGTATTGTAATCGGAGCTGGCTGCCATTTTATCTCTACCACTGCAAACGCTTTCATAATGCCATCCCAATATGGGCTTTTTTTACACGTTTGGTGGACGATTAACCAGTCGCCATATTATAAACAGTACAGACAATATTATGTGGGTTTTTCTTCTATTTCAGAGAATGAAGCGTTATAAGAGAGGCGAGTTCATGTCCACAGGTTGCAGGGTGCAGAGAATTCCTTGAAGGCTGACCCGGTGGTATGAGGACTGCTAATCTATTGTTGGAAAAGGCATGTTCCAGAGCGCATTACTTTGTGTCAAAAAAGGTGGCAGCTTTGAACTGGTGGGAACAGGCGCACACACAGTTCACACGCAAGCACATAAAAAAAAACACATGAGCATAAATTCAGAGTGCCTTTCTGTCCTTTTAAGAAATGGTAATTGCTGGTTGACTGAGCGTTGGTACCCCATCTGGCACCAACGCTCAGTCAATCAGCAACCAGCAACTTAAAATATATATCTCTTGATAAGGCACTAGTCAGATTTGTTTGGTTTGAGCTGACATAAAAGATCATAATCATAATTCAAACAAGCATACTTTACAACTGTGGTGAGCTGAAAAGCACCTCGGATTATAAAACATACTCTATTGAACCTGGAGGTCGATGGCCTACAACAGCAGAAGACGACATCAGATTCCATGAGCAGGAATGGACGAAACTGGACTGTGAAAAAATTGTCAGATGAGTCTCACCATGCAAAATGGCAAAATGACGTGAGGTGGGTGAAATTTGTCAAAGAGCATGAATCTATACCCCCAACTTTGCCTTGAGTCAATGATTCTGATTCTGGTGGTGTAATAGTGGGAGGAATGATCCCTTGCAATTCCTTTAACAATGGTCATTGTCGATCCCTTGCCATCACTTTCACAATGGTCATAGTCGCAAAGCAGTTTTATTGAATCAAATAAAAATTATGGGAATGAGAATGTGAGAAAATGTTTATGAATTACAATGATCAGATTGTCCATGATGAGCAATCTGAGGATGACCCAACAAGGAAAACTGGCAACAGGAAGAAACCTTGAGAGGAACCAGACTCCGGTAACAGGGAGCCCATTCTTATTTGGGTGAACCGATCAAGTGTCGTTTGACTGTCACAGAATATCAAGAGAATTGCTGAATCTCCTTATGGTGCCAACACATCCATCTTAAAGATGGCTACATATAGCATGAGAATTCGTCATGTCCCAAAGCACAAGTCGTGACAAACTGGTTCAGTGGACATGACTATAACAATGCCGACAACCATTCCAGTCAACCAAACCAACAGAGCAACTTAAGAATTGAGTAGAAGGATGAATGCGATGAATGTTCATCTGTCAAATCTGCAGCAAGTACAGGATGCAATCAAGGACCAGAATAATAGAGTATTTTACAACATGAAGTATTGACATTGTTCTGAATCTTAGTCAATGCAATTTAATCATGTTGAAATTATCCCTGGTCTTCAGTTGATATGCTCAAACCCTGTTCCCACTGGGGTTTGAGCTCCTGCCTTTTAGTCCCAAGATTGTACAAGTTTTGTCTTTTAACTTTTGGCTAGTGTGTGAAACATGCTGGATTGCTGATCAGAAGGTTCTGCGTTTGAGCCCCAGGGTTGACTAGCTGCTGTTGTTGGGCCCTTCACACTTGGGGTACGAGTCTTACCTCACTATCTGATAGATCTATACACTATACAGAAATCTTTACATACTCTGTCCCTGCCTGATAGTATTCCAACCTAAACCTAATTGTTTGATTTCTTTTTACTCACACCTCACAGTTACGATATTTTATCTCATGATTTCTCATTTCTAACACCTTTGTTTCCCATTGTCTGGTTGCTTTCAAGGCTCATTTTAATATTTCCTCTATTCAGATTCCAAAACAGCCTTCAATTCCTTCAATATTAACGGATGCAGAACCATTAGACGAATTAAATTCATCTGGAGTGCGGTTGTTTCCGTGTGTATGAGAAATTGGAAGCCGGACACGGCTGTGTGCTCGTACGCCAGCGTTACAGAGCGTCGGCTCATTCACGGTGAACGTTCCAACAAACCGTCACATCATCCTGTCGTATTGTATGACAGTATTAGCAACACAGAGGCTGGTGCTAATGAAGCAGATAGAGCGAGAGAGCTGAGTGAATGGGACACTAGTGACAGGAGGAGGAGATGGAAAAAGACGATGAATGAATGAAGACTGCGAATCATTCATTAATTTTTTTTAAAGCAACTGGGTATAGAGTGGAGCAATTTAAAACCGAGACATGGGAGGAATGCTTTTCTTGTACAGGTACCCAGGTCCAGCAAAGTTACTTTCTACCTAAATAATTATAGCCAAGGACCTGACGGTAAAGCCTGTGCATGCAGCAGCCACTCTTTACAACCATGATGAGCAGAAAAGCATATCAGAACAAAAAGCCTACCTATATATATTTTTATATATAAATGTGTGGATAAAAACCAAAGATTCACGTTTCAAACAGGTGTGAAAATATGAAAAAAGCATTGGCTTCTTCTATAAGAGCAGAAGTTTTGGCAGTTGGCTGGACTGTGTGGATCAACACAATGCCAAGAGGGAAAGACACAAGTGCCAGTACTTAGTATTTTATAGAATATATTGATTTACTTAGCCGTGAATGATGCAAACGTTTTAAAGGCGGCCATACGTCTGTAAATGACGGTGGTTCAGAGGCCACTGCAGTCTTTTCCATGAGCATTAAGCAAGTGAAACATCTGGTTCTTGAAAGTCCACGCCAACTTTTTGTCACCAACTTGTAAAAGCCATGCATCGTCTGTGGAAACTGTACACACAATCATTCACCAACACCACTTATATATATGTGTATTAGTAAAAAGAACTTGGGTAGTTATTGCCCCACCCCTAATACAGCTCCAAGCCATTTCCACATTTATGTGTCATTGAAGGAGTTCCTGGGAGTCTGTTATTCTGCCCAATAAAAAGTCCTGGTTTGACTTGAACGCCCCTTTGTGATAACCTAAAAGAAAAAGCACAACCAGGAGAGCTGATTCTGAACAACTCCTAACTCTGTTTATCATTTGTATGGAAAGTTTAGTCCTAAACGCGCCTTATTCCTTATTGCTGATAGTATCAGGTTAGGCTCCTGCTGTTCCGAGTTAAATTCTAAAGCATCCGTATCGGAGCAGCGCCCCTTCTGCAAGCGATCTGGAAGAATGCAGCTATTCCAGGCCCTGAAAGAAGATCGCCTGCAACGTACGGTCAAAACTACACACGCCAACGTCTCTCAACCTCCAGCACATTACTCCAGATAATTACATCCTGTAGTCAGACAGAAACATGTAAAAACCTCACACCCACATACAAACACATATCTGAGTAAATCTGATACCGTGTAACCAATGCAGGAAATCGAGAATAAGTCACGATACGTTTTTTTAATTTTTTTTATGTTCACCTGGGTTCACCTCCCTTGGAGAAATATCGCTTACTGTATATATACTGTACGTATCTCAAACAGAAAATCTTCACCCTGATGATATGAACAGCCAATCATGCAGATATAGGTCAAGAGCAGCAGAGAGGAACGGAACAGAGAGGATGTGATCTTAGTGACGTTGGCTGTGGCATGATTTCAGTCGTCTGATCTTATTAAAAATCTTCAACTATGCAGTTTCAGTCAGTCTGTGCACGCAGTAGCCTCAATTTCTAGTTCTTGGCTGACAGGAGTGAAAAATCGGCTTGAATGCTCTTGAACTGTGTCTGCATGATTGGAGAATTGGAAGAATATACTGTATGCAGGTGTTCCTAATAAAATGGACAGTCGGCAGGAAATGTAATAGGGTGAAGTCAACTGAAGTCAATTATTAAATATAATTATTTGTAAACTGAGCTGTAAATACTGTACAGCATGTTTAGTGTTCGCTATCTTGTGTGCTCGTCCTATCATCCGGAGATCGCGAGTTTGATTCCCGGGTGATGCTGTAACCTCTCGCAGCCGGAGGTCTAGAGAG
>JAQMYJ010000008.1:7450828-7469832 GCA_030014305.1 Clarias laeviceps
TTTCTTGGGTGGTGACTAATAGTTCATTTTAAATTAGATTTAAACTTTTAATTAGTTCCTTAAATTCAAAATTCACACTTGCACATTTTATTCTTATTTTATGTACAATTTTTTTTTTTTGCATCTTCAATTTAATTTAAGTGTGGATTTGATTAAACAACCTTACACTCTATTTAAATTTTTCTGGTCACTGCTAATTGTGTCACTGCATGTCGTATTGTGTATGGTTGGTATGCTTGCGTATGTGACAAAATTTGACTTTGATTTGATTCAATTTGATTTGCTTCACATTTGATTTAAATCACTTGATTCCTTTTATTTTACAGACCCAAAACTAACAATAGAAGATCGAACAGAACCAGACCTAATGACACCTGACTGAAGTCAGAAGACTAAGAACCAGATTCGGCAGAGAACAATCGCTGCACTGAAGGCAGAGATCACCAGCTCAGCATGTAACATCATCAGTTCTGATACATTAAGAATTGTTCAGCGTGTTTGTATTTCGTATACACAAGTGCCACAAAGCCTGAGGCTGTCATGCTGAGCATTTGCTTTAATGTATATTTTTAAATACGCCTTTGTCTATAGATCCAGACATGTGAGCCACCCTGTATGTTACAAGTTATATTAAGACACTTGGCAGTTTTTCTCTTAAGTTCATTAACACGTGTTATTCTTATACATTCAGAAAAAGAATTTATAAAGGGAAAAAAAAAATGGTTAGTTTGCACCAAAGTGAAAAAAAGAGCAAAATCTATTCTAAGCATAGAGCTGCAGGTGAAGTAATTATGATCCTAATAAAGTATACCCTTTTAAAAACCAGGCTTTACTAGGGTTTTCCTTGCAGGGTGTTTATGAAAAAAATAATGATATAAATATAAAAATTAAGGCTTTAATTAAATCTTGAGAAATCAAAAAATCTAAAAAAGCGACACTAAAAAAAGTCATTACAGACACACTGGTTGGCGAAGAACCTCCCTGAACTAATGCGGAGATTTGGTGTTTCATGGTCCACTGGATAAAATAATAACTATCAAAAAGCTGATGAGAATATTAAGAAACCTATGTATAGTCCTGTATGAAGTTTCTTCTCCAAAATAAAAACACCAGTCTGCAGAAACTGAGTGCATGAGACTTGAATAAGAATGAATTGAGTGTGCATGTGGAATCTGCACTATGTATCTGTTCACAGCTTAATGCGAATAATTTTTAGGGAAACCTGCGGTGTGGTCATACACACGAGCCAGTTCAAACGGTTGTTCTAAATTTTGGCAGAGTGCTGAGACTTTCTGATGCCGAATGTGGAATGCATGGCCAAACCCTGCACAGGAATCCCCGTGTGCTTTTTAAAGGGAGTTTGGAAAGATCACACACACTCCCTCACATATATTATGTCATGTCCTAATTACCAAACATATTCAGCAGGCACTTGGCATCCTGCTTATGACGACCTTTCAAAAAAAAAAAGGGTCTGTCCTGTCTAACGGGATGAGGATCTTCTCCTACAATTATACTGTAGATGCGCCAATGGTCACAAAAACCAAACATTACAAGTCAATCTCAACCTTCTTTTCTGCTTACCTGGAAGATGAGCACTTTGAAATTCTTCCTCTTGAGCAGCTCCTGCTCGTTGTTTTCCAGCTTCTTAATCTGACCCGCCTGCTTCTCCAGGTCGGTCCGTACGCTCTTCACGTTGACGTTCACTTTGCGCACCTTCTCCAGAAGCTTGGTGACCGTGCCGGCTGTGCCACCCTGGCTATTGGCAAGCTTGGTCATCTCGCTCTGGATGCTCGCCATGTTCTTCTCCATGCTCTCCTGTCGGGATTCCAGGCCGTTCTGCGTCTGCTGGATCTGATCCACAACCCCGATGATCTTGTCCAAGAGAGCCAGAACCATCATGCCCGTAGCTTGAGCTTCTGCTTTCTGGGAGTCGCTATTTTCCAGTCCCAGCTTCAGATCCATATCTTTGACTGGTTCGTCATCTTCGTCGTCATCTTCATCCTCTGCATGTTTACGGTTGGAGGTCGGAGTAGTTACCGAAGGTTTGGCCGCCGCTGTGACCAAAACCACCTCGTCATCGTCGTCATCGGAGATCTCCCTAAGAGCCACGCGTTCCAGTTTGAGGTTCGTCTCGGCCATGGCCGCGTCCACACCAAATAAACCTCACCCAAAAAAAAAAAAAAGACTTAACACACCAGCGTACTATCAGACTCGAGGCTCTGGGCCGAGCTGTAGGAACTTAGACCTGGTGGTAAAAATAAAGCCCTAAAAAAAGCCCGATGACAGCAGACACTTAGGAAGCAGAGTGAATCCTTGCAACTTGTACTTTACTACAGACTCCTCCTGGCTTTTCCCCCAACAAGACCTGTCTTTCTTCTACACATCAATATAGAACGTTCTACCTTTCAGACAATCCCTCACTTATTTCCTCCCCCCTACTCTTTCCAGGAGAATCTGAGCCAGGACGTTGGCCAGCCAGTGGGTGCAGACGGCTTCAGCACCGAGCTCAAATGCCACGGGTTGTTGTGGAGCGCTCCTGTCAAGCACTCCCCTTGTCTCCTATGCCCCTCCTCCTAACACTGTCATTTACTGTAAGGCCACACCCACACTGACCATCTCCAGATAGACCCTGAACTTCCGGAGCCTCAGAGAGGCACTGAGAGAGAACCGAACACACATACTCAAATACTTAACATACACTTCTAACATAGATTTTAGAATACCTGCTGGACACGTATTAATAAATTGTATCAGATTGTAACAACAAACAAACAAACAACACTCTTACACCACAGCACGGTTGAATTCTCCAATCTGATTGGTCAGAAAGTGTTCATTCATTCATTTTACTATAACAGCAGCTCTGACAGTAGACCCACTCAACTGAACTGGAAAAATCACAGCTTTATAAAATTAAAAGTCCCATATTTTACCATAATATTTCACTACAGGTTTCAATCCAGCTGCAGCTGAAATCCCCATTGGATACACATTTTTATACTCCCAAACTCCAGCTGTTTCACTCCGCCTAACACACCATTTCAGCGTCTATGTAAATGAGCGACCAAGCTGCCAAGCCGAACTCCTCCAGATAACAGGAGAGCTGAGCAACAACTGAGCTTCTTGTATGAGCTTCTTGTATCAAATTAGGGGGAAAATCTAATTGGTTGTTTATACCCTGGCCAATACTGTAAAGGAAAAAAGGAATAAAGAGCAGGGAATGATTTCCACCCCCCACTCGTACGTTTCTTATTTGTACATGCATGACATGTGGCCTTTAAAGCACTGCTCAAAATAGAGTAGTGTTCCTATAGTAACAGAAAATTAACACAGAGACCTGTGTGGACAATACAAAGAATAAGAAAAACATTTAGTTCTTGATGTACTGTTGCTTTTTTTTTTTTTTTTTTTGGAAGGAGTCTCCAGTCCCAGAGTTTCAATTTTCTTTTTTAAGCAACAATCTACATTTTTTGTATTTTCAAAAAAGGGCAGTGGTAGCACAGTGGGTAAGGTATTGAACTACTGTTTCTACTTAGACTGATGAAAAGTGTATGTAATGTTGTTTACATAAACAACAAATTTCTAAATCTTTATCGCTATTTTTGCAGCCTGACACAGTAAAATATTTGTTTCTGTTTCTTTAATTTAATCAACATGAATAATATGAAGAAATGAGCGTGGATTAAGACTTTTGCACAGTACAATAACTTTAATTTATAAACAGATAAAAAAAAAAGATATTCTTTTGTAATTGGAAATGTTAAACATTTATATGTTTTATTTCTTTTTAAGGAAAACAATCAGTTTCAGATCAGGGTAATGGCTTCACACCTAGCTGTCGCTGATTATTTTCCTGTTACAGGAAATCACATTAATGAAGAATGAAAAAAAGATCAGACAAACTAGAACAGAATTTCCCAGCCTCGCCTTTTATTGACAAACATACACAACATCTAAATCAATTTCCTTTGCCAAATTTGACATTGCAAATTCCTGCTGTTTTTGCCTGCAAGAGCTACGAGATTAGGTCGACAACAAAATGACACACAATGAGACTGATTTATCTTTTTAACTTATTAAAACTGACTTCTGTAGATTACTGCCGATGTTCAGAAACAAAGTACAGTATACAACTAGAAAGAAAAAACATGGGTCAGACATATAACCTAAATCTTTTTTTATAAAGTTTCCTGATATACAACCAAGTCACTAATAGCCCGTGGAGCCAACTTCATGAAATATGCATGGATTTATAAGGTCAGATATGTTGTATATATTTACAAATAGTAAAGAAAAGTACAAGTTCACCATGTAAAACATAAATAGATGTAAACATTTGAAGAAAAAAAATAATAATAAAAGGTAATTTTATAGGTCGTGAAATTTAGCATCCAGTCCCTGTCACAAAAAGACAGGAAGAGGAAAAGGAGGAGGCGTGACAGGTTGAGAAATGTCTGTTGCAACCCAAACAGATAAGGAAGTACACAAATAAGCACAACAATGATAAGAGAGAGAGAAACATGGTAATGAAATCAGACTGAGGCCAGAAATCCACACGGAACAGTCAGCACGACGTACTGATTATAAGACAAACACAACGACATCATTTAAATATTCCTCAACAAGCGTACTAGCTTATTTATGAAGGCGTGTCACATCTTAACAAAAGAAAAAAAAAAAAAAAACACAATAACATAAATTATGGAATTTAAATTCTAGAGCGGAATTAGAATAATGCACGGATTTGTAGCGCCCATGATTGTTTTTCACCTGAGATACGTCTGACTGATGGAGCTCATATCGCTGTCTTAGTTCTGTTACTCTGACTGGCGCTTTTAGTGATGGGGTTCTGGGTGTGATGGTGGCTGAGAAAGCGGAGGATGTTCAGTCATCAAACTTTCCTTCCAGGATGCAGTCGAAGGTAAAGGGCATAAACTTGAAGCCCTGACCTGAGTAGAACTTATTTTGAAACTCCACCCTTGACAAAGAGAGAGAGAGAGATAGTGATGTTCTTTTCTGTCTGTGAGAAAACTAGAGAGAACTCATTCTTGGTTTCACCAACAGGGGGAGACAGTGAGTCATTCTCTTGTTTAAACTGTAGACTGATAAATTTATTATTATTTTTTTTATTTCATTACAGCCTCCCTAAAACACACTGTCTCTGTCTCATTTTGCCAGCGATCATTTAGAAAAAAAAATTACCTCTTAAAACAATGTTTTGACTTACCAGTGCAGTCGGAGGGCGTGCAGGAAAGCAGACAGACCTTCCATTATAAGTAGGATAAACACCGTCAGTGTGGCGAAGACGGCAAATATAAAAACCAGGACAAAGAAGCCGGCGAAATTTCCAACTGAGAGTCCGATGTGCATCACCATGGACCACAAAACCTCTGACAGCTCTAGGAAACAAAATCCACAGCAGAGTGTTTATATGTTTGAATGTGTTCTACAAACGCTGATCAGTGTGTAAAATTTAGAAAAGGAATGCAAGAACAATTTCAGAGTGTATACACTTATAAATCGTACGAAAGGGAGTGGGGTAAGGTGTGCGAGTGGGGTACTCACGTGCGTGGGCTAAGCTCAGGGCCCACAGGCGCAAGTAGGAGGCTGTGTTAGAGATGCAGCCTAGGCAGTACTCTATGGTGTGAATGGCCTGATGCACTGCTACATCTGAAAAATTAAACTAGAGAGAGAGAGAAAGAAAGAAAGAAAAAAAGAGTAAATTAATGAAGGAGGGAAGAATAGAAGCCAAAGCAAGAAGGAAGGACAATGATTAACAAAGAATGAAAAAAAACAAAAAGGGAAGGGAGAAAAAAAGGGGAGGAAGGTGGTAATCAATAAGCGGTGGGGAAGGACATGGAAAGGAAAGAGAAAAGATAGAAAGAAAGGGAGGAAAGAAAGAAAAAGTGCAGAGAAAGAAAGTAAGGAAGAGCAGGCAAGGGAAAAAATAAGAGAAAGGAAAAGAAAGAAAGGAAAAGTGTGTGGAGCATGCAAGGGAAAAATTTGAGAAAAAAGGAAGGTAGGAAGAAATAGTGTAGAGAAATTCAGGAAAGAATGGGAATTTCATGGAAAATGAGATTAATGAGGAAAAAGTGTACAGATAAAGGAGGGGCAGGAAAAGAAAGAAGGGACAGATGGAAGAAAGAGGAAAACATGTGGGGAGAGAAGGTAGTAAAGAAAAAAGTATAGGAAGAAAAGGATGAAGAAAGGAAGGAAGGAAAGTAGAAGGAAGAAAGTATATGGAGAAAGAAAAAAAGTAAGGACAGCAGGGAGAAAAAAGGCAGCGAGTTACACAGACAGATCAGAGCTGTTTATTTAATGAGGAGATGAGCTGTGACATGTACAGCAGTATTCTGATTGGTTCAAATTCATTCACCACATCATCATACGGGAGACGGCCAATCACCGGGGTGTGGAGCGGCTCACTGATTGGTTTCATTTGAACCCAGATGGATTTTTAAATTTTTTTAAAAATAAATAAAATAAATTATAAAAAAAAAAAAATAAAAAAATCACAGAGACTTCTACAGAGATTTAATATCTACTAAGATAAACAAGGCCACCAGAGAAACACCACCCAACACACACACACACACACACACACACACACACACACACACACACACACACACACACACACACACACACACACACAGGGGATGGGTTTGAAAAAATTGATGGTGTACGCAAAATTCGTCTCTTACCACTTCCTCTTCTGTCTGCTTGAAGGAGATCGGACACACACACACACATATACACACACAGGATTAGAATAAGGTTTGTATTCACAGTGCCAGGAAAGCAATAAGGAGAAATGAGGAACACTCTAACTCGATGCATGCGAGTGGGTTAAAACAAAAAGGACGAGAGTAAACGCAGGAGAATGTAACAAGTGGTGGAAGTGAACCTCAGAAGAAGATATAAATAAAAAAATAAAATCAGAAACTCATTAAAAGGCAGCTGTTTTTAGATGAGTGAGTAATCGCAATCGTAAATATCTGCTTGTGTAACCCTGCAGACTGGGAGGCTGTTTTGTTTGCGAGCCTGGTTGCCTGGAGACGCAGGAGCTAGTGGGCTAGCCCGCTTTAAGCGCAGCGCTGGAATGCGGGACGAGACCCTCTCAGTGACGGGAACGCACGCACGCCGACACACTGCTGACTACAGCGGCATTAACTCAGCATTCCGATGGCGGCAACCTTTACTGGAAATGAGCGTTTAGATCTGATATCGGACGTGACAGAAAAGGCGGAGCGGCGGGTTCGCTGCCTAGTAAACAAGCAGTTGCTTAACAAAGTACAAAAATACTTATAAAGTGTAATGAAGACAGGAAAAGCACGGACACTGAATACTGCTGCAATGTAACAAATGGCACTGAGTGTTATTACCAATCTCTCTCTCACACACACACACACACACAGGAAAAATGCTTTCAATAAAACATCCTTTATTTCATTGTGCAGACGGTCACATGGACCTTAAGCTTAAGGTTAAAAAATAATGTATTATAAATGATATCTTACTTTGTTTCATTAAAGAAAAAGAGAAAGACAAAACGAAAGCATGAGAAAGACAGACAGAAATCGAGGGAATGAAATGAACAGGGAAAGAGATCGAGAGAGGGATAGATTTAGAAAGAGACAGATGGAATAAGAGATAGAGAGAAAAATAGAGGGAGAGAAACTAGGAGAGAGAGAGGGATGAGACAGACAGTTAGAGAGAGAAAGAGAGGGAAGGAGAAAGAGAGAGAAAGAGAGTGAGAGAGAAGGGAACCGGGAGATAGAAAGAGAAACAGAGAGAAAGAGACAGACAGAGATCAGAAGAGTAAGAAAGACCCGAGAGAAAGAGAGAGAGAGAGGGACGGAGAGATGCCAAGAGATGAAATAAGAAATGGAGAGACGGAGATAGAAAGAGAAATAGATGAAGAGAGAGAGAGAGAGAATGAAACAGATTAAATGAGACTAAGGGACAGAAAGTGAGAAATCGTGAGACCTAGAGAGAAAGATATAAAAGGAAACGAAGATAAACAGATACCAAGACTTGTGAGAGTGTGCGTGTGCGTGTGTGAGTGTGTGTGTGTGTGTGTGTGTGTGTGTGTGCGTGCCCACGGGCGTGTGTGTGTGTGTGAAGTCTCTCACCTCTGGCTCTTCCTCCAAGTTCTGTGAGAGCTGATCATGCTGGATGATCTCGGCTTCGTCGTCTGTAGGGCCGTTGCCCACCCGGATTCCCCCGAAGTTCTGCGTGCCCTGAGGACAGAGAACACCAGGGGCTACTCGGTGCAGTGTGTGCGTGTGTGTGTGCGCACATGGACCTGCAGGACCAACAGCTATTCATGTCTGTTCTTGGGAATAAGGTCTTACCAGGTGCTTCCTCCAGAGGTACTGTCTGCGCAGAACCAGCGTCTTTACTATGAGCATACAGGGGACACACAAAAGAGCAATCACCACCAACAGACACTGGATCACCATCTAGAGAGAGAGCGAGAGAGAGATGTTCGGTTCTGTCTGTCAGAAAACCAGAGACAATGAGACAATATGAGAGAGCTAGAGAGAATAATATTGAATGCAAATAAAAGAAAAAGAGAGAGAGAGAGAGAGAGAGAGAGAGAGAGAGAAGTAAGGAAGAATACGAGAGAGGGACAGAAGACCAAGAAAAGAGAGAACGGAAGACAGAAAGAGTATGAAAGACAGAAAAACAGACAGTGAGAATGATACAGATTCAACAAAAGAGTGAGATTGAAAATGAGGTAATGATAGAGATAGGAAGAAGTGAGAGAGAGTGAGATGCATGCATGTGTGCATGCGTGTGTTACCTGTCCTCTATAAAGCGGTTTGTTCGTAGGGTCATTATAATTGAAGAGGCACATGTTGATGAAGGTGATGAGGAGGCTGGGAGCTTCCTTGGAGGTTGTAGCATCGTAGGCGGTCCACTTGTAGAACACCAGCAGCACCAGGTAACCGAACAGGCTGCTCATGAAGATGATCTCGGGGATGAAGCCCAGCCAGATGTTCAGAGGCTTCTTAAAGTAGCTACACACGTTCAGGTTCAACCGGGTGAGGGGAAAAAACAAACAAACAAAAACTTTTCGGTTAGGTGTCATGATTTTTTTTTTTTTGTGTGTGTGGTGATACACTGACTCCAAAATTGAAGTACATTTTAAAAATTAATATTCACTATATTGCCAAAAGTATTCGCTTGTCTGCCTTCGCATGCATATGAACTTGAGTGACATCCGATTCTTAATCCATAGGGTTTAATATTTAATGTTGCCCCACACTTTACACCTATAAGAGCTTCAACTCTTCTGCGAAGGCTTTCCACAAGGTTTAGGAGTGTGTTTGTGGGAATTTCTGACCGTGCATTTTTAAGGTCAGACACTGATGTTGGTCGAGAATTCCATCGGGTTGAGGTCAGGACTCTTCTTCCACACCAAACCCGCTCATCCATGTCTTTATTTATTTATTTTCTCCCTAGTTTAGTCGTGTCCAATTCCCTCCCCCCGTCACTAGGGGGCTCCCACACTAAGGCTACTACTACCACTCAGTCGCGAGGGCCGAAGACTATCATGTGTTTCCTCCGAACCACGTGACGCCAACCGACCGCATCTTTTCAAACTGCCCGCTCACGCACCGTTGGGGGCGGCGTAACACACTCGGAGTACAGCGTTATCAGCTCCTTCAGCTTACGTGAGCTCACAGACGCCCCTGATTGGCTTTAGAGCCGTGATTAATGTGAGAGCACTAAGTACCTCTCATCCCTCCCCTCTGAGAGAGCTCAGCCAATCAGCTCCTCTCTCTAGGACTCCGGCTGCGAGAGGTTACAGCATCACCAGGGAATCAAACTCGCAATCTCCGGATGATAGAACGAGCACTTTACCACTGCGCACATCCACGTCTTTATGGACCTTACCACTTGTGTGCACTGGTGTGCAGTCACATGTTGGAACTGGAAGTGGCCGTCCCCAAACTCTTCCCACAAAGTTGGGGGCATGAAATTATCCAAAAATCTTGGTTTGCTGAAGCATTAACAGTTCCTTTCACTTGAAATAAGGGGCCGAGACAAATGACTAAAAAACAAGCCCACTTCCTGTTCCAACATGACTTCGCACCAGTGCACAAAGAAAGGTCCATAAAGTCATGGATGAGCGAGTTTGGTGTGGAAGAACTTGACTATATGCCCTTATAATCACTGTTACCTAATCTCAGTGAAACCCTGTACATCAAGCAGATCTTGGCTACATTTGGGGTAAAAGGTGGATAAGTAATGTGAATGTGATTGTTTTTCATCTACAACATGGTAAAAAGAGGAAAACTGTGAACGTACATGTGGTTAAAGAGGCTGAGAGTGACTCCGAAGAGCATGTGAGTAACTCCTAAGATTATAGACATCTTCATCTTATAGGAGTTCAGGAACGTCAGCTTGTTTGCGGCCATGTTCCAGATCTATGAATATAAAGAAAGAAAAGCCTTTAGCGTTCAACTGAAAGAAGACAAAGAAATATCTGGTGGTGACGATGATGATGGATACCGGGTCGATGCCGATGGGATAGGGTCCCCCAAACACTCCTGGCACGGCGGGGTCCATCTGCAACAGACTGTGCTCATTCAGATCCTCAAACCTGCAGAGTAAGAAGGGCCATTAAGTAACTACACGTGATCATCCTGCATTCATGATACTCATGATTTCCTCTAATAGAGCCACTTGATTCTTTGTTTCCTCTGGCAAACACTTTAAAATCCAAAAATATGTGTGGAGATTTATATGCAAGAAAATAAACAGTTAAAGGAAAGTTAAAGAAAAAAAAAAAAACATCACAAAGTGTGCTATTTGTCTTACACGACATCATTACATCATTTAGGGAATAATTCGATAATGCAACATTTTAATTTATTACTAAAGGACACTTTAATTGCTTAAAAAGTTTAATGTCAACAATCATCTTTTTTTCACCTGCCTTTCTGTTTTTATCTCTCGAGTGTAATAAAACCTACCAAAAAACAACTATCATATTCCTGAGAAACCCAAACATATAGAAGAATGAAAAACTCTCAGGTTGAAATTTGTCGACTGTCGCAAGAGCTGTGAAACTGAGACTCCTTTCTTCAACAGTTTCCTTTTTTCTATCCACTACACAGGTACCAGTGAATGAGCTGTTGCTAAAGAAACAAAAGATTTATTAAATCCTGGGATTTGCCTTGCAAGCTCCTGACCAATCATTATCAAGCATTTACTCTCTGAAACTTTTTTTTTTTCAGTAATGCAAATTTCAACATGAGAGTTTTTCATTCTTCTATATGTTTGGGTTTCTCAGGAATATGATAGTTGTTTTTTGGTAGGTTTTATTACACTCAAGAGATAAAAACAGAAAGGTAAAAAAAGGTAATGCATTTCTGAGTCTGTGTGAAGGACTCACGTCCAGTTGCCGTTCTTGAACATGAGCCGCACGCTCCAGCTGGAGCCAAACACGTTGAACGATTTGGAGAAGCAGTCGTTATAGATGATCCCAGTGTACATGGAGAAAATCCCCATCAGTAGAATAATGTAACGTCCTGAAAACACCATGCTGAACATCTGGCAGGGAGAAAAGACAGAGAAAACACGGCTTTAATGTTTTTTTTAAACCTACCTGAGATGAAATGGTGAGAACAAGCTAAATTGTTCAGTCATAATGGTTTGCGTTTGTAATTTCAAGTGACTTTTATCTGACTCTAATGTGCATCCTCTGAAGTCTGTCCTCTGAAACGGCAAGCGGGCGCACATTGTTACATCTTTGCTCATTTTAAAAAACAGTGGATGCAATTTTGGGATTTTGCTCTGGAGGACAACAAGCAGTTACTCGGCTGTATTTGTTGCGGTGCAGAAGAAAGAAAGGAAGCTAAAGCAAAAGCTACAACAGCTGTAAAGCTTTAAGCACTGAAATCTGGTGGTGAATGATGACATCAGCGATCACCAAAAAGTCACATGAATTTCGATCTGCCCGTTCTTATTCAAGTCCTATAACTTTATACTGGATACACATCTAATCTAAAGACCATTTACTCAAGATTTGTTTGGTCAGACATCTCTAAGGAGAAAAATAAAAAAATAATCAGATCTGTGAGACATTAAAAAAAAAAAAAGACAAAAAAGATTTGAGTCACTCCAGGTTGATACCATGAACATAGCAGGAGCATAAAACAGATTACACAGGCACCAAGTCTAACATTCCAGATTGTTTTATTTTTTTCTTTTTTATTAAACCCTTTCTGCTTTTTGCACTTTAAAGTTGCACTCTAGGGCGGTTTATCAAGGGAAGAGTATCAACGCTGACTTTTTCAGCTGTCTAACGAATTCTCGTGGCACTATAACACAGGCACTATATAGTTTAAACCAGAGAGACCGAAACAAAATAACAGTGTGATGAGGACGAGGGTGGTTGGATAGATGGATGTGGGTGTGCGTTACCTCGCTGTCATTTTTCTGGGCGCTGAGCCGCCTCTCTCGCAGAACCAGATAAAGTGCGGCGCAGGTCATGAGTATGCCGTGGCCCAGATCCCCGAACATGACGGCGAACAGGAAGGGGAAGGTGATGATAGTGTAGGGTGCTGAACACAAATAGGCTCACGTGAGATTTGCAGAGCAAACAAAAACAAAAGTGTACTGCTATGTGGACGGTGCGCTACCTGGGTTCATTTCTCGGTAGTTGCCGATGCCGTATGCGTCCACGATGTTCTGGAAGCCTGACGTAAACTTATTGGTCTTGTTATAGGTGGGTGGAATCTGTTTGGTCTGCATCCTGTTCAGGATGGAGGGAACGGTGGAACCACTTTTCTCCTGAGGCAAGAGGGGAAAAAAAGAGGCAAGTGAGAAAATATTGGACAATGTAGGCTTGAAAATCAAGAAATTACTGTGAAAAAAGAAGAAAAAAAAGACTGTGGAGTGATGACATGAAGTAGCCATGTGCAAGATTCTTCAGGTTGTTAAGCTGAAGAGGGTGTGTGCGTGAAAGAAGCAGAACGACAGAGCAGCCTATCGTGTGATCTGCTAATCCGTGTGTGGGAGGGAATTCCAGGGCGTAGTGTTTTCCCTATCGTGCTGACAGGAAAGTGTGAGAATCTCAATTCAGGCACACACAAGCACTCTAATATACACACACAGGCATAAAGTGAGAGGACGACCAGAGAGGCAGATCATTTCGAGCCAAATGCTATTTCTAAATGTTACCCTATTTAAATATCTACAAGTTTAAGCCAGGCTCCAGATCTAATAGTGCCTCAATCCTGCAACCATGCCATTCAACACACAGGCCTGCTTTTAACATCAGCCTAATTATACTCAAACACTAGAGCTTACATACTGAAAGTAAAAGTCACAAAGAGAAAGGTTTGCATACAAAAAAAAAAAAACGGGGGAAGTCCGATTTCCTTAGTTACAGCATTTTTGGAGAATGAAACAGATTTAAAGCTCGTCTCATGACGCCAAGCAGAACTAGACGCAAGACGTTCATGTAAACCCAAACTTAAGTGAATATTTATCATTCCTAAGCTTTAACTACTTTCCTCTACCCATCTTGTTCGGGCTTAAGGCTCAAAGGCTTGCAGTTGTCCTTTTGAATTCCTCGCTGCTGACCAGATCTGTGCGCCAGTTGTGCAGAATCATTTGTTTAACACCGTAACACACACACGCATATAGAGCGATTATGTTCCAGACACTCTTCCCTCTGGGAAATGGGGAATAAAGATTGATCTCGGTGCACTCATGAGTCACACTCCGAGCATGTGGGCATTCATTCCTACCCCACTGGGCATGAGTCACTGTATGTGATAATGTGCTAAATATGTGTGTTCATACACTCACATACACACAAAAATATATATTTTTTAAAAGACATAAATAAAAAAGTGGTCAAAGTCAAACCTGGTTGTGCAGAATAACAGAACACTAAAAACTGACTTCATTTCTATATTACTATATAATCCTCTGCTACACTAATGCACTCATCCATGCACCAGTTCACCGGTGCTTGGATACAATCAAGGTAAAAAAAAAAAAAAAGTTCTCTGAGAGCCAGGATCGGACAGATGCGCCTCTTCTGAAAGTTGGTGACAAGTTGTCCTTTGATCAGACGTTCCACTTGATGAAAGTTCACAGGAACGAATGCACTGGGCTCCGAGCCACCTCGGGATCTGGGATCGTTGTTATTCACGGACGTATGGCCTTCTTTAAAAGGTTTGTACCGTGTCAGAAGTCTTCTGTAAACATCAATCGGTTTTATCGGCCTTCGTTCTCGTGAAATTTAATCACGAGTCCCGGTTTTACTTGAACGCCCCTTCGCATATTTTTACGACATGGAAAAAATAACTGCGTTTCTTACAGACAAAAAAATCTCTACAAACAAGACAATTCAAATGGGTGTGTGTGTGTGTGTGTGTGTGTGTGTGTGTGTGTGTGTGTGTGTGTGTGTGTGTGTGTGTGTGCGCGCGTGAGCCATTTCCTCACCGTGCCTCTCCGCAGAGCGAGCTGAATGGCGTCCAAATCAGACAAGGGACACCAGATTTCAGCGATCAGACACTTCTGGGTCACGTCGATGTTGCAGAGATTGAGTGTGTGGTAGATAGCCTTCATCTTTCTCACTTTGATGAACCACACACGCAGCGTCTTGGCAGCGGCTTGCAGGACGCGTTGTCTGTGATCCTCTGTCTGATTCAGCACCTGGGAAAATATGAGCGAGAAAAAATTTGAGGGAATTTGCTTGCAGAACACTGAATCATCTTATACAGAACTGTTAAATGAGACAAGAGATTATAAAATGTCATATTAGACGAACACATCTTAAATCCACATAGAACCGTGAATGAATAAATGAACGGGTCGACTATCATGAGCGTAATGACAAAAAAAAAAAAAAAAAAAAAAGAATCCATCTCTAATGTGAGTTGACCAACATTTCAACAGGTGCTACGCTATCCTTCTTTCCCATGATCCTCTGGAACAAGGCACACTTGCCTCCAGCTGCTCAGGGGCCATGTACGGATATAAGTGCCCCTCTGGTTTTCTCATCAGGGATCTCAATAAACAGCACAGCGCATGCAGAGTCTATTTTGGGGAAACATGTTCTACCTATAGGCCCGGGCTGGTGTATATGGGAGCGAGGAGGAGAATGTGAGATAGTTAGGGAGAGATTGTGCAGCACATACCAGACAGCTCTTAATTCCCCTGTACCATGTAGACAGACACACGCACACCCAATACACTCGGCTCTCTGCTCAATGGTGTGCATGCCTTCAGTGGTGCCCTGCTATCACACACACATCAGCGACAGGCAGGATCCTCATCCGTTTCTAGGTTCATTTCATTTCACTCCCAAATCCATGATTCATATACGAGTTTACAATGCTGGTGTGAGTCACTCAGCAATCAGCAGAGGTGTGTGTGTGTGTGTGTGTGTGTGTGTGTGTGTGTGTGTGTGTGTGTGTGTGTGTGTGTGTGTGTGTGTGTACTTAGCTACAGTTAGCTATGACTAAACATTTGTTCAAAATGCGTGTAATTCTCCATGTGGTGAAGTTTTCTCTAAGATGATGTTTATTTAACACTAGCTACAGGTACGTTTACACAGATATTGTTTCTTCAAACCGATCAAAATCATTCGGATTAGAGATCCAATTTTAACTGTGTGTTTACACTCACTCATCTTCTATACCGCTTTATCCTGTTATTCAGGGTACACCCTGGACAGTACACACTCATTCACACACTATGGGCAATTTGGGAACGCCAATTAGCCTAACCTGCATATCGTTGGACTGTGGGAGGAAACCGGAGTACGGGGAGAACATGCAAACTCCATGCACACAGGGATGGGAATCGAGCCTGGACCCTGGAGGTGCATGGCGACAGTGCTTGTGTGTTTCCACACTCAACACAATTAATTCGAATATAACTCTTTGGACATGCACAAAGTGGTTGTGTCTGCTGTTGAAGGTTTAATCTGCCAAAAAAAAAACAACATTCTCCAACTTTGAGGTTGGATGAAGCTTCCGACGGTATGTTTTCGGACACATCTGCATTATGGTTACAATAATTCAGTCTCATCTATGATTGGTTAAATGTTTTTATATATCTGAAATGCAAGTCAATCGGTGCTCCTTTCTAAGTCCAAAGTAAATACTGGGAGAGAGCTGTTCTCATGGAAGCAAAATTCCTTCCTGAAAACGTCAAGTCGAATAATGTTACCCCTACATGGGGAAATCATATATTTATTCCATATACTGCACTTATTCAGCCTGGATTGTGTAACATGATGCACATTTATTCAAATGATTAGTGGAACATTAGGGTCCATGTAAACACACCTACTGATGAGATACCAGGAGTCTCCTGGAGAATCTTCGGTACCAATCAAAAATTTGGACGCATCTTCTAAATCCATGGTCCTTCCTTGATTTGATTTTATTATTTCTACATTGTATAACAAGACCGAAGGTGTCCATAATATGCAATAATCTCCTTTAGACAGTTGATATTGAGATGAGTCTGCTACTTATGCTCTGTAAAGCCTTGACACAAGAGCTCTAATCTGAGGTGCTGAACTTTCCTGGGATGGTCTTCATGAGAACCATCGTTCTTTCACTATGGTGCTTAACGTGGAAAAGAAAACTCCACAAATGTGAGAACCTGGTCATTCAGTACATTCAGGTCATCTGTTGACCTTATTTTATTGAGCAACCGAAGCGACCCCACATTATAACCCTGCCTCCGGAGGCCTGTTCAGTGGGCACTATGCATGCTGGGTGCAACACTTCATCACACGCCCATCACTCTGGAATAGGGTCTGGATCTGGATTCATCAGATCACATGACCTTTTCCCATTGTTCCCAAGTCCAATCTTTATGTGGTCGAACAAACTGAAGCCTTTTCTCTGATTAGTCTCACCAACAAGTGGTTTCCTTATGGAGACACAGCTGTGAATTCTCATCACTCCATGTGCATGGAAATGCTCTTACTTTTACTATTAAACCTAGCTATAGTTTTCAACTGTTAATTTTTTTACCCTGCAATTTCAACTTTACCAAGTGTTTAAGTGATCTCCATTCATAGTTTTTTTTCCCCCCCAACCACATTTATTCCACAAAGCTAACATTTCAGAATTCTCCTTCCAGGTTTTGAATACGTGTTGAATGGTTCTTCATCCAGTCCCGGTCATTTCAAATCTTCTCGGTTGTTTTCTCGGTCGATAATTTGACCCTTCTGACTTACAACTATTTTATAAATCTAAAATCTGACACCAGAGGACCATTGACGCTCCAGAGTACTTAGTCATTTGGAGATGTGTGCGTGTGTGTGTGTGTATGGTGTCAGTCTCGCTGCTGGTTCGGATCCAACTTGCCGTCTGGCGAATGTCTCTCTCTCTCTGTGGGCGTATATGAATTCGAGCAGGTGTGAGGGCGACACCCTCTGAGCGAGTGTGTGTATGCAGGACTGCGCGAGAGTGAGTGGGTGTCTGGAGCTATGGTCGCTATGTGTGAGGACGGCAGCAGACAGCACACACCCAGTGACATTAAGCCTTCGACTTCCCAATATGGGTCAGGCGCAGAATCTCAGACAGACTAACATGATAGTTTCATCATGAAGATGTCTATTTTTGTTTGATCATTTTATTGCAGAGGCCTAATTCATAGTGTCTCTATTTGTTCGGGTTTTGATACTCGTCAGTATAGGTTCACATTTAAAGACAACTTTTCATATTGCACCAGTAAACAAGGTTTCCAGGTGCAATGTAATAACTCGTTTTACACCACAGATCTTCAAAATTCTCAATTCTGGTTAGTCAGAAGTAATCGATTAAGCTGACAACACTGCGAGCGGTAATTAAAATACCAGGTTCATATTAACACACGCATTCCTCCTTCAGTTGTTGTGCTGTTTTTGATACTCGTCAGTCACCTAATGCCTGAGCAAACACGGAAAGGTTTGTATAAAGAGCTCACTGCAGCTGTCATGCTGGGGGACGTTTATTGTAGCATGTGCATGCGTGTTTTATGCAATTTAATCTGGTCTCGTTAACATTCTAGGCCCCGTGATTTCACTCGCAAAAGTAAATCGGGCTAATTATAGGATCGCACAGACTGGACGGATGCATCGACTCCTCATGAGCTCTGACGTGTCCGATCGATCGTATTGATTTTGTCCGTTTTCGCTTCCACGGTTTTTTGTCTCAGTAACCGGTCCCTGCGTTTGTACCTTATTAGCCGGGACACGTTGTGGTTTGGATTAAATGTACTGCAGGCTGATGCGTATCGGTTTGTGACCATGTACGGGGAAGCTCTTTCATCCAGTAAGGCTAATGTAAACTGACATAAAAAGGGCAGGCAGCTGTGTGCTTCAACGCTCTGCACCCACACGTTGAGACGACAAGCGGAGACAGGGAGTCGAGTTTGCACAAGCACACACACA
This sequence comes from Clarias laeviceps, assembly GCA_030014305.1. NCBI lineage: Eukaryota > Metazoa > Chordata > Actinopteri > Siluriformes > Clariidae > Clarias > Clarias laeviceps. The sequence continues at coordinate 7,469,262 of JAQMYJ010000008.1, forward strand.
AACACACACACACACACACACACACACACACACATACTGTACACACACAGGTACAAATGACATCGCTCATACAGAGGAGAATAAGTATTCTTTAAACAACCACTAGGCAGATTGACGTCCCAACTAAGAGAGCTGTGAAAGCTGAAAGTCCTCTTTGGCTGCATTATGTGACTCCAATTAGCTTGGGGAATTAGCTTCTGTTTATTTCGGACAACCATGCCAAGCATGCGCATTCATTATTTTCATTAACAGACTAGAACAGGGGTCGGCAACCTTAAACTCTCAAAGAGCCATTTGGACCCGTATCCCACCGAAAAAAAAAAAAAGAACACACCGGGAGTCACAAAACCATTTATTATTATTTTTTTAAATAATTTATTTTCCCGCCCAATTTTTGCCCGATTTTCTCCCCTAATTTTGTCGTGTCCAATTCCTCCCACTAGGGGCTCCCACATGTTTCCTCCGACCCACGTGGCGTCACCGACCATTTTTTCCGAACTGCTTGCTCACGCACCGTTGGGGGCGGCGTAACACACTCGGAGGAACAGCGCTATCCGCTCCTTCCGCTTAC
>JAQMYJ010000008.1:7496364-7511609 GCA_030014305.1 Clarias laeviceps
GTTTACCATCCACGCTACATTGGGCTAACCGCTAAAGCTACGTCTTCTGGTCACCAAGGTTAGTTCATCCTGACAGCCTGTTGGAATGTATGTACTGTATAAACCACAAACGATTACTGTGATCATGTGCTCATGTGGGTGTGTGTGTGAGAGCGGAGGTGTTGATGTGATCATGTTCTTGATGGGAACAAACCTGATTTCGCACCTGGACCTTTTTTTTTTTTAGGCCGGTCTCAGGAAACTTGAGTGATGGATTTTGTGGAAAGGCCTTTGGTGGAAGTACGTCAAACACTCACACATAACACAAAAACCAACATTAAGAGGATGATTAAAGGAAGGATTAAATGGTACAGTATGCCATGGTTGAGTAGTGAAGGTACTTCTGATTGGTAAGAAGGTTTGTACTAGCGCATTTTTATATATGACGCACCACAACAAAAAAAAGAGAAATTGTTGATGTATACAACAGTATGTGCTTTATTTCTCACACAGTGTACTACTATCCTGAAGATAATCTTTATAATCATACCCAAGAGAAACTGGACAGCATATGCAACACAGTCCAGAGCTGCAGATGAAACTAATGACCATAATGCAACAAAATGACTGTTGATCGGATACACATCACTCATGCACTCTTGTTATTCTGGTGACTCATGGTGGTGGGAACTGAACACATCATTCAGGCTTACACATTACGACCACATGGGCCCTCAGAGGCACTTCGAAAAATTTGTTTTGGTTCAGTGGGCAGCGGTTAAGGGTCTGTGCTAGTGACTGGAAGGTTGGAAGTTCAGACTTGTCAGGAGGCCACTTCTGGGGTCTAGTGTAAGGCCGTTAACATTTCACAGCTACAAGAGAGGATGAGCGCGTCATGGTGTCTAGTAAATTAGGGAACGTTTATGCAAGGACACGAGCTTTTATTAGTGTTAACCATAAACACCAAACCAAAAAAGGTTTACAGTCCTGGTCCTGAAGTAACCCCTGTTCTGTGCATATCACTCTAACATGCCTAATTCAACTAAGAAAGGGTTGGTCCTCAGCTGATTAGTTGAATCATGTTTTAGAGCAGTGAAACACTAATATGTACAAGAGATGTGTTGCTCCAGAGTCAGGGTTGGAATGCTGTTGACTAAAATAAAATCATCACCAGCAAGGGCTTCACCACTGATTCCTTCACCACTGATTTGGATTGAATTTACAGCATCTCTGAGAAAAATGGCGTTATATTGTTTGAATTGCCAGATCAAAGCATTAAAGCATCAAAGCAAGATGTCTCAGCCATTCACATCCCAGCAGTGCAGTGTTTAAAACCATCGAGCTACAGATCAAACATCAAAATGACAAAACCATTATGTAAGCTGTGATTTTGACTTTGACTGAAGTTGAGCTGATTCCAGTATTTTTAGAAACCAGATGAATTTCATACTCAAAAGTCTGAGACGTTTACACAGAATTATGTGAAAAGAAAAGAAAAATCTTATGGACAGCAATTTTTTCTGGGCAAAATTTGCACGTTGATGAGAAAGCTCAGACGAGAAGGAGAAGGAGAAACCAGCCTGGTTTGAGCAGACAGAAAGGCAACACAAATTTAAATTTAAATTAGAATTTAATTTGTCACTTACACAGTCATACACAGTATGATATGCAGTGAAATGCTTAAAAACCAAGATTATCAATAAGAAATAAATTATGGAGGAACTCATGGTAATTCATACTGTATAAGTTTTCTTTACAACCATGATGAGCGGAAAAGCATCTCAGAACTCAGAACCCATTAAAATTTGAGGCGTTTATAACTTGGGCTATAAGAGCAGAAAATCTCATTGGGTTTCCCACCCCTGTCAGGCAAGAACTTGGGAGCAGGATTACGGAAACTGGACTGCTGGAAAAAGATCAGACCTACATTCACATAATTTTAGGTATTATGCTATAATACACTGATTGAATAATAACATAAATACACTGGGATATACAGTAGGCGTTCCTACTATACAGGAGGAATGATCAGTACAGTTGCGCATGGCCATTACGAAGCTAACGATTAGCCGTATTCAGAACTTGAGTTACTGTAATTCAAAACTGAAACAAAAAAAATTACCGATGACATCATTTCGTTGACTTTACCTGAAAATGAGATTAAAATCCAAACTAGGTCCACTAAATCCAAGCCCTTCTCAAGTATTTGTTCATGCACCATCCTATGAATTATCCATTAATGGACCATATCATCACAAAGAATCTTGCAACGGTTTTAAGCTATTTATAAAAGTAGTCCAACAACTCTTCTACAGTAAACAAAACAGACGCCATATTCGAGATAAATGATACAGTACACCAAAACAACACCCGGTGCTGCCTCCTCTAAAATTCTTTTCATTTTCTTTCTCGTTTGAGACATCAAGACAGTAAACGTTTGGTAATTTTGACAGCAAGGATTTTACACTTTGTGCTTCCTGAATCAGCGAGAAGAACCAAAGAGAAGGAAGTTCATTGGTATTGCCATTATAAAAAACAACAATACATTGGCATGCACTTTGATTAGCCTTATCCGATCGTGAATCATAAGCCAAGTCGCATACAGAAACTAAAACTATATCCTTAACTGTTGATAAATATCATACTCGTTACTAAAAACATAATTGGGTTTCCTAGAATATGGGCTATAAGGATAAACGCTACAGCCACGCCTTTAGGCCTTGTGCATTCCAGACTTCATAAGAGCATTTCATATCGAGCACCTACCTTGCATTTTTGGAACTATATATAGATATAATACAAATTATATACAAATAATATATTATTTGAATTTAGGAATGTTTTACAGGTGAGCTGAATAAAATTTTTTTTCAAAATGGCATCATGATTAGGTCGTTTTTGAGATCTAAAAAATACAAGCGATGTTCAAGTCAAACCAAGACTTGTAATGGAATTTCTGGGGAATGAAGGCATAAAACTGATTAACATTTACAGAAAACTTCAAGCATGATACAGTGATTTTTAAAGAAGGCCGTACGTCCATGAATGACAATTAATGTCCCAAATAAATCCCAGTTGAGGTCGCTCAGAGCCCACTGCAGGCTTTCCTGTGGAACACTTTGGAATTCCCACGGAATGAAGAAGAAAGGCATCTGTCTAAATCATTCACCAACCAAATCATTCACCAACAACACTTGCACATTACAGGAACTCAGCTGGGAAGTAGCCACATGCCCCTGTACAGTCCTGACCTCACTCCAAGCCATTTCCACAAGTTTGGGTTGTTAAAGGAGTTCCTGGGAGGCCAGTGTTACAGACGTGAAGCATGCTGTCAAGATTCAAAATTCAAAGAACTCGAGTGAACGCAGTCCCTGACTATCAAAAACTACAGAACACACATTTGGGGAATTTGCATGGGAGTGCAAAGGCTGAGCCTCGCCTTGGGCGAACCACCATCTTGATCACCCGTGCCAGGTAAGTATCATGGCTCTGGCGTACTGAGAAAACCTTCTACCCTGATGGTATCCAAGCACAAATGAAACGCTGGGCTAAGGGCTACTGTAAATCCTTATATAGAGAAATAAAGGAAGAGTTTTTACTCTCATAACTGTGTTATGGTATTCCAGCAATCAAAAGTCCCGGTTTGACTTGAATGCCCCTTGTATATCGACTTTTTAATAATAATTATCCTCTTGTCATAACTCTCCATATCCTGTATTCTCAGTGAGTCACTGTTAGATTACAGTTGTTTTTCTTCATGTGTCAGTGCACTGGTGCCCTCTGTGTCCCACTGGAATGAACGTTTCAGTACATGGAGTTCCAATTTTTTTTTTTCAGGCTTATTGCATTCCAGCTGTACTAAACTCATTTAGTTTGGCTGAAAGGCATTTCTTTTACTTCCTCATCTCCGAGGAGCAGGCAGAGAAGGAAAGAAAGAGAGAGAAATGGCCTGAGATAATGTGTTGTTTCCTTCTACACATTCCTGACTCGGAGGCTTGGAATTCCACTGATCCTAACCTGGTAGTGATTTAATACCAGTGAAGGAGAAGTTTAGTCTGGGCTTGCAACCTTACTCATGTCAGGCCAATTGTGGCAAGAATATGGAAAATTACAAACCATTCTAGAAAGCGGAGAACATATTTTGACTAAAGCACATACACACATACACAAAAACAGAAGAATGACTGATTGCAACGATAACTGGCTTGTTCTGTGGAAAAGAAAGAGAAACATGAGTGATTGCCTTGATGTGTTATTATGCTAAAATTTGCTTAAACTCTTGACCCATGATATTCTTGGCTTCCTGATGAAACCTGCGAGTGTGAGTTGGACTTTTTAATCGTTTCCTTCAGTCTAGCAGTGTTGGAGTGTGACCCTGATGAGGGGTTGTTCTGTCTGGAACACACTGTGATTTGGATACGGGTGTGTAAATATGCACGTGAAGAGGAAAGCTGGATGTAAATGAGCCATCATTTGGGGCTTATATGTTCTGTACACAATTACCGCACCTTTTTTTTCTCTCCTTTATTTCGCTTTTTGTGAGTGTGTGCCTACGTCTGTTGATGGCATCGTGTTGCAAGTGTAGACTAGACAGTGCTGAGGATGTGTAAACATGCCAATCCCAAGCGTGCAAATTAAAACGTGTCTTGACTGATAACCATACCACACCATAAGACTCATCAATGAGCTTGGCACGAGATTTATTCCGGGAAGCTCTAGGCGAATCTGTATCACATGACACTAGGAGATGGAGAGGTTACTCTCTTGCCACGCTTTCACTGTTTCTTGTATCTTTTGTTGTGGCTTAGCTGAATCTACAGGATTTAAGGTAGTTAACAATATAAAATTATTTAAAATCTATATAAATACAAGAAAGGTTTTGTCTGTACATTGGTCAAAAATCGCTCTTTCAATGATATTTTTACGTTTCATACACTGGAGGACCCCAAACCAGTCTACAAAAAAAATGTCTGTATGTCTGTATGTCTGTCCAGCCAGAATTTGTCACAGTATCACGCAAAACTGGCTGGACAGAATTTAACGAAACTTTGCCTGCAGTTAAATACCAGCACCATACAGTAAGTGAATTCAAAATAAAAAGTAATGTCATGAACAATTACTGTATGTGTCTGATTTAATATTCGACTACTAATAGCTACTTGCTCAATGTAAACAAACACCTGCACAAAATCGATATTAGAAAATAAATTATTTAAAAAAACAGAATAATTTTTACTAGGATTAGTTAATATTTTCACCGCTGAAATAGCAGCGCTGAAAATATGAACTAATAAAAAACTTGATTTTTATCTGATCAACATTTTCGATTTATTCAGTAAACAGTGACAGTGACAAAATCAGCATGCGATATTGTTGATGAAAAAGACAAGACTTTTTTTTTAAATGTGGGAAGAGCAGATATTTGGGCCCATATTGAACCGGAGAAAAACGCCGATGTATATTAATATCAGGGGGGAAACAGTTGGGGCACACAATCGCTGGGAAAAATACCACAAACCTGAAGAGACGCATAAAGGCATACCATAATAATCACCCAGTTTTACAGTCTCTTATGTTACCACATGATAATTATGTTGTGATGTATTTTATTTTATTTTAAAGTTAAACCGTTGCCAAACACATTAAGCTATAGGCTAGCAAATGATTGTGACCCATAGGAGCTACAGTATCCCTACAACAGTCTAAGTGTGTAAATGCATATATAAAAAAAGTTTTAAAACACTGTATTGTCCGTACTGCTCCTATTGTTTTGTAGTTAAAAAAATATGGACGTGCCACAGTTGTTGTGATAAATAAAATAAATATAATTCGCTGAAATCATCAGATAAAAAGATACATTTTAAATGTTAAGATAATTATTTTGTAATTATTTTTATAAAAATATGGTTTTGGCTAAACTAGATTGACTGTAGTGTTAATTAATAATAATCTTATTGCTTGTTTTCCTGGACTAAAACTAGAGTAAAATACTTAACAGTTCCTCTGACTAAAACTAGACTAAACAAAAATAGGAGAAGATTGGCTAAATATGATAAAAAACTTAACAGGGACATTTATCCCGGGACTAAGACTAAGACTAAGACTAAAATAGCTGAAACTGAAAATAGCTGAAAAACACTAACACAAAGAACATTTTAAGACATGGATGACAAAAAAAAAGGGCAATGTTTCATTTCTGAATGCTGACAAATCATTAACAGGAAAAGGACTAAGTGTCTTCATGATCATTAGTATCTCTACCCCACCCTGATAGTGGCACTGGCACAGACTAGTAGATATGCGTAAAAATTCCATTTACTCTCTCTCTCTCTCTCTCTGACAGAATGAACTCCGACAATTCCAGCGCTTTGTCAACTTCCCAATATTCCTTTATAAAAATAACAGCTATAATTTCAAACCAGAAAAAGAAGTAAAAAAAACAACATTAAAATCCTTTTTTTTCTTGTGTGTGTGTGTGTGTGTGTGTGTGTGTGCGTGTGTGTGCTTTACCCACTTTAACTTTTGTTTCTTGCCACAGAAGAAAATAGCCATTTGCAACCAAAAGCATTTGTGTGTTATTTGGAAGAATGCAGTCATGCCCCAAGGAAAGCTCTCTCATACACACAGCAAGGAGATGTGTATGTTTTGGAGAGGTAAAGAATGTACTTCAGCCACATCAGGAACACATTATGGCTTGACAGACTCATTGACCTGTTTTCGTGAACTTTTCTGCTCTTTCGCTTTTAGTGTTTGCCTCCTAGTGAACTGAGAGACAGAGACTGGGTACAGAAGCTCAGAAGACGTCGAGCTGATTTATTGACTAATATTTACAGTTTTTCAAGTGTAGTGGAGTGCAGTATTTCAGATTGTAAAAAAAAGTTAATAAACATAAATCTACAACGCAATGGTATAAACAGTATATAATTTTTTTTACTTATAGTACTGTGCAAATATGGCATAAGCAAAAGATGCTTTTGAAAACATTTCTGCTTAAAAAAAAAAAAACTTCTATAAAGAGCAATAGAGAGCAATAGAAAGCTTTTGGGTTTTACTGAGCATGCTGGAGAAAATGAGTTCTTATGGTAATTTTGTCACACTCGCTCCTTTCTATTTTAATGTAAATTCCAGAAGCGTACATTAGGTTTTTTGTCTGAAAACTGGTCTGTCTTGTACTATTTTTTAAAAATATTTTATTTACAGCCATGCATATATTCTCCTGTGATGTTATTTATTTATTAATTTTTAAATTATACAGTATATGGAAATACTGAATTATTTTGTACATAATTATGCAGACATGATAAACATATACTGTATATTAAATCACATTCTTAATATATAATATTAATGTTAACTAAGGTTTAAATGTGTTTGTAAATCTAAGATACTGTATGTATCACACACATCAAAACATGAGATGAGCCATAACAATAAAATCACCTGCCTAATTTGTCTAGGTCTGTCTTGTGCTACCAAAACAACTCTGAATCATCAAGGCAGGGATGCCACAAGACCTCTGAAAGTATGCAGTGGTATCTGGCAACAGCAGATCCTTTAAGTCCTATAAGTCATAAGGTCAGCCTTTACGGATCGGGATTGTTTGTCCAGCACATCCCACTGATGCTGAATCAGATTGAGATCTGGAGAATTTAGTGGCCAAGTCAACACTGTACATTCTTTGTCATGTTTCTCAAACCATTCCTAAATGATTCTGCTCAAAGAGGCTACTGCCATCCAGGTATACTTGATCTCCAACAATTTTTGGTATATGTTACATGTCAATGTAATATCCACAGGAATGCCATGCCCCCGAGATTTTCAACAGAACATGGCTCAGAGCATCACATTGTCTTTGCCTTCTTCCCATTGTGCATCCTGGATCCCAGGTAAGTAAAGCAGAAAACCTTTTCCACCTTACTATGATCCTGTTCTGGAATTCACATGCACATAGTAGGAGATTTCAGCAGTGGACAGGGGTCAGCATGGGGACTCGGTCTGACCGGTCTGTGGTTATGCAGCCTCACACACAGAAAACTGCAATGCATTGTGGGTTCTGACACCTTCCTATCATAGCCAGAAATAACTTTATTGTGCTCTGGTAGCTCTTCTGTGGGATTGGCCCAAACAGACTGGCTTTTGTTTCCCATATGGATTAATGAACCTTGGACGCTCATGTCACCAGTTCACTGGTCGTCCTTCCTTGGAATATTTTTGCTCAGCTCTAAAGACTGCATCTCAGAAGACATCCACAGAGGACCTGCTGTTTTGTACAGTAGATGCTCTAACCTAACTTTTAGTCTTCACAATGTAGTCTTTGTTAAGTTCTCTCAGATCCTAATGCTTGCCATTTGTCCTGCTTCTAGCGCATCAACTTTGACGGTTAATTTGCTGCCTAATATAAACCCTCCCATGGCAGGGACATACTGTACATGTCAATAAAAGGAGATAATCAATCTTATTCACTTGTTCACCTGACAATGCTTTTAATGTTATTGCTAATCAATATATATGATGTCTACGCTTATAGTATAACATGTCCATACTGAAGTGTAAGATGTCCAAACTAATGCATGATGTCCACATGACTGAAAGTAATGCAAAAGTGTTTAAAACTTTTTTATTAACTGACATAGGTCATTCAAATTCCACATAATGATAGAGTTACGCATTCTCTATAAAAAGGCAGAATTCAACATAGAATTCCATTGTGGAACCCAACTCTCCAATGCTCTTTGTAAATCCCCTTTGTCGCAGTTGAATGTACAGAATGTTCAGAATGTTCATTGAGATAACACTGTTGTGAAGAGCAAAATGCTCAGAGGGATGAAGAAGTTTAAACCAGCATTGAAGACAAAACACACAGTGGGAGACCATCAACTGATTTAGATTTACTCTTTGGTCATTTGCAATTTGAACCATCTGTGATAATTAATACAAAAGTTTAAAAAGTTTGCATTAGTTCTTAGTATAGCCCTCATATGATATACAGTATAAACTGTCATTTTCATTCACACTGCAATATACAGTTTCATACAAAAGTTTAGACACCACTTGATAAATAACAGATTTTGGTGATTTTTTAAATTGAACACAGTATCTCTTGGAAATGGAAAAAAATGCACAATATTTTCAGCAAACATTGATGAAGCATAGTTACTTCTTATGCCATAAATTGAACAAAAATAAAAAAATAAAAACATTATTATAGCACTGTGCAAAAGTTTGGCCACCCTAAGAGTTCCTCTCAAAAGAGAGTTCTTTTTACAAGGATTCAGACCTTAATCAGCTCGTTAGATCTGATGCATGGCAACAGATGTCATTAGTAAATGCCAATTTCAAAGCTTTACAAATACTTTGACTCTTCAAACCTTGTGCACACACTTGCGGACGCTCAACAACCATGGGTTCCTCTAAGCAGCTGTGTAAGACTATGAAAATGAAAATTATTGATGGCCACAATGCAGGAGTAGGCTATAAAAAGATAGCAAAGCGTGGTCAGCTTGCAGTTTCCACAGTGAGAAATGTAATTAAGAGATGGCAGTTCAGGGGAACTGTGGAGGTCAAGATGAGATCTGGAAGACCAAGAAAACTCTCGGAGAGAACTGCTCGTATGCTGGTCAGAAAGACAAAACAAAACCCCCATTTGACTGCAAAAATCCTGCAGGAAGCTTTAGCAGACTCAGGATTGGTGATGCACCGTTCCACAAGTCCTTCATGGAAGAGTCAACAAAAGAAAACCTTACTTGCGTCCCCATCATAAAATCCAACATCAGAAGTATGAAACAGAACATCTACAGAACCCTGATGCATTTTGGAAACAAGTGCTGTGGAAGTTAAAATAGAACTCTTTGGCCACAATAAGCAAAGGCACATTTGGAGAAAAAAAGGAGCAGCATTTCATGAAAAGAACATCTTGCCAACTATTAAGCATGGGGGTGGATCTATCATGCTTTGGGGTTGTGTTGCAGCCAATGGCACAGGAAACATTGCACGGGTGGAGAGAAGAATGGATTCCACTAAATACCAGCAAATTCTGGAAGCAAACATCACATCATCTGTAAAAAAAGCTGAAGCTGAAAAGAGGATGGCTTCTACAACAAGACAATGATCCTAAACATACCTTGAAATACACTATGGAAAACCTCAAGAGACACAAGCTGAAGGTTTTGGAACGGCCATCACAGTCCCCTGATTTAAACATCATTGAAAATTTGCATGTAGATCTTAAAAGAGCTGTGCATGCAAGACGACCAAAGAATATTACAGAACTAGTAGCCTTTTGCAAGGAAGAATGGGAGAAAATCCCAAGTACAAGAATTGAAAGACTTTTAGCTGGCTATAAAAAGCTTTTGCAAGCTGTGATATCTGCCAGAGGAGGTGTTACTAAGGACTGATTATGTAGGGTGCCCAAACTTTTGCACAGTGCCACAATAATGCTTTTTTTAAAAAAAAAAATTTTTTTTTTATCTTAGTTCAATTCATGACATAAAAAGTAACTATGCATTAATGTTTGCTAAAAATATTGTACATTTTGTTCCAGACCTTATATCCAGGCCTCTACAAGATGTGGAGTTAAATCAGACAATCATTGAAAACCAATAAATGACTCACAAAGCTTTGTTTTGTTTCCCTTTCAGTCTTCTATCCTATTTTCATTAGATGCTATACTGACGTAATGTTTATAATGAGTAAAACTTGTGTACTATTTCCTCTCTTATGCAATCTCTTAAAGTTTTTCCTTCACACTGTCACCTCTGCCTAGCTCACTAGGGACAGATAGGCGGAGCTAGGAATTATTATTATTATTATTTTATAATTTATCTGAAATGTTAATTTCTATAAAGCTGCTTCGCGACATTGTACATTGTTAAAATGCTATACAAACAAATTTGAATTGAACTGGAAAAGCATCATTCTAATTAAAAGCTTCTGGTAGTACTGGTAAATGAGGAGATTCATATTGTGGTCCAATTTGCCCAAAGCATTTGTTCTCAAACTGGTTCTGGTGGACAACTGTTTGCAGAGTTTGTTGTTTTCCCCGATCAGACCAAGTGATCTAACTAATCAGCATTTCTAAGCAAATAGAGATAAACATTAAGAGATAAACATTAAAATGAGAAACATTGACTTAAATCCTGGGACACTGGAGTTGTACTGGTCCATCATGGAACTTGTGAAGCTGCATGTTCCACCACATAGCTACGTAATAGTAGCTGTACACTGATTTAGAAATATATCAATAAATCAAAATGTCTTATCTTTAATGAAATGTTTGTGGTATAGGAGGAATGAAAGTCTTCAGGATGTGCTTCAGGGTGGTAATAGTAAATGTGCTCACCTCAAATTGTATAACACCACTCTGATGTTAATTATTTTTCTATCACATGCCATGTCATGTCTTACTCCTTACTTACTTTTGATCGTATACAGTTGTTTATATCCTGTCACTCCTACACATAAGAAACAGAAAGTATTCTCATGATGGTTATCTGTTCTAGCTTTCTAAAATGGTTAGACTTTGCATTTTTTATGAAAAGTCACCTACTACACTTTCTGAGTAAAGCGTTATTTCACCAAATTCAACAAAACCATTTTATTATCGAAGAAATAAATCTACTTCTAATTTGACTTTATTAGTCTGTAGAGACACATTCTCTTGAATCAAAACACTTTTATTTAACGTACTTCCACACTACAGAATTCTCCTCTTTCCATGTTGTTGTCTTTCGGTTATGCAACATTCTCCTGATCACACTGATCTCCTGGGATTCCTTTCTATTTCAGGATGTTTTCCCAAAATCCCGAATCCTTTTTTCTTGGAAGGGTCCAAGTTATTGTGGCTCTTGGGGGGTGATACACCACAGTGGTGATATATCACCACTGCAAAATAACACCTATAGTTTACATTTAAACACCATGTGGTTCCACTGTGCACAAATATTCAGACCACATGAAACACTCGGGTTAAGAAAGGCTTTGGAAGGGACGGATCAAAAGCAGAGGTTTGCTAAAAACACATGCAGTGTGCACTTGCATATGGTTAACATGTACAAAGGTTAAATCACAAGACTTGACGTGTCAGTTTTGGGATAACCTTCATGGATGTTGAGGAATAACCACAAAAATATGTGTAACAGAAACTTTACAGGCTAGGGCTCAGTTTCAGAGGGGGTGCTGTGAGGGGTGTTCGAGTCAAATCAGGACTGATTAAATTTGAAGGTGTAAAACTGACTGACATTTACAGAAGACTTCAAGCACAATATGATGATGAGACTCTTAGAGTAGCTACAGTGAAACATTTGACTAGCGCCTGAGTCTTGAAAATTATTGATAACTCATTCACAAACACCACTTGCACATTACAGGATTTCAGCTGTGAATTGTCACATCCAATGCTGGTTTAATTGCCACATTACAGTCCTGACATCACTCCAAGAGATTTCCAACGTTTGGGTTATTTAGAGAGTTCCTGGGAGACCAGTGTTTCAGACATGAAGCTGGCTATCGTATAATGGTGCCAGCGTACTGAAAAAAAACGTTCTATCTGGATGGTATCCAAGCACTAGTGATACGTTGGGTTATGTGCATTAGTGTAGGAAGGGATTATAGATATAGAAATAAAGGTATTTTCAGTACTGTGTTCTGTTTTTCTGCACAGTCAAAAATCTCAGTTTGACTTGAACGCCCCTTGTAGTATCTATTTCGTGAAAACTCCACCCTGAACTTATAGTTCTATAATGCACTGCAGCTACATCATGTGTTTGCAGTAAAGTCAAGGCTCAGCTAGTGATCTACTGTATAAGTGCGACTGAATTAAGGACTGCTGTTGTTCTTCTTTTGGCTACGCCCATTAGAGCTCACCGTAGCAGATCATCTGATCCACATGCTTTGATGTTTGCCAAGGTTTTATGCCAGAAGTCCCGGGACTTCTTAGTGGCTGATGAGATGTATACCTCTGAGCCACCAATTCCTGATGTCATTAATGACCATATCAGCGTGTCATTTGAAGGTTTGGAAGTTAGTATGTTTTAGCAAAGTATTATTTTGTTGCAATTATTGGTAAGGAGTTTAGTAGTTTTGTTGATAACAAAAGAAGACCAACATGTTAATGAAAAACAGTTTAAACTAATAGTTAACTTACATTAACTTACACTACCAGTCAAAACTTTTCACACCTTCTAATTACATGTTTTTTTCTGATTTGTATTTCTTTCTACATGGTAAAACAATGCTGAAGAAGTCCAAAACATGCAATAATCTCCTTCAAACAGTTGTCTGCTAGTTATGCTCTGTAGTACAGTAGGTGGTGATTTTTGATGCTGGTGACTCTAAATGAACTCCTCTGCAGCAGAGGTAAGTTTTGGTCTTGCTTTCCTGGGATGGTCTTCATGAGAGCCAGTTTCATCATGGTGCTTGTTGGGTTTTGCAAATGCACTTGACAATACTGTTCTTGTGGCAGTTACTTTAGGGTGTTCGAGTTGACAACTCGACGACCGTTTGTCATTGACATACTACGGGCTATTTGAGAACACCAATTAGCTTAAACTGCATGTCTTTAGACTGTGGAAGGAAACCTGAGTACCCAGAGAAACCCGAACAAGCATGGGGAGAACATGCAAATTCCATGTGCACAGACCCGGAGGCGGGAATCGAACCCGGACCCTGGAGGCGCAATGCTACAGTGCTAATTATTAAGTCACCGTGCCGGCCTGGTACTGTATATACTGTAGTTACCGTACATATACTGTACTTCATTACAAACTATTTATGGACTCCACTAAAGACTTCATTAATTATATCTATTAATATGCAAATCATTCAGGGACTTGTAAACTTGATATATTTCAAGGCAAACTCAACAAAATCTGCCCAATTTTAACATAGAACAGATAACCATCACCAATGGAAAAAAAAAAGCTAACAGTCCATAGTGAGATAGCTAGTTAGATAGCAAGCAAACCTGAGTGATTAGCCTTATCCTTAGCCTTAGCTAATCACTCGGGTTTGCTAGCTATTTAACTAGCTATCCCACTGTAATGTCAGATTTTTTCATTTTTATTTTTATCCACATAACCATAGTTTGATAAGATTATAATATTTTATTTTATAAATTTATATATTTATGTGCTTATAAGTGCATTTATATCTATTTACAGAGAATTCTAAAATATGTTTCTGTGGTGAAATGGTGCTAGCTAAGCTAAATAGGCTTTCATTCTGAAGCTGAAATCTTTTAATTTTTTGGTTAAAGCTTCCAGCTTTCTAAAAATCTGTCATTGGGAAAACTTTTAGAATAAAAGCCCAGTGTTTTGTAGCTTTCTACTTATATGTTTCCTCAGAGAACACTTAAGTGCCAGGAATATTTTTCTTTATTTCGAACGCAAATTTTCCATGACTACAAGAAGCAGAATTAACCAACAAAAGAAAAGAAAAGAAACTACGTTTGAGACCAAAATCATTTTTCAGTCTATTTTCAGTCCTTTAAAACACGGACATTTAAATAGAGCATGAAAGTGGAAATGGTGAGAGAGTGAGAGAGAGAGAGAGAAAGAAAGCATCACAATGTTCACATTCCAGACTGCAAAACAGCAGGACGTTCCTTCTTTTCTTCTGGGAAAGGGAAACTCCTGAGACCCGTGTGTTTAAACATTGGAGAAGAGCCGAAGTTTGCAGGAAAAAGCGCATTAAAGCAGAAATTGATTGCAGGCTTTACTATTGTTTGACTTTGTCTGTAAGAGTGTGTGAAGCCTCCACGAGAGTGCGAGTAAACAGACTGGCACAGATCATGTCAGTGCTGTGACTATTTGTGTTCTTACAGGCTGGAATTTCCTGTAGCTTTCTGGTTAACTTTGGCTAATCAGGCTGTAGACAGATTTCCAGATTAATCAGTAATTTGTTCGCAAGATTAAAAACTCATTGCCCTAGAGGTATACAGGACAATTCCCACAACTGGCTCCTGTGGGCAGATGAGTTTATCCTTAGATCAAGGTTCATACCAAAAATACAGCACACACTACATCACCAAAAGTATGTGGACATCTGACCAATACTTTGAGATGAACTGCATCTTGTGCCTCACTAATGCCCTTATAACTGAATGAACACAAAACCCTACAGCCTTTCCAAACAAGTGGAGGTTATTAAAACAAAATCTGCAGGGTCTAAATCTGGAATGGGATTTACAGTTTGTATATATATATATATATATATATACTCAGCAAAAAAAGAAACGTCCCTTTTTCAGGACTGTGTATTTCAACAATAAT
>JAQMYJ010000008.1:7511709-7525803 GCA_030014305.1 Clarias laeviceps
TCCAGTCCATAAGGAGGAGATGCACTGCAGTACTTCAAGCAGCTGGTGGCCACCAGATACTGACTGCTACTTTTGTGAAACATTTTTAGTTTATGTCTTATGGTGTTGATTCTTTTAGTGTTCATACAAATATTTACACATTAAATTTACTGAAAGTAAAAACAGTTGAAAGTCGGAGGACATTTCTTTTTTTGCTGAGTGTATATATGTGTATATATATATATATATATATATATATATATATAGTGTATACAATGGTGGCCAAAGGTATTAAGAGATGCTTGCATCTATTAGACTTTATGCCCAGATGGACTCAGCAGGTTTTATAAAACAAAGAACTTAATTTAACATTGATTCATTAACAATGATAATCAACTTTACACCAGCAACTGGTGACAGGATCACCCAACACTCACCCATGCCCACTGGGATCAAATGCTAGCCCTTCTGGTGCAATCTCAAAATCGAATTCTAATTTTATTTGTCGCGTACACAACCATATACAGTATAATTTGCAGTGAAATGTTTATGCCAGAAAAATTCAATGCTTGCCATGATAGAAAGGCACCAGAACACCCAGTGCACCACAGCTCGCCGCACACGGGGCCCAGCTATCAAAGAGCCCAAGACCACCATCCCGGCATCCAAATTCCCCATGTATCCAACATTATAACTGATCGGTATAGTGTGTTCAGTGGATTTATTTATATGATAAATATTTAAAATTACACGATCTGCGGTCACCCAGCAGAGCAAGAACTCTGAACTCCATCATGTTGGCCCAGGGAGTTTTTCCTTGCAACAAACCATAACCCTAGCTCACCCCTTAGGGATCTTTAAAAATACATTGGATACGTTATTGTAACAATATATTCTCTTGATCTGTATTCAAATTGAGATTTATAGTAGGTATGGCTTAACCCAGTGGTTCTCATCCCAGGTCCTGGAGGACCCCCTGGCCTCCACATTTTAACAGCAGTTTTAATTCTAATCAGCCAATTAACAGCCTTTTCTGAAGTGGGTGTAATAGAGCAAAGAAAACACTATGTACAGGGCAAGGGATCACTAGCTCAGAGCCACGGGCGTAACCCATGCCAGAATGAATAAAAAAAATAAAAAAAATAAACTTTGTAAGGATTCCCAAAGTCTGATGCACATCTCTTGTCTATAGCGGGACACCTACTGTAGATGTACCCTTTTACAAAGATACATCTTTAACCTGAATAATGTAGTCATGTTCTCTAACAGAGAAAGTTCCAAAATCAGAAGGAAGAAACAAAAACACAAAGTTTTAATACAAAAATGCACATTTATTATTCAATACTTTGCCAGCAATGCCAATAATATCGGACACCATCATCAAGTGATGGTCCGGTGAACACAAGTGCAAACTGTCACAAGCAAATAGGAAACATAAAATCCTAAATTAAGATAATTTTTATATTTTCTTGCACATTCAATATTATCAAATACAACAGGAAAAAATAGAAAAATACTTATTTTACACAATAGTCCATCTTAAAACAAAATTCTTTCATATATACACTCCTCAAAATGTATTCGTCTCCCACAAACCCCAGACGGATTTTTCAGAATTTTGGCGATGATCGTTGAGTCGCTTAAAAATCTAATTCAAATTCTTTCCAACCCTGACATTCAGAGACAGACATTTTACAGACCAAGACAGTGTAACCATATCTTGTGAGAATGCCAATTTTCTCTCTAGAGAGCATGAAAAGATTACATAAAAAAAAAAAAAAAAAAAAGACAAAGAATAGAAGAAGGAAAAAAAAAAGAATGGCATGTAAAACGTAAGTACTATACAATAAAACTTGTGCAACCGCAGCAAAACCTCCTTAAATCTGGAACAGAAGAAGTGGGTGTTTGTGGCACGTGAGACGGTGATACACGCAGAGGTTACAGTGATGGAGTGTGGACACATACATGTGTGGACACTAAATTCTAATCTGTGCTCATCTGAACCAAAGTCTTTGGCAAATTTGCCATTTCTTTTTTTAAAAAGTGCTGTAAGAAAGAATAAGAAGCTACAATTCCCAACTTGGAAGTGTCCCAAGAGAATTACGCAATCGTTCCGTCGGTGAAGACAGGGTCCGAGCTCACACCTCAGTATCCGTCTTGGAGCAGGTAGATGGCCGTCTTATCAAATGTCCACCTGTCGTCTTTGACCTCATTGGTGTTGCGAGTTCAGCTCTCTGGATCAGGATTTCCAGGACCCACTATTCAATTCCGACCAGCAGACTAAGATACACTCAGTAACCACAAAAGCATCTATTTACACTGATGTGCATGTGTGTGTGCGTGTGCATGCAGACAGAAACGAACCTTTTACAACAACAATAATAATAATAATAATATAATATTAATAATCAGTTTGCAGTTATCTTGAGGTCTTGTTAAAGGGCACTTCTCAAGTGCATATCTAAATACCACACACACCACCAGGGCCAAAAACACCTGAATGGACCAGCTCACACCAGTGTCTTTTCTTAACCTGCCGCCCCAAACTGAGCTCCCTTGTGATTGGACAACATGGCTGTCACTTTAACAGATCAACTCCTGCTGCATTTCAGGGCGAGTAGGGAACGACTCTGTAAAAATGAAAGTGTCCCGGCCGGTTTTCAGGTCCCCTTGTCCGGGACACATGGAATACAACGGGATGTCGGGGAGCTCGGGAGATGAGTCAGGACTCTCAGGCTCGGATTCTGATTGGCTGGTCTCCTGCTCGTCCAGTGTGGTTGTGGTGGTGGAGGAGGAGGAGGTGGTGGTGGTGGTGTTGTGAGGGTCAGTGTTTAACCAGGGGTGCTGTAGGCACTCGTCTGCTGTGGATCGCTCTCTAAACAAAGGGAACAAGGTTCATATTAAATCATTAGAAAGCATTCATCGTCAAATTGTCAACATTATTTTCTCCATTTCCAATGCGATACATTATGAAATGTGCTTTATTATTATTTTTATTAAAAGGGGCATTCAGGTCAAACCGGGATTTTTGATTGAGCAGAATAACAGAACACAGTTATGAGAGTGAAAACCCTTCATTTCCCTATATAATCCCCTACTACACTAATGCACTTATCCCTGCGTTTCACTAGTGCTTGGATACCAACAAGGTAGACAGGAGCCATGATGGGACTGCCTGCTTCATGTCTGAATCACCGGCCTCCCACAAACTCCTTTCCACATGTCCAAACTGGTGGAAATGGCTTGGAACGAGGTCAGTACTGTAGTGTACTGGAATTTGACAATACCTCCCAGTTCCTGTAGTGTTTGTGAATGATTGTGTGTACAGTTGCTGCAAACAAATCGGTGACAAGTTATGTCAATTATCAAGAATCGGGCGTTCCACACCTCGTAATTCCGAGATCACACCAAGATCATTATTCGTTAAAGTCGGACGTTTTTACTGTGGCAAAGTCTCATCACCGCACTGTGCTTGAGAAATTCTAGGACAAGTCCTGGTTTGACTTGAACAACCATTCTTCATGATGTTGGTGGTGATGATTATTTTTGTCAAATTGTCAATTTGGATTTTTCACAAGCCATTTTCCAGCAGTTGGGGAAAAAAAAAACCTAGCCCTCCTTTCCTCCCTCTCCCCAGGATTTTCCTTCTCTTTGGGATTACTCGCACATGGAGGAATTTTTCCACCCAGCTTTTATTTAGCCTCTCATTTTCCTCTCATATCACTGATGATCTGTGGCTGTAAAGTTCTAGTGAGTGCTGAGACATGGGCTGCCATCATTCCTCATGGAGCCAGCATGGTGACAGATCTGGGCTGCCATCAGTCACTTGCGCCAGAGCCAGCATGGCCGGTGCTGTGCGTCAGACAGGCACCAGACGAACGTAGGAACGTGGCAGGGCCAGTATGTTAGCTGGCTGTTATGTTTAAATCCAGATTTACCCATTTGGCAACATTTATGCAATCAGGACAGAGACAGTCTCCCAAGTCCCGTTACTACTTGCTGATTTAACTGATCTTTAAATGTGCTTTCTCGGCATACCTAGGGTTTTTGTGGAGCAGCGACTGGATGAAGTTCACGGCGAGGCTCGAGATCCCGTGGAAGACGTCTTGTGAGTAGTCGACGTTGACCTGGGAGATGTTCAGGTACGTCTCCTGCTTGTTCTCACCCAGGAAAGGAGACTCGCCCGTCAACATCACGTACGTCAGCACACCAATGCTCCTATACGACATGAAAAAAATAGGTGCGTTATGCTCGGTCATGCATGGCGGTGCTGAACATTTTACTCAATCATGTATCCTGGTTTAATGATAAGCAGCAATAGTGATTGAGAAATATTTATTGAAATGCATTGCACGCTATAAGCCTTATCAGTTGAACTGACATCATAAAGCACTTAATGTACACACAAACACACACGCACACAGTTCTTACTCACCACATGTCTGTTGCTGTTGTGATTGGTTCGTAGCTCAGGATCTCAGGGGCTAAGGGTGGAAAAGGGAAATCAGACTTTTATTTCTGATCTGTACTTCCTCATGACCTTCATTCGCGCTGCAGATAACGCAAAGCTGATAAAATCCGACTGACTCACCTACATACTCTGGAGTTCCCAAGATCTCACGCACTTCTGACGTGTTGTCCACGCGCCGAGACAGACCGAAATCAACGATCCTGATGTCCCCGAGGGGCTGAGAGTTGGTTAGCAGAATGTTCTGAGGCTGGAACAGAAAAAACATAAAACATGAGGTGTAAATACTAACATGTCCACACGGAACAATAAGAAACCAATTTCTGGTACTTCAGACAGACAGGGTTTCAAATTCCTCCGTTTGTTATGGAATTATTTGGAATGAAAAATGCTTTTAAGCAAAAATGATAGACTGGTACGTCGAATTAAAACACTTCCTGAGAACAAAGGGTCTTGTGAAAGGGATTTTTCCGAACATCTGCACCAGCTAATAAATCAGCCTCGCTTTATAAATTCCCTGGCCTATTTTAGCGTGCGCTTTTACTTTTACTCATCTATTTACCAGTGACCTGCGGTTTTGGCCGCTCCGACTAAATACAGCTGATAAATGACTTAAGGATGAGATGCAACTTTTTCCTCTGTATAAGCCTGTCGGTACGCGACCCTTTCTTAAACTCTGCTGCCTAAAACGTGTCACGGACAAACGTCTTGGACACTCTCGGATATCTGATAAGCCCAATCTTTTACAATAAATCAATCAATACCTGCTGCACATCGAGCAGGTTTATTGCTTTGCTTTTTTGTACCAGACGTTAATGGCTGCATGAAAGCCAACAGTAAAAAAATTGTTTTAAGAGACCCTGCACTCTAACCGCTTCATCAAATCGCTGCTACTGTGCGTTATGTAATTTAAAGGGCGCTTATTACGCAAAAATCACTTTTAGATGGGTCTCCAATTAGACCGTTCCACATATTGTGACCTCATATAAGATGATCCCTTCTCCCGACTTGTTGCTGAGCTCCGTAGGGTCGTGGAACAGGAGCAGCTCATTTACATAGACACTGAAACATCTCATTTGGAGGAGGAGCGAAATATGAAAAAAAAAAAAAATGCATTATCCGAGGGATATTTCAGCTGGAGCATTAATGCGCACACATTGAGAGACGCGTGTTAACTTTTCAAAGAAACAGCAACATATGGGATCTTTAAATTTTTATACAAAGAATACTGGTCTGTACCATAAATCACACAGTGATTTTACCCACCTTCAGGTCCAAGTGAACGACGTTGTTGCGATGAAGGAAAGCTACGCCTGTTAGAATCTGCCGGGCCAGCCGGATGACATCGTTCTCCGTGAAGGCCTCGTCCTTATCGGCCACGCACTGATTGAAGATTTCTCCTCCGGCAGCACTGAAACACAGAGGAGACAGAATAGAAAATTAATGCATTTATTGAAATTTATAGCCGAATCAATCCTAAAAAATAATCTTTTTTTCACAATCACAATTTATCATAATCACAGCCAACTGTTTCCACAAGTATTTTTCATACTTTAATCCCTACTGAAGAACGACATCTCAGGCAGTGGATAGTAATTTGAGGAACATACAGAACACTCGGAAATACATTTGAGAAATATTTAAGAAATACTGTCGGTGCATGACTAACATCCTCTGCACTCATCATTCATACTGACTCACCGTTTACTTCATTCACAGATTCACAAATTCTTTCAATAAATGTGCAAACCCACCAAGACTGAGTGTCACGAACATTAAAACGCTGTGGCTTTTCTGGCAGCAGAACATTACCCCATATGCACTCAAACACACTTGCACACGTTTCGAATTGCATAACATCTCTGGATACCCTTGGCAGAGAAATAATATGGAACCAGACACGAAGGCCAATCCTTCAAACATCGCATCCATAAATCCCTAGCGCTCAGCTCCAAATAAGACAGATTTATAGCGGATTTGTGGACTTTAATACGCAGGAGTGCATTTCGGACCACACATGACTACTGAGTCGAGTCAAGACGGTGATCAAACCGATGTAAATCTCAAACCCAGGCGAGGAGACATGTAAAACCACGTGGGCTTTACTACTGATAGGGCTGTAGCTTTAAATCTGAATAAATGCAATTGTGTTTTGAAGTAAGGAGATAAAGAGAGAGAGAGCGGCTTCATAGAACAGAAAGAAACGCGTCCGAGCCCCATCAGCTGTTACCAAGGTTGTCAGGAGGGATGTCGTACCTCCTCTCCCTGGCTCATCTATTACCTTGGGTATATAAAACAAGATGTAGCATTAGCCACAGTGTGAAAATATATCCTGGAGGAAGCACGTATTCAGCTTCACCCTGCCTGTCTGTCAGTTCACAGGAAACACCAAAACCAAATTGGGGAAAAAAAAAAAAAAAAAACCAGGGGGGAAAAAAATAAGTACCATTAATTAAACTAGCTTGTCAAGTCTCAACTATATTCACAGCTCAGCGAAGTGCGTGGGATTTTTAGATTTCACGTGTTTCCCTGGGTTTGTATGAGTGTGCGCTCGTGTGTGTGTGTGTACATTGTACACTTAATTTGTTACACAACTCTGAAAGCCAGCTGTGTAAATAATTGGGGAACTGAGTGTGGCTTATCAGAGCGGCCATCAGCTCAGAGTTAATTAGATCTCAGTCTCAGTCTTGCACGCAATTTCAACAGCCTGCAGGCAGCGCGCTGGGAAAAGCTTCACAAATGGGGAAACTAGACAATGCGCGTCAATGTTGATGTTCGATTCTGAACAAACAATGAGCGGATGAGCCGGAGAAGCAGAAACCGAGGACACAAACGCAACTCTTTCAAGGTGGATTTTTGACCTGGTGCCGTTTGACTCGCAGGTTCTCAGGTGGACAAACACACCGGAGAACAGAAGGTGGGACAGGGCTGTGAGCGGACCATGTGCTTGGACAATAAAAAGGGATTGTCGTAACAGAGCTGTTTAATATTCTCGTCAATCCGAAATGGCTAGGCTTTAGGTTTTAAGCCAAGGAAAGCCAAGGAAAACCTGGAAGCACAACATCTTGTATGCGTGTAAACTAATCATCATTACTGCAGTTTATTAAATATATTGTCACTTCTTTCTCGTGTCCCCTTGTATTCATAATTAAATCCACAAAAAACAATTCTACAATGTGTTTTTTTTACGCTTTGTGTGCCACTTTGTGTATGTCCAAAAGATGGCCTGGTGTAAATTTATCTTAAACAAGAGAATATTTCTCTCATTTCTCTCTGTGAAATATTCAACGATTCAGTTAAATCTTGCACCTCTAGTACATAAGTACGCACACTTATGTACTAGAGCTGCGAGATTTAACTGAATTGTTGAATCAGGTTTATATTCCGAACTGATTCTTTATGAAATCGCCTTCATCTTTTGCAAATACTCGCATTTTGAATGAGTATTCTTCTTCTTTTCGAGTTTATGGGCGATTGGTGCAATATTGCCACCTAGTGGACTGGAGTGTATTAATAAAAAAAATTGTTGCTTTGCTTAAATGTCAGGTCTCATACAATCAGTAACACAAGTTAAACAACATTTCAGTGTTTATTAAAGTACTTTTAGTAGTTTTTAATACTTTAAAACATGTAAGAAATATAACGGAGTGCCGTGGCAAATCAGAAAAATAAAATGTTATTAACCTGATCGTTGTTAAAAATCACAATGAAAATCGAATGGAATCGACTGTCTATACTGCACTGTAATATTTGTGTTCATTGAAAGTATAAATATATATATATAATAATAATAATAATAAAAAAAAAAAAAAAACAGAAAACAAGAAAGAGGTGAACCAAGATGAAAAAGAAGAAAGGAAAAATTTAAGCAGCAGCTATGGTTTTGATGACATAACTGATGACATTTTGGTCGTTTCTTGTAAATCTTCGCCTCTGCCCTCAGTTTAAACGGTAAAAAGTGTGCGATACTGACGGTGTCACATCACTTGCGTTTGCGCTTAGTATTCAGTACTGAGGATGTGGTTGTGGCTGCAGGCGTGTGTGTGTAGATATGTGTGTATGTGCTTGCTGCTCTGTTTTTAGAGCCCTGGTTAAAGACTAGCTAGAAAAGCCACAGGAAATGGAAAAAAAAAAAAAAAAAAAACATTTCTTTGCATCTCCTGCTCTTTTCTTTCTTGCTCTCATTCCTTTGTCAGAGAAAAGAAGCAGATGGAGCCAAAAAATATATAAAAAAATAAGTGAAAGTGTTAAAGAAGGAAAAATGGCTTTGTCCCAGCATGCAAGACTAAACAGAAAGACGGAAGCTTCATTATAAACTAAAATATCACCGAACTGGCAGGCTGTACTGTATATGTGCCTTAGGGCTTTAAAAAAAGAAAAAAAAAGAAAAAAAAAAACTAATAAATGAGAGACAAGATAATACAGAACAGAAAAAAACGGAGCAAATGATGAGGTGCAAGAGCGGTTAGGATGATGAAGCCCAGATAAACGAGTCAAAATGAATGATTAAACAGAAGAATTTCCTAATAAGGCAATTACATGTCGTGCTGTGTGTGTGTGTGTGTGTGTGTGTGTACACGCATGCGTGAGCAGGTCACACACGCCTACGTCAGGCTGGTTAATTGAAGTACAGCTGATTTTCAGCAGAAGCTCATGAACTGTGCACAGGAAGTGCTGCCGAGACTCAGGCGCAGATGCAATCGAGCGTTTCTTAAAACTCCTGACCAGCATCCGTTGTTCTTGCGTGCGTCAGTTTGTGAAAGTGTTGCAGCGTTGACAATCAGGGACACGACAAGCCACAAAGAAAAAAAACCCTGATGTGAAGATACAATAAAGAGGATTCGAACAAAGAGGATGCTTGAGAGAGAGAGAGAGAGAGAGAGAGAGAGAGAGACGGGCAGGAGGAGGCGTTTCGGGGAATATGTTTCTCAGGGTTAATTAGAGTCTCGTTTATAGATAGGCATCAGATCTGCAGTGTGATGCCACTTAGAGTCTGAACTCGAGGATTTGTTCTGCAGGTTCTCCCTTCTCTCCCTTCACAGAGGAGGAATAGAGAAGGAATAGCAAATGAAAATGACTGTGGCATCTTCTCTCTCAGCCCGTCTCCCTCTTTCTCTCCGTTTCTCTCCCCAAGTCTCAGTCTCTCTCACGCTCTGTCAGTGTCTCTCGCTTTCTCTCACTCATGACCTAATTCTATTTTTGTGTGTGTATGTGTGAGTGTGTATCTAGTTGTTACCTGAACAAATTTAAGAAGGGGGGGGGGAATGCAAGAACACAACATTCTCATAAGCGAGAGGCGATTTTAAGGTTAGCATTTCACTTAATCCTGATGTTGGTCAATTTGAAACGACGACTCGTCTCATCAGAGTTTCAATACACATAAATACACACGTATAATAAATGTAATTCATCAGAAGTGGTTCATAGGGCGAAAACCATTTCATCAGTCCTCCTTTACAGCTGATGTTGTAGGTGCTGCTAAATTACAGGTCGAATAACAATCAAAGGTTTGCGACATATAACATACTGTGATATTCAGTGCACTATGCATCATATTTACCAAAATGTGTCTATGAGGAACTTACCATTCGAGCACCAGGATGATCTCGGAGCTGGTCTCGTACACCTCGTGCAGCCCCACTATGTACGGGTTGGCCTTGGCTGCCTCGAGCACGGCGATCTCGTTCAGGATGTCAGCGCGGCAGTCCTCACCCTTCCGCCGTTTGCGCAGGAACTTGGCAGCGTATTCGTTCCCTGTGGCCTTTTCCACACACTTCTTCACCACAGCGAACTTCCCTCTGGGAAAAAGAGAGAGATTGAGAGGGGATTAGTGATCATAGTCTAGTAACCTTTCATCCAATTTTTGTGTTTGTATATTACTTTAAAATGTGTAAAAAAAATTTTTAAAAGAAAAATCATGACAATATCTTTTGTATGATAAAGTATATGAATAATAATGAAAATGAAAACATGGCAATAGTTTCTTTTTTGTAAGAAAGAAGTGAGATTAGAAGAAGATTAAGTTATTGCATCATAAAATATCCGAGCCAATCATGTGTCAGTATGCAAACACAAAATCAGGTTATTAGAGGTAAGGCACTCTTCTATGCAGGATTCATTTAATCTTCTATAATACAATAGTGTAACCTGGAACATTTTTGCAATTTAAGAATCTGAATTTCTGAATCGATCGATTCATCCTCGATAACGAGCAATTACCCGGAAATTTACGTTTCAAAGTTCTCTTGGCCTATAAAAGGTTGACATTTTGCGTTTGGGAAAGCGTCTCATCAGAGCTGCATCAGCAGAAGACGTTTCCCCACACGACAGGCAATAAGCAGGTCTCCCGCTGACCACGATGACTCACGCTTGTCGCTTAAGTCGTCTTTACGATCAAGAGCTGAAGAAAATCTGCACGTCTCTGACGTCACAAGCTGACCAGGCATTTCCTTCTTGTGATGTGTACAAAGAAAAATTCTTAGTGGCATCACTAACCTTGAAATTGCTCTCACGGTTTCAGTAAGTTGATAATCAGAACAGAGTCAGACATTACAAGCCCCTGCACTTACTCATTATCATTTCAGGCACTTGAGCCATTCTGGGTCCATCTCTCTCTCTCTCTCTCTCAGGGTCATTCCCTACATCAGATCTCCAGCCCACACTTCAGCGATTACTTTCAAGAGAGTCAACTCATGGCCTCCCCCACACAAATACACTAAACACACAATGTCCAGGCCACTAGTTTGTCCGACCCTTTGTCTAGCAGCCAAAAAAAAAAAAAAGCACAATTTGCTTGTTACTCCACCTTCTTGGGAAGCCTCACAATAAGACACACTATCGTGTGTATGGTGCACAGGGTGTGCATGTGGGTGGTAGGTGACAACAGACCACCCAGTACACGCTACTGATTAATAGTGCACCCATCTCTTGGTGCATCCCATCATGCAGGCTTTAACACAAAAGAAGAATGCTGTGTTGTGCCGAAAAAGGTCGAAGGGAACAACCCTGACCATCATAATTCACCATAATCACCATGCAAAGGCATCACAGGCTGCAATCATCACTAATTCACCATCTGTTGAAGTTATGCAGAATTTTTTTAAACAGTTTTAGAAAAAAAAAAAAAAAAAAAAAAAATTATATATATATATATATATATATATAATTTTTCTTCAATTTTTTTTTTTATTATTATTATTTTTTTTAAGTGTCCTCATTTGCCCTGTAGTATCGCTGATCTGCCACCTTAAAAGGTTTAAAAGGATGTTTTCATTCACTATGCAGACAGGAAACACACTTTGTGGTTACACGACCCAGATGCAGCAGTGGTTATAAATCCTGCACGAAACTAAACCAACACCGACACTTGTCCTCTATTTTTTCTTCTTCTATAACGTGCTTGTCTGCGGGTGAGTGTGTGCTGAAACAGAAGACATGCAATCATGCATGTCTCTCTTCACTCTTAGTAAACACTTAAATTTATCTCCTAAACCACTTGCCACCTTTAAATTAAACCTTCATAATCGAAATGAGAGTAGCAATCCAAACGGCAGTGGTAAAAACAACAGAACTGCCTAAAGCAATGAACAACCCAGGGGCCATGGCATAGTAACCATTCCAATGACTACCCCAATGCCTCCAGCAATTGAAAGCACAGTTGACACAGCGACGGCCAAGCCAATGGCCACAGGAATAGATATAGCAATGGCCAACAAAATGGCTATGGCAATATATACAGCTATGGACAGCCACTGCAATGGATACAAGAATGGACAGCCAAATGGCCATGGCAATGGACACTCCAAGGGTACAGCAATGACCATGGCAATGAACAGTCCAACAGTCCAACTGGTGATGGCATTATAAAGCAATGGACAGTCAGATGGCCATGGCAAAGCATACACCAACGGACAACTTAATGTCCATTGCAATTGGCCGGGAAGACTACAGCAATGACCACAACTAAAACAACCCTATCTCGCATCTCTAATTGGACTATCATCATTCCTACGCAGATTATTGTTGTCCAAATACTCATTCAACAAATAAAATCCTACAAATGCATGTGCTTTGTCTTCTTGATAATCACCCTATCTCTAAAAACCTGGACGTACTGCTGTACCTGATCAGCACACAGTAAGTTAGAACAAGGCCAGGATCAGCTCCTTCATAGAACCCTTCAGGGAAATTCCTAAAATGACATTCAACCAAAAAGAGAGAAAAAAAAAAAAAAAGTCAGAGCTCAAATTAGGTCAGCATCCTATGAGGCGCTCAAAAGTAGGACACTTGCAATGACTTATATATAACATCATTCAGGAAAATGAAGCAAGAATTGCCCATCCTTGCAGAGGAATCTGTCTCTTTTTGTCCAGTGATATCTGATTGCCTGGACAGTTCAGAATGCATAAGGAAGAGAGCAAGAGATTTCTTTGTCTGTCGAAAAAGAAACCATGCGCTCGTTTCCATTTATTCAAAGCGAGCTGCATATGAGCATACTGCTGAACTCTCCTGCAGACATCAAAGTAATGACTGGTTAGAATGTGCAAAACACAAGTACCCTGAGGTGTCCTCTCAGCCTGAAGCCTTACAGCTAGTCTATGAGTGCATGTGTGTTTGTCACATGCATGCAAGCAGGTGGTGTTTGGGTGCAGGAAGGCATGATATTTTGACTGTCTGCAATCACGAAGCTCGATCTTCCCTCAGATCGGGACTTCTCTTTCAACTGAAGATCAGATAACACGCATTACATAAGGAACTATGCACCCGTGACACATGCATGTGGGGTCATGAATGTTTTTTATTCAGTGGGAAAAAAAAAAGAAAAAAGCATTCCAAGAATCTATGAAAGCAAACAGATTTTATCACCATCTTTTTTAGACCACAAATTGAAACCCATCTGTTGGTAGATATCCATCAGAGAAATGCCCTGCTGGTTTAAACACTACTGTCTGATTAAATGCTTGATATGTTAACACCCAGTGTTGGAATTTTCCTAACATAGTGCTTATCTAAAAACACCAAAACCATAGCAAATGCGGGATCTCAGATATATTATTAACATCCAGTGCATACAACTCTCTCTCTTTTGCTGTCTTGGTTCCTTTCTTCTTTTTATTGCTGCACCTCAGGGAATAGTGTCCACATAAATCTTTTTTTTTTTTTTTGACCCAAGAACCAAACGCTAAGCCATAAATTTGACCAAAAAAATATTAAAATTAGCACCACTTTTCTCTAGACTTTCAGGAAAGGTTTACGCAGATATGTTACAAAAATTCACACTGTCACTTCCTGGTGATCTTGAACCTGTAACTTAGCCAGTGTTAGTCTAAGTGAGGTGATCTTGGGATCATTGGAAAGCTCAGTGACACCACATTCATTAGAAAATTGCTAGTTAATGTTTATATTTAAATTTGTTTTGATTTTTTGCAGCATAGGTGATCTAGGTCACCTTTTTCCCAGGTGACACTGACATTTTAAATTTGATATCTAACCTACTAGATTACTACTAAACCTACTAAACCAAATGTCTTAAACCTAACAGGAAATAGTTTCAGTAATGATGTGAATTGCACACCTGATTACATTCAGTGTAGACTCAAGTCAACTTTTAACTCTGACTTTAAGCCTGACTTTAAGGATGCATTTTA
>JAQMYJ010000008.1:7536629-7566994 GCA_030014305.1 Clarias laeviceps
GTGGTAGCACTGCGGGTTAGTGACATTTAGTTAAATATACTTTAGTATTTCTACAAGTTTTAGGTTTCAATTACTATAAATAAAATTTATTTCTTTTATCACTCCTAGTTTTAATGGATTGTAAAAAAGTTCCCGTTTTTTTGTGTCACCTTGTATTTAATCTGCAATGTTTTTACGACAATACCATATTTAAGAAACTGGAGCAGAAAATCTCATTGACCGATCTGAATTAGTGGCCAGTTAGTGTTATTGCATCATAAACACAAATGCCCACTGTAAATATGCAAATGCAGGCATGCAATCACAGCTTACCAGGCTAATATTGTCATTGTTTATACCACTTTATCCTTAATCCTGAAAAAAAAAGGTTAAAAAAGTGTAAAAAGAAAATTCTCATTAAGTGATTTATTCTAACCAGCATCATGGGTAATCCAGAACCTATACTGTGAACACGGGCACACTACAGCACCACTGTGCTGATACTGTTAGTTGTCCAAAGTGGTTTCAAGCCAAACCAGGATTTTTTGACTGTGCAGAATGACACAACAGAGTAATGAGTGTAAAAACTGCCTTTATTTATCCATGTACTTAATCCCCTGCTACACTAATGCACATATCCCAGTGTTTCACTAGTGCTTGGATACCATCAAGGTAGAAGTTTTTCTCAGTATGCTGGAGCATTGATCAAACTTCACGTTTGAAACACTGGCCTCCCAGGAACTCGTGTAATATGGAAATAGATTGGAGTGAGGTCAGGACTGTATGGTGGATGTGGAAGTAACTCCCATCCGAGTTCCTGTAATGTGCAAGTGGTGTTGGTGAATGAGTATGTGTACTATTGTGCCAGACAGATGTGTCTCTTCTGCAAGTTGGCAACAAGTTATCCACCGAATTTCAATGGATTAGGCGTTTCACTTGCGGAATGTTCACTGAAACAACTGCCAGTATAGTCATGCACGAACATAATCCTTCCTTAAAATATTTGCACGATTTAAATGTTTTACTATCTATGTTTTTACTGCCTTCATTCATGAGAAATTTTATCACAAGTTCCGGTTTGACTTGGACACCCCTTAAATAATGAGATAAATCTAAGTCTCTCTGCATAAGACCATCAGACAAATTAAATTGCAAATTTATATCAGTCCATTGCGGAGTGCCATACGGTCATTCACACAAAGGCATTCACAGAAAGGGTAGCCAATTCACCTACTGACATGCGAACCAGAGGACCTATAGGAAACCCATGTGGACGAAGAGCAATCATGCAGAATTTTACACAAGCAGTAACTTGAGCTCAGGATCAAACCAGAATCTCTGAAGCTACTGTGAAGCTACTGTGCTACACCATGGCCCATCTGGAACTAAACACTGTCATAAAAAATGATATCACATAAAGAGAATGTAAATCCCCACAATAAAGACATAGACCATGACAGCTACATGAAACTCCTGAACTGTGTGACTAATCCATGACCCCATAAAGCAAGTAGTGATCTCTTGCTTTATTTTCTTTTCTCAACGGAATCTCTCTCTCTCTCTCTCTCTCTCCTTCTGAGATCAGCTTTGACATCAGTTTGCTACAGATTAACAAATGGTAATTTCCATCAGTTGATATTATTATTATTGTTATTACCCATGATTAAATGTGAAAGGTTGCCTATTTGCATTCCCTAACTATTACCCATGTTACTGAATGACTAGGTCAAATTGCTCCCTTAATATGATAAATGCCTGTGGTCAGCAAAGTGAATTATTATGCAATTACACTCAAAAAGATAGATTAGCGACCAGGCGCAGTAAGAGGAGGGCTGTTCCAAGAGGTCGGAAACCCAGAGCACTTTAGTGAGGAATTTGTCCCATTTTGGGGACGTGCGCTGTAAGGCACGTCTGTCCTTGATATAAAAATGTGGTAAAGTGTTCGTTATATGCCTTTACTGAGGACAAGCAGATGGAGGCTGATATTTAGCAAGCATGTTAAAAAAAAAGAGAGAGAGAGAGAGAAAACTGTAGTTTTTTGTAATACATTCCTTGATTGTTTCTGGAGCACAGAGGAAGTGATGAGCTTAAAAGATATGACTTTTTCTCATTTTTATTTCTCTGTGAAATACTGATGTTGGCTTCAGTCCATGTGTCCAGTATGTAATAAGTGGGTAATTATTAAAGTAATAATTAGGTATTACCTAAAATATACCTAAAATCTAAAGGCAAAAAAGTATAGAAAGTAATCCCTCATTTGTCAAAAAGCCATGAACCCAAGCAGGGGCTAAAAAAATAGCTTTTTCTCTCAAATGTTAGCTAGCATGATAAGAGCTCTGATATAAACTAGCTGGATGCTATTAACTAGCTGTAGCAATGTGACCAGCTAAAAATGAATAAGATGTTATTTATCAACATACTGTATATACAGTATGTATGTATCAACATATAGTTTACAGTAATAAACAGAACTGGAGAGAAGCTAGCTACAAGCAACATTGCTAGCTAAATTATTAGCATTTAATAGCGTGGCAGTATATGACTTTTTTAAGACATTGTAGTAACATTTTTTTATTCAAATGGTTAATTTGAATGTTAATATTTGACTATCTACCTGGGAACTAGCTATTTTTTGAATCCAAAAAACAAGTTTGCAAGTTAGAAACAAAATTACAGATGCATTATGAAGTTAAATCTCTCTCTCTCTCTCTCTCTATCTCTCTTTCTGTTAATTTTTACAGTTAAATAATGACCACTTTTTTTCAGATCAGGAGTCTTACCTGCTTTTGATTGTTTTTTGTAGT
The DNA here is from genome assembly GCA_030014305.1 of Clarias laeviceps. Classification (NCBI taxonomy): domain Eukaryota; kingdom Metazoa; phylum Chordata; class Actinopteri; order Siluriformes; family Clariidae; genus Clarias; species Clarias laeviceps. Next base: position 7,539,413 of record JAQMYJ010000008.1, read on the forward strand.
AGCAAGAATACCATAAGTTGTTTTTTTTCCCCATCGCCCAGAAAATGTAGCTTCAGCATTGCTAGCTTTAGCATTGTGTTACCAGCTTGTAGTGTAGCTAGCTACTTTTTTTTGCAAAGAGTAGTTTGGCTGTAGTTAGCCTGTATCTTGTTCTTAAAACTGAAAATATGTTATATTTCTTCCTTAGTTTGATTAAGAAGCTCCAGTGTTGTTAGCTATGTCTTTAGTAGCTTATACCATACAAGGTGGTATCATAAAGTTTCGAAAGTAGTTTTGTAACAAACCAATAGATGGCTGCACGCACGAAGTCAATGTGCCAAAAGACATTGTCCTGTGTACATAGGGAGCTTTGCAACTGGTACTATTGTGACCACGTGCGTTAACACGTTTGCTATTTTATCATGGAAAGCAAGTTAGAACAAAGAGCAAACATAAAATACTGCATGAAACTAGGCAAATCTGCCAGAGACTTTTGTCATGATTCTGCAAGTTCACGCCGATGCTACAAAGAGTCCAAGGTGTTATGAGTGGCATACATGCTTGTCAATGAAACACAACAAGCTCGGGGTTGAGAGATCAGAAACGAGCTCAACCCCTGAAAATTTTGGAACTATTTGCCAGCTTGTGCATGATAATTGTGGGAGACCAATCCACAACTTTGCTGCCATTATTGACTTGTGGCGTTAGAATGTCGAAGTTTTTGATACCCCCCTCGTAGATAGGTAGTTTATGGAAAGGGTAGGTTGGCTGTAGCTAGCTTACAGAAGTGAAGGTTTCCCCAACACAGGTACTATTGTAGGGACTAATCATATTGTCATATCTGTTTGTGGGAAATTTACATCAACGCCTTGATGCTAAAAAGTCACTTTTATAGTCAATTATAATTTTGATACAGGATTCATTAGATCTTGTAGACAAAGTGGTTAAATCCTACAAAGTATATTTAGTGTATCATCACTGTGAAGATCTCGGGAGGTCACGCTGAACTGCCTGGCCTTTAGGTTTTTCCACTAGTGTTTTTTTTTCCACTGTCTCAGTTACAGCTGTCATTCAGGGGGGACTCTAAGCCTCTGAGGTCGCTCATAGTGGGTTTAGATTTTCATGAGGTTTTGGATTCTGTGCCAAAAGATTTCTGCTGTCTTAGCTGTCTGTATCCGTTTTAATAAGGATAAAAAAATACATTTGAACTGCGTGGGGATTTCTTTTGGGTAACTGATCGCTAATTCAGGCAGTTATCACAGTTTTTGCTGTATCCTGTTCAGTATATTGCCTGCTTCAGCAGTGCCAGATTGGAGCTTTAAGATCCTTCTGCCTGACTTAAAATGAGACATTGGGCCTTGTTTCAAATTCTATTTCAGATCCAATCTTGCTTTTCTCATGTAGCTCATGGCAGAGTGAAGGCACAGTTGAAGGTGGTTCACTGCAAAAATATGACCTTTATGGGTTTCTTTTTTTTTTTTTCCTTTTTATGCAACGTGAACATTCATTGTGAACAAAACATTTAATCGTCACAAGTTAATAAAGATTAAATATCAAGAATTCTTTTCTTTTCAATATGGAATAAACATAGAATTTGGCGATGATCCAATGTTCTTTGAAATTAGTCAGAATGAGTCAGACATTGTTGTTTATCGTCTTACCAGATTTTCCTAATAGGTATGATGGCATATGTTGAGTGTTGAATACTCTGTTCTAATTGGTCAAAAGGTGCCTTGAAAGCAGTTTTTTAAATCACAGTTTTATTTTAATGTGCTCATTATCAGTGTTGGGGGACGTTACTTTTTAAAGTAATTAATTACATTACAAAATTACTCTCTTTAAAAAGTAATCAGTTACATTACAGCGTTACTTTCTGATAAAAGTAACTAGACTAGTTAAAGTACTTTTCCATTGCAGAAAATGATGAATCCTTTGTGATTCCTCATACATGTTGATTTTAGTCAAGATCTTTATAATTATTCTACCACCATCACACAGTGAAGTTTGGCCCATAATCTGTTAACTACTAACACCCCTATCTCACCTACGCAGTTTCGCGCGGTTCATCATAATTCACCAAGTTTTGGCGCTGTGATTAGGTTTCCATCTTTCCATGCGTTGGTCCTCGCATAGTCAAACCGCATAGGTGAGATAGGGGTATAACAGCAGGAATAACAGAGGGGGGCAAGTTATCGGGGGCGGAGCTTGTAGGACGACTTTCACACACACACAATAACGGGTTGGGGATGACTGCTGTCTGACTCACGGATTATAAAAATTGTCTGAATAACGAATTACATTTTTGATAAAATAACTAAATAACTGAGTACTTAAATGGCGGACCTAACGCGTTAGATTACTCGTTACATCAAAAAAGTTATCCAAGTTATTTTGTAACGCGTTATACCCAACACTGCTCATTACTATGTCTATAATAACAGCTTACACAGGGAATATGTATGGATACATAGAATCAGAAGTAGTGGGGGAAAAAATGATAATTGTACTTACATAATGTAATCACTTCTTATCAACTTGCAGAAGAGACACATCTTTCTGCGGGAACTGTACACATAATCATTCACCAAAACCATTTGCACATAACTCGAACTTGGCTGGGAGTTATCTCTGTACTGTCATCTCTGTACTGTCTTGGGAGCCCAGTGTTTCAGACAGGAAACAGGCAGTCAGATCATGGCTCCGGCATACTGAGAAAAATTTCTACCTTGATGGTATACAAGCACAAGTGCATTAGTGTAGCAGCACCCCAATTTTGAAGCCATTTTCTCCCTCAAACGCAAATAAAACATCTTAGCCCCTGAATTACTCAGAAAAAAATTTGTCAAAGGTCTGAGGATACCAGGGTAGAACATTTTGGGAATAATTATGTATAAGAAAATACATTATATAATACACATAAAGGACATCATGCCCAGAGTGAAGCATGGTAGTGGCAGCACCTAATCAAGATGGAAAGAATTCCTTTGCTTTACCACAAACCATGCAGACCTCTGAAAAATGAAAATCTGTAAAACTTGCCTCTTACCTTAACCACGAATAACAACAGCATGTTCAGCAAAACTGAACATGCTGTTGTTACTTATGTTCTGACGTAAAACCAGTGCAGTTTTAAATATATTTAAAAAAAAAAAAAAACATTTCCATACCATTTCCTAAAATCACAAAGTGTTTACAGGAAAGATTCCACGATGGCCTTATGCAGAATGATCAGAATGAGGTAAGGTGACATTTCCAGTTTTGGTTGCAGAGAGCTTATACAGCTTATGCCATGCATGTCAGCAATGCAAAACACCCAGACTTCTTTAAGCCTAATACCATGTAGACATGTAAGAGCTAATCCTCTCAGAATGTAATTTTCAACTGGAGAGGTATGAGTTACATGCCACAGGTGGGTTACAGCTATGCCAGCAATGCCAAACTAACACACTCACACCTCCATACACACATACACATACAATTCCCAAAATGGACATGGCATTTATGGAATGCTGTGTCATATTTTACTTTTCATAAGAGATTTGCCTCCATGGGTATTATTAACATGCAAATTAAAAATAATATATCACAGTATATTGCACAGGAATAGGGGTACTTCAGTGGTTAAGGTGTTGGACTACTGATCTGGGTCCCTGGTTCAAGACCTGATGCCACCAGGTTGCCATTGTTGGACTCTTGAGCAAGGTCCTTCACCCCTAAGACTGTACAATTGGGCATCAAGCTGGCCACTGCCACAGAAACCACAAACATAGCTCCAAGGTGGGGAGTATCCATCGACGACGTGCCGGATGGGTCTACGATGGGTCTAATATTGTCCACTCCAATGCTGTTTAATTGATGACTCATTTATTGTTATGTTAAAGTTTGTCATTGTTGTGAAATCTGGGTGATACAGTATAAGAGGAACATAACACTTGACTTGCTGTAACTGGGGAAAATTAGCTGGACTACCTAGCTAGGATCCTTTGACCTTGGAGGGTTCAAATATGAGGAACTTACCAACTTCCCTCAGACTGAAGAAGCTATTTGGATGAGTAGTGGAACGTATCTGCATAACAAGAAAGAATTGCAGTTGACATGACCCAACTTCCAGATAACCTCACCTATTGTATCTTCAAAGATATATTGCCCCATATGTGTGTGTCTAGGGACACATGTAGAGTGTATAACTGTTTATGCAGGAAGCTCATAAGGGCAACTTCAACTCTGGTGTTAGGAATTGCATAGATTGTACATTGTATAGCTGTGTGAAAAACATCCACACATCAGAGGAGTGAAACAGGAAGGAGCCTGTGACATAAACAGGTAGAAGCATGCATGAGCTGGTCTATAAGAATGCATCTTAAAGAGGGCAAAGAGGGGACACTGTTTAGATGCAAATGAATATTTGTGTGTATATAATGTAAAAAGAGATGAGAAAAGAGAGTGAGAGAAAGATTAAATACCACTGATAATTCCTGTCTGATTTGCCATGATGATTGCTACCACTCCCTCGAAACAGAATCTCTCACACATGATGTGTCATCATTTCAGGTTAAAAGCCTCGGGAGTCCCCCTTCCATACCTGAGCTACAGGTGTGGCAGCCACATACATACCTCTACTCCCTCCCTCTTTCTTGTTCTCCCAGTCACTCATCCAACCGTCTCTGAGGGATCAAAACATTCCACATTTTCCTTTCATCTGAACAATAACACCTTACACCTTGGCAATGATGGTGTTTCTGGGGAAAATTGGAAGAAGCTTTGTTTGCTCTGTAGTTGGAAGGTCAAAGGAGATTGGATCGTCTTAAAATACTCCTTTTATCTCAGAAGTGAACATTACTGTAATATATGAGGCTCATTTTAACAATTTTCTTCCTAAATTTCTACCTAATTTCTATGTACACAGAACCTGTCCCTTATAATTAATTTATAATCAAAGTCAAGGGTGGTTGTTGAACTTTATCGGGAAATATGTCAACGGTGTGACTGTGAAATGTAAAATTCAAAAGTACAAGGGAGTGAAATGAAACTTATCAAAAGCTGGTTTATACAGTACACTCACCTTCGAAAGTATTGGAACGGCAAGGCCACATCTATTGTTTTCACCAAACACTGAAGCCTTTTGGGTTTGAGATCAAAAGATGAATATGAGACAGATGTTTTGTCTTCAATTCCTGATATTAACATGCAGTTGTGGTCAACAACTTAGAACAAGTTACACTGTATTTTAACTGACACATTTTCTTATAATTATTAATATTGGAGCATGTGAGTAACAGGTTCTACTTGTTGCCCAGATGTGCCCTGTTGGATTGATTGTTTAAAAATTATAGAGGCATTACCACAAGATGTAAACTACTCAACAGCAGTATGACTTGCTCTTAGGCTAGATTGGAATTTAGAAAGAAGTACAGAGATGGGCTGCACAACTTCTGGAAGCAAGATCAATCTTTACCAAAGTGATAAAAAATTGTGAAGAAAGAAAGGATCTACTTATGATCCAAAACATCTGCTTCTGGACCAGACTCACTAATGTCTTTTGAGGTAGTAACTTGGTTCATTCTACTGCTACTTGATGGTAGCAGTAGAATGAATTCAGAAACCTACAGAAACGTTTTACAGAGAAATGTATCCGATATAATTGGGAGGATCTTCATCACAATGCAAAACAATGACCACAAAACATTTCCAACAAAACAAAGGACTTCATTGGCGGGAAAATTTTGAAGCTTTTTAGAAAAGAGCTTAAAGCAAGGGAATGCAGCAGTTCACAGTGGGTCAGAGGGTTCTTAGCTAGATGCAGTTATTGCAAACAAGAGATATACAACCAAATATTAAGTGTAAAATATGTTTTTCTATTATATCCCTTTGCTCAATTAAAATTTGGGTGGTCTGCAACCAGCGGTACTACATTCTAAGATGTTTATTACATCAAGAAATATTGATCCTTTATTGTCATTATCTCTTGATCTTACCCAAATGTCTTCTCTTTAAAGCAAAAAAAAAGAAAGGAAGAATTGCCTTGCTATTCCAATACTTTTGAATGGCGTGGATCACTTGATTCCCTGGCTGTTGAATGCCTGTTGCATTTCTAGTATTTGAACATCTACCAGTATCAGAGTGCACATTTTTCTGTAGGGTATTTTTCTAGAGGGCCCTTGCAAATAAAACAAAATGTCTGCAGTTGAACTCATCTGCAATGACTCGTTTAAACAGGCTCGACATTTTAACTGGGTTGCGAAACTAGAAAGCCTCCACATTGCACTCAAAAGCCGTGTATTAAAGAGTGTTTTAATGAATGTTATTTCATTTTTGTGTGATATGTAATATCAACTATGTGGTGTTGATAATATCATACACATACATAATAGGAATAACAGCTCTGATCTGAAAACCTTGTGGTATGAAAGCAGGAAGAGGATGTTCCTCGTTCCTCATGCCTCCTTAGAGCTTAAGGGTCAAAATAAAGCATTCCACTTGGCCACTGGAGATGGGAACATTTTCCCACGGCTTACTTCCCAAGCTACACTTCTTTCCCCAAAAGAGGAACCAACCACTTAGATTGGAGCTAGCCAAGTCCCATATTATCAAGGTTAGAGGTCATGACCCTAGTGCTAATAGCTGACGCAGACGATGTTCCTCAAGGGGACAGAAGTACACTCCCTGTACCATATGAAATACAGTTCAGCCATTTTTGTGACCTAGAGGTCAGACAGTTATCCAAGCATCTGGCCTCTAACCTCAGTCACTAGAGTACACTTTCCCTAAGGCCATGGCCAGGCCTTTTAAGTACAACCAAGAACAAATAGCAAGCCTCCTTCTGTGATTGTTTGCTTTGGATGTTGAGTTCTCCTATTCTGGCCTGGCTTGTACGTTGCCCTATGACCACAAAAGAAAGAATGCTCTCTGAGATGCTGATCTGCCATCTGAAAACTGTACCGCACTCAGTGAAGTGAATTAAAGGGCAAACGTGACCTTTAAACCAGTAGACCGAAGTTCTCAAAGGGTTCCAATAATGTTTCACCAGTGTGTTATTATCTTTTTCAGTGTGTGTAAGAGGACACGTTCACGGTTTATGTACTGACATGAGTCTGGTGCAAAATATTCAACTATGTGAGGAGATCATTTTCCGAGTGAGGGGAATGTAAAATAAAGGGGTTGTTTTGTTTTTGAAGCCAGTGTTTTGCAAGTGTTTATTAGTGGGTCATCAGGTTGATTCGAGGTTGATTGTGGAGAGATATTTGAGGAACAAGGGATTTCTTTACACCAGTGGTGTAAAACACACACACACATATATATATATATATATATATATACACACTGGCCCTGTCACCTTGCACCTCCGGGTCCGGGTTCGATTTCCGCCTCAGGGTCTGTATGCGTAGAGTTTTCATGTTCTCCCCATGCTTGGTGGGTTTCCTCCAGGTACTCCAGTTTCCTCCCACAGTCCAAAGACATGCAGATTAGGCTGATTGGTGTTCCAAAATTGCCCATAGTGTGTGAATGTATGTGTGAATGTTGACAGGAGATCCTATCATGGTGGTAAAATGGGAATAAATACAATGTTAATCACCACTGGTCTCCCTGGTCCCTAGTTGGACTACAGAGGTTCTTAGATTGATGAATGGATGGATATTACCAGTCAAAACAAAAGTTTACACACCTTGTAATTCCATGGTGTTTCCAAAATACGCAGTAATCTCCTTTGAGATGTGTCTGCTAAAGCCTTCTAATGCTCTGTAAAGCCTTCATAATGGTGATTTCTGAGGCTGTTAACTCTAAATGAACTTCTCCTCTGCAGCAGTGTTTTCCCCGGAAGGTCTACATGAGAACCAGTTTCATCATGGTGCTTGATGAGTTTTGCAAATGCACTTGACAATACTGTTCTGCCCAGAACAGCCGATCTTAATGTCCTAAAATAACAACTGTTGTTTTTTAATTACCTAATGCCAAATTTTGTCATTTTTGAATATACCATTGGAAAACATTGAAAAAGAACAGTCCTGCTGACTGGGTAATTATTTTTCTGTCTACATGCCCATGATATTTTTGAATTTAGATGGTTTTCTTCTAAAAATATAAACAAAATAGTAGTCTAATTTAAACCACTGCAACTTGGCCCAGGCAGTTCCAACGCTTTTTTTTTTTTTTGAGCTTTACATCTCCGAACTTTCTCGTGCCCACATAAAACTAAAAACCTCATGCTCGTAAAATTGTTCCCTGTGGGACTACTTTCTGGATTCACACCTCTAGTTGCCTTAGCTTTTTGGCAAGCCAAGCATTCTAAAAGAAAAAAAAGAAAAACAGCAATTGTCTGCCTCCTATTTGTATCTATACAGTATGTGTATGTATTCAGAACATATTACATATTTATACTATAAATCATTCCTTTTTGGACAAGTGACTAACATTTGGCAACCAATCAGGCAACCAAGCCCAGCCAGTTGTGGGGGTTGCACAAGCCTGAATGAATTTGGTCCAGGAGAAGAAGGGGGTTCTGTCAGAGAGAGCACCTGATGTAAAAACCTGTGCTAAATTAAATATGCAGAATTGGCGATCTGCTGTGGTGATCCCTACGGGGGGAAAAAACTGTTTACAATTTAAATAATGTATTCGTATTTCTATACGGCATGACTGAATACCATTTTTAGAGTTGCAGGTGAAAACAATTTACTAATCTGTGCACCTGGGACAAGTGAAAAACCCTCGGTGTGTTGACATCTGGCTAAACTTGATGCTTAGTTCATGACACAGTTTGAATATTTGGAATAATTGGTATACACAGAAGAGATAATCTTTTCTTTCTAATTTTTTTTTAGAATTTGAACAAAACTGAGCAAGAAACTTCAATGCAAATTGTCATATGATTTTCATGATAGCACAATATGCACATCATAGGTCAAGATCCATCATGCATCTATACTGCTCGTTCTGTGGGGGTCACAGGGGGCCTAGAGCCTATCCCGGGGAACTCAAAGTGGGTTGTAGGAAGACACTGGAGCACGTGGAGGAAACCCAGACACAGACTGGAGACGAGAGGCAACAGTGCTAGCCTTTACGCCACCACTGCCACCTTTGGTTTAATATGTTTTACCAATGGAATAGTTACCATGGTAGCATGGTAATCATAGTATTATGATCAGTAAAAATGTGTTAATATGTTATTGTATGTCATATAAACATTTACGTACTGTATGTTCATATTCACATAGTAACCTCTGCTGTGCATTTTACCTGTTATCAGGCCAATGGTGACCATTGTATTTATTCCCATTTTTACAACCATGGTAGGACCTCCAGTCAACATTCACACATCCATACACACTACAGGCAACTTATGAACATCACTTAGTCTAATCTGCCTGTCTTTGGACTGTGGGAGAAAACCGGAGTACCCAGAGGAAACCCACCAAGCGCAGGGAGAACATGCAAACTCCATGCACACAGACCTTGAGACAGGAATCGAACCCGAACCCCGGGAGTGCAAGACTTTGGGGGATACCATGGTAGTTATTGGGTAGAACAGTGGGCACTAAAATTCAGCAGATATCTAATATGGTACAGTATGTACAAACATACTACAGTATATGTATACTACTGTATACTATACTGAACTTTGGTGTTACCCATTAAGTACCATGACATTCACTAAAGGAGAGTGGTACTGTACCAACTGTCCATGGTACCTACTGAAGTGCCACAGTCCTCTTCTGCCTACCACGGTAATGTGTGACGTACCATGGTAAGACTATACTCTAGTACATTCCATAATATAACATTTCTGGGAAGAGAAAACAAAGACAGAAAACAAAGAGTTGGCTAATATCTTTTACAGGCGAAGCGAAGACAGAACACGACATTTCATGGTCAAGACAAGACGTAGGTCAGTGACTGTCTGACTAGGCAGCACCCTAGGCCTATCACACGTTCACATTATGATTTGTCAGCCCTTGAATTTGTTGTGAGTTCATCCAGGCATGTTATGTCTTTAAAGAGTGTTTTAGCTTTTCGCCCACTGTTTCGAAGCCTATCCGAGTCTATGAAGAAATGCAGGTCTACCCTTATAAAATCATATATCTTACTTTATAGTCAGATTATATAGATAGATAGATTTTCTGCTAAACATACCATAAATGTCTCATATTTTAATAATAACATTATATTTATCCATTCATGTGACCAATCATGTAATTTTTATATACATACATATATACATGCATCCTGTACATACGCATGCCCTGAGACTTCTAGCTGCTACCTGTGTACAAAACCGTCTTAATCACATTAATCTGCTGTGTTCCAGCCTTGATGACTTTCCCAGAGAAGAACGAAACCCAAACCTATCCTCCACTGACACACGCAGGAAAAAATGCACCACTGGAGGATCCCCGAGCACACGTTCTCACACACACACATACATACACACACACACACACACACACACACGCATCCACATACATTCCTCTGCTGGTATTGCTTTGTAAGCATGGTCACTTTATGCTGCTCTTGGCTGGATTCTAACATTTCTGATGTGTTTTGCAGGTTCTTATCCTCCTGCAGTAATCTCAGAGAGAGTAAACTCCGAGCGGTGCTTTCCAGAGAAAAGCTAAATCTGTAATTGACATACTGTATGTGTAAGCAAATATAAGGGCAGATTTTTTTTTTGTTGTCTGTTGATATTCTTACATTGCGGAAAGGCTTTGATAGCATCACTATTATGAGGAGTGGGAGTTGGAGGTACATGGAGGTACATAGTGGCTTCCTAGGAAGTGTGTACAAATCTGTGTATTTCCACTAAATATTTATCTTTGCCTTTTTCCTTTCTTTTGATTTCACTTTTCTTTTATATTCAGTCACGGCCGATTCCCACCCATCGGCCAATTGCATCTCTAGGATAGCTATGATTGACAGCTCTGCTGCCAATGGAGTGTGCCATCCTTTCCAGCTACAGTAGATTTGCTCTCATATCTTCCTAGCCACAGCAGGTTGTTGCATCATGTGCATCCATTTCTGTGTGTCTTTGCATCTTGTATCCAGCGTTATGTGGATATGAATGTACTGTATCTCAATGACACAGTGTCACAGATTAAGGCTTAACGTTCTGTCTGCACAACTTGCGTGAATGTGCATACCAGTGCTAAATGTGCAACATCCTGTTTAGGTGAAGTGTGTGAGAACGAAAGACCTGAAAGCCAGTGCGGTCGTTTTTTTTTTTGGTTGTTGTTTTCTTTTTTAAATAGGTACTTCACTTCGATAAACAGCTCATATTTCCATATTCTGCCATCTTTAATGACACTAACTCAAAAATGTTTATGCCTCTCCTATGTACGGTGTACCTTTGTTGCTGCTGCGCCCTGTAAATGATACATTAAATGGTTAATAGACTTGAGACTACAAAGTAGTTTTTACACATCTGTACAAGCTGAGATTTCGTTAGTCTTTTGTAACAAGCTTTTACGTCGGATATGACTCATTATGCAAATCATGAAGCCGTGGGATAAATGCAGTTGTATCAAGTTTTACACTCAAAACACTCATCAGTAAATATTCATTACACTGAGGAGAGAGAAGGTTTTTGCTTTGGGTGAAAATTAAAGACTTTTTAACTTAACTGTGATATTTTAGTTGTATTTCTTCCACTGAGTGTAGCATCCCATAATACTAGCCTACTGTAACAACGACATCAACAAAACGAGGGTTCAAGCCAAGTCAAACCAAGACTTTTTATTTCTCTATATAATCCCCTGCTACACTAATGCACCTGTCCCAGAGTTTCACTAGTGCTTGTATACCATCAAAGTAGAAGGTTTTCTTGGAAAGTACACCGGAGCCATGATCAGACTCCCTGCTTCACGTCTGAAACGCTGGCCTTCCAGGAACTCCTTTAATTTCCCAAACATGTGGAACTGGCATAGAACAAGATCAGTGTGGCTAAGTCTGTGCTTAAAGTCTCCTATAATCGTCAATCAGTTCTACTGTACGTCTTCATTCAAGAGAAATTTCATCACAAGTCCCTGTTAGTCATCATAAGACGACAGTCATCAATGCTGGAGATTTTTCGCTTAATCCTGTTGTTGATGTTGCAGCTGTGAACCGGCTGAACCTGGATTTGCATGCTGGCTTGGTCATATAAATCCAATTCCTATGTATTTCTTACCATTTGCTTTGACAATCACTGTTGTGACATTTCATAATATGTAATGGCACAATGTCAGCACTGTGGTGTTGCTTATAAGGTGATGTTGTAATAATGTCTATTTTGTAATTGCGTCTGATATGGAGAGATAAACACATTGCAAAAGGTATGATTAACATTTAGCATGCGGTAAAATATGAGGGAAGTCAAAACCGGGACTTCTGTTATATCGTGCAGAATAACAGAACATAGTTATGAAAGAAAAACCTTTATTTATCTATATAATCACAAGAGTGATGCAGCAATGCTTTATTTCTACAGGCTTAGTCCACATGTATTGCACATATGCCTTTGGTTTTTTCTTTTGCACAGTCTTACAAAGCCGAGACTCTGTTTTCCCTGTCTACATGTGAAAAGGTTCTTGAAAAGGTTCTTCATCCTAGAAGCAGCTTTCCTAATGGTCCATTTTTACAAAAGGTCAAAAGGCATAGAAAATTAACCTTGTATGTATGGACTAGGCCTTGTTTGTCCTGGTCTCACCTACACATCTGCATGCTTGGTGTATACGATCAAATGTTTTTCTCATTTACAGAGCAAGATGATGGCGCACATGCATGGCGGCTTAGTGCTCCCGACAGAATTCCATTTCTTTCTGATTGGTGTGTTGTCTAACACAATGATGATAAGATAAGATAAGAAAAGATAAGATGAGATAAGACAATACCACCTGAGACAAGATAACATAAGACTTTATCATTATTGTGATAGTCTCTATACATTTTGAAAAAAAAAAAGACATATTTACAGAGATTGTTGGACAGGAAGTGTTGCAACGGCGGCCACATGTGATTTGCATTTGACTCTACAGGTTAACGTGCAGTATTTACAGAGGTTCTTTGTTGTTACAGTACAGAAGTTCGTATGAACGAGAAAAGCTGTGCCTATTTGTACTAAATCAATAACACTTAAAATGTTGCATTAATATCATTGTTCCTGGACTAGCAAAAGTAACATCCCCATGTGACCTCAAAGACCTCAGACAACCACAGACGTCTCTCAGAAATAATTCAAATACAACACCAACGGACATAATTACTCAGCATATCGCAAATGTTTCAACATAAATAGACTTAATTTGTCTGAGGGTGGAGTTTTCCTTTAACACTTGATATGAGACACATGGGGACAACCCAGCGAGGAATGTTCGGTAGCCCGTATCCACTGCTATGGCTTGTTTTCATCAAAATATTTTAATCCAAATGGTTTTATCACACACAGGTGCCGTGCATGCCGGGTTTGCACACACCTTTTTTTTTTCCTCTTTCCCCAAACCGCATTACTCTAAACTAAAATATGCACAGTGCGGTTTGGTAAATTTATTCACACAGTGCAGCTGCAGCATAATGACGGTAATTGTTTCTATGCTCCATTGTTTGTCCTGATGCCTTCAGCCGATAGGCGAGTAAAAATTGTCCCTTATCTTTCGTCAGGGCCGCAGGACGGCGGCCAATCTGATCCGATCTGAGAGCAGCAGAAGGAACCTGCGAAAATGAGAGGAAATTCCACATCCAGCAACCCAGAATGCCTGAACCAGCAAATTATGGGAACGTTACATAAAGATATCAAAACGCGAACATGGTTGTGGAATGTGTTTCAGCGACTTCAGTAGAGAAACACAGAACATAAGCTGTTACTTCAATCATATTTCAGACAAGTGGTGCTAAAGATGGATGGACGAGGGTAAAGTGTATCAGATGAGATCTATAAACCGAATCTGTTATGTAATTGTGTAATGAGTAATGATTTTATCTAGGTAATTAACCAGTCTATGAGATTAGACAAAGAAAAAAGTTCTGTTGGTTCTGTTGGTTTTTTTTTAACAGTACAAAACACGTACTTTTACTTTCCATGCTGTTTATCCTGCATGGGTTCCTGGAGGCTGTCCAAGGGAACAAGGTGAGAGACACCCTGGACGGAGTGCCAACCTACCACAGGGAGCAGGTGCACACACACAAACAATAAATGAATAAACATAATAAAGTTTAACGGACAATTTGGAAACACTAATCAGCCTCCAACATGTTTGTGGACGTTTAGAGGAAACCCAATAAGCATATGGAAAACGTGTAAAATTTATATCACGTATCTGCTCATGGAACAGATGGAAACGATTGAAACTAGATTTGCAAAAGTTGCTTAAACTTGAAATGTTTCCGTATCATAAGATTTGACTTTTTCCTTTGTTTGGAATGATAGAATTTATTGTATTATATATAACTGTTACAGTTCATTATATGTCTTGTAGTTACAGTGGAAATGCTTTTTCTGTGAGATTTTAAAGAGAACAGCAATGGAGTCATTCTATAATTATATATATTACGTTTTAAGGAATAGTAATTTAGAAATAATAATTTAAACCCAAATAGTGTTTAATCCCAAATAGCATTAGCTAGTGCGCTAGGGTGTACAATCCCTTGTTCCACACATCAAGTAGTGCCCTTGATTAGGGGTTAGAGAGGGATTTGAGACGCATTTCAGAACAACTTAGAAACTAAGGAGACGAAATGATATGACATTATCAGATGTGTTTTTATTTCTTCTGTGACTGGTTTTGAATGTGGGTTTTGGCAGGAAGCTGCTCTCCCCTCTTTCCGGTTCTGCGGATCATACCAACCTACTTTCACCCATGCTGGTGACCAATAGTTACTGTAGGGTAATTAACATTTGTTAGAACACTTGTGACGCGATGTGATACATATAGTTAAATGTTCCAGTGCTGTTATGCTCTATATCACCACTTGTGGAATGCGTCTCGTCCAATCAGATTACTCGACCAGTATTAACTGTTGTATTACATCACACAAACATTATGTGCATCCTGTGCTTCATTTACCTTAAAAATTGTCATAATAGTGCCAAATAAAAAAATTTGCATTAACAGTTTTTGGAATTGAGAGTTTCTTGGTTTTAAAATAGTGAATAAAATCCATTTGAGTTAACGGCAACTCAATTTCTTAATTTATTTTCAAAAGCCGAAATACAAAAAAAGAAAGATTTTCAAATGTAAATAATCTAAATATATCAATTTATTAATGTTCACAAAATTTCTGTCAACTAAAATACTCACAGTCTTCTGTCCTGTAGCTCAAAATGATTTGTCCCAATGCCAAGTGACCCTCATTACATGATGTCCTTCTTCTCTGTGGCATACATTTTAAACACGCTATGGTAAATGTTCTTACTTTTTATATATATATATATATATATATATATATATATATATATATAGATATTTACTATAATATCTCATTGTTATTGGGTATATTGATTGATGGTTAACAGATTCGTTATGATTTTAATTCAATTCTTTCTCAAATATGATGTTAAACTGTTGTGAAGTGTTCAGCGAGACGAGTCCTACCGCTGACATTATGGGTCGAAAAAAGGAAATTGTCAAGTATGTTACCCAGTAGTGTAGAAAATCAGTCATCACTCCTACATCATTAGCGTTATCAGTCTAGAAATGTCACAGCACACATTAATCCTATGAGAACAGTTTCTCCCTCATCAACAGATTTTTAAAAATGTTTTAAATAAATGAAAAGAGAAGATACAGGGCTTGTTTGGAGGCTGATTCTAAAAAGATGGAGTTTATTTGGAGAAGCAGAGAGAAGCACAGCACAAGTGTGATCAAAATGTATGATATAGAACACAATGAGATCATTTCATGCTGGTTACTTGGCATTGGGACAAATCATTTTTGAGTTGCATGATGAAGTTCTGTTAGTAACAAAGCTGGCAAACTGAGTAGTAAGAAAGATCCACATTGTTTTTGTACTTTTTTAATTTACATGATGTGTACCCCCAATTATAAGATGACTCATTGGCAGGGTATCGGTATCAGCTGTTACTCACGGTTTCAGTAATAGGAATCAGAAAAGGAATGATTGGTACCATGCCATCTCTATTACAAAATCTCAGATGGAGGCTTAGGGGGATGGGGTGAGAGGATGCCAAGGATCCTGGATAGACAAGGGGACCCCACGGGAACAAAAATAATCCAGGAGAACGAGGTGTGAAAGGCCCAGAGCGTTAAACTGTAAGTAGGCTCAAAATTCCTGTTGGTGCCCCTGCATAAACTGACTGTATGCATGAAGAATGTGTGTGCAATTATGTCTTGTCACATATATTTACTCATTATGAAACCCAAGCCTTTAATAGGTTAATATGTTAAGGCAAACCAACACTGACTATGAAATCAAAAGCTAGGTGTGACCAGATTTCTAAATAGCAGCTTAAATTATCTTCAAATTAATTATTGCTACAATCATGTGAAACCCAGCAATCGTTAATATAGGAATATGACAAAATAATACTTATTTGTTTACATTTTGTGTCTCCAAATTTCTAAAAGCAAGTCTAAGTCAACACTATCACTTAACTATGGGCTGACTAAGCCTTTGACTCAATAAAATATTACCGTATCGTACTATTAATAAAGTAACTCTTGGTATTTATTCTAATAAGTATTAATATACTGGTTAGTAGTCTGTGCTTGTGTTGTAACTGAAAACCTGTGTGACCTGGAGCCTCTGCTGTCTGGAACATTTAAGTATAAAGCTTTAGCGCCACCTGGTGGACAGCCTCTTTGCATAGATGACAGGCGTTCAGGTCAAACCAGGATTTGTGATGGATGTGTAAAAGTGACTGACATTTACAGAAGCTGATAAGACTCTTTGCTGGAGTAAAACATTTAAATGGTGCACAATTTTTAAAGAAGGCCGTGTGAACATCTGGAATGCTCTCAGGAACAAATCTTCTCCTTGTTTGATCGCCAATGGTATTCTGTTTTTGTAGGACAATGCACAACTTCACGCTGCCCCTGCACCACTAGTACATTACAGGAACTTCACTAGGAGTTAAGCCAACATCCCTGTATAGTCCTGACCTCGCTTCAAGTCATTTCCACATGTTTGGGCCATTAAGGGAGTTCCTGGGAGGCCAGGCATTCCAATCATGTCTCCAACATACTGAAAAAAACTTTCTACTGTACCTTGATGGTATCCAAGCACTTTTGAAACGATGTGTAAGGTTTTATAGATTGACACGACCGTTCCTCATGCCTCTATTCCCATAAAACAACCCGCTCGTTGCGTTTTCCGGTAACACTTTCTATAGAAAATATCCAGATAAATTTGCATACAAACAGGCTGGAAGCCTTTTCTTTCACCAGAAAATGCAAATCCTATCGTCTGTCTATCTCCGTGTCACTACCTGGACAAAAACTGAAACATCATGTGTGCATGTGTGTTAGTCCGTCACTCCCCGGGTGTCCAGTTTCAGCCAGTAAGTGTATCGAAGTGCGGTGGACACAACAAGCAATAATTCTTCTTCTTTAAATTCATCTTTAAACCTAACAATTCAGACACTCTTCTTAAACCTAACATGCTGGCACACGTAAGTGCATTAGTGTAGCAGGGGATTATATAGAGACATAAAGAGAGTTTTTAATCTCATAACTGTGTTCTCTTATTCTGCAAAGTCCCAGTTTGACTTGAATGTCTCTGATTCACATTTACATTTAGCAGAAGCTCTTATCCAGAGCGGCTTAAAAAAGTGCTTTGTAGTTGCCATCATTGGATAGATCCTTACACTGGGTTACCATCAGTCAAACACCGTTGGGAATTTATTTTTTGATTTTTTGATCTTGGTGGGGAGTGGGGATTAGCCCATATAACCAAAAGTTATTAGCTTTAATCAGTGTAAAGCAGTAAAAGTACTGCTAATTTAGGTGTATACTGTACGTCTACAGTTGACTAATCTGAAAATGTCCAAGCACTGAAAGAACAGGCAAACCCCACAGACCCCAAGGCGGGAATTGAACACAGATCCTGGAGGTGCAAGGCAATAGTGCTAACCACTAAGAGTCACAATGTGGTCTAAATGCTATAACTACTTTACTATAGTTACTGAAGGCATCAGGCCCATCAGTAAGCCATAGACACTACACAAGTAATGTGTTTGGAGATTATGTCTAGTGAGGCATAAAAAGTCAGCTCAGGTCGGCATCCAGGCCTGATTGCATACGCGGTTGTAAAATAATCACAAGGTCATTATTAATCCAATCAAACTGGATGTCATGTCACAGCGTAATGATTAACTGAGATTTCAGTTGTCTCTAAATGTACAGTATGCTTGTTTGACAAAACAGGCAGTAATTGCACATAGTCACGCACGCACACCGTATCAGTACCACTTCTGACCTGATAACATTGGACTGATCCTATGGATCCTTTCATTAATGGACAGTATGCACATTATATAACAATCGTTGAAAATGTTAAACAGGAAATCAGAAGAGATGTTAGATGTTTAGGTTTCTCAGGTTTATTTATCATTTCCTACTTTTTAGTTGTTTTATTATAGTAAGAAATATTATTATAGACTAAGTACAGTTCTTATTTCTGTCTTTATCAGGCATGTCCTAGTTTGTGCCCAAATAACAACCATAGTCACTAGCTATAAATAATATTTATGTTTCTTGCCTTTTACAATCCAGTGGATGACTATACATAATGTGAACATGCACGTACAGGATACAGAGTCTCCTGTAACTAATAAATCATATCCATCTGTATATCCATAGCATATGTATCCACATGCTAATGTCACCATGCCGCCCCTATGATTTTTTCCATTTATGGAACTCGTCGGCCTGTTCCTCCATCAACGCCTTCACGTCACCGATGGCGATTAGCAGCTGGGCCAGGTAGTAGGTCACCATGACGATATGCCTGCCGTGATCCAGATGCTCGACAACTTTGAAATGCTGCAGCGCAAGAGTGAAGTCAGAAACCATAAAGACCAGGCCGCCCAGCACAACCAGCGGGCGCCTCGTTCTCGCTGCAAGAGTCGCCATAAGGACAATGAGAAACGCGTATCCTCCGACAGCCGGGACAAACACATCAGGCTCTGGTGACTTCTGGAGGAAGGGCAGGAGATAGACGTAAATTCCACCACCTGCTCCCCACAGCAGGAGATAGAAGAAGTAGAGGCCACAGGAAGAGAAGGTGCGAGATGAATAACGTGAAGTAAGGAAGGAAAGAGAGTAGAGCAGGTGGGCCAGAGCAAAGCAGACCATTCCTAAAAGGGAAAGAAGAAGATATAACTGATGAAAATAGGATGTCTGTTGTGGAACACGACTACATCTCACATAGAGCGTCAGTCAAACTCAAGTACTGGCTACATCCAAAACCGCATACGCCAGATTAAATTGTCTTTCTTTTAAATTCATGCTGCTTTTCATGTGTTTTGTCCAAAAAAATCTGTGAGCACTTCATGTCTAAAATGGACCAAACTCAATGTTGTCTTGAGACATATTTTATATAAGACCTGGACAAGCCCACTGAGATGTCACCGGTAGGTTTCTGACTTGTAGGAGCTCTCTCTAGTTATCGCCATCTTGGCAGGGGCTGACTCCGCCTAAAACTCTTGTCAATCTATAAATTGGAATCTCGGCGCAACAAATTCAACCTGGCTGTTTGTTAAAATAAACCTTCATACCATAGTTCCCACAAGCTAGCTAGCTTGCTTAGCTTTAGCTTAGCTAAAATGTTATGGCGTCTTACGTTAATCCATATGCTAATATAGATTAACACTAATCTATATGTGTTCACTAATAAGTTAGCTAGTTAGTTTTTTGTTAATTTATGTTGTTAATTTATTTTGTCATGTCAATCTGTCTTGTCTCAGCTAGCCAGCTAATTAGGCTTCTTAGTTAGCTAGTTAGCTTTTCTGTAAATTTTTGTTGCATGTAGCATTTGGTCCTGGAGGAACGTTGTTTCGTTTCACTGTGTACTAACTGTATATGGTTTAAGTGACAATAAAGCCTACTTGACTTGACTTGACTTGATTAATGTTACTTTGCATTCGATTGAGCTAAAGTGATGCATAGCAGCCAGTTAGCGGTTTGACACCTGCAATACAGGTGTCACTCAAATCAGTCATGTTACATAAAAATTCACCCCATATAGTTGTCATGGTTGCGAAATTTAGCTATGAAAACCGTTTTTATTTTGTTCCAGGCTGCAAACATTTTTTTCCCTAGTGGTCATTCGAGGAACTGCACTTTTTGGCACATCTGTGTTGGAGTCAAGGCTGCCAATTGAATTGAATTGAAAAATACTTTTCTGCACACCACAGTTGTAGAGTGTCTATTTTGAGACACAATAATCTTCCTGTCAGATCTCTTCTGATCTCTCTTATTAACAAGACGTTTCCTCGAATAGATCTATCACTATTACTGGAGGCTTTTTGTTTCATTCTGTTTCTTATGTATAGACGGTTATGCGTGGAAATCTCATAAGCAGTTTCTGAAAGACCAAGTCAAAGTCAAAGAGGTCACATTTATCCCCAGTCTGATGTTTGATGTGATCTCTTGACCTCGTATCCCCATACATTTTGTGTTGATGCAACACATACATATAAAGGTGTTTCTAATAAAGTGTCCAGTGAGGTATAATATATATAGTGTTTTGGATGTGAGCTAATGTAAACAGTATTGCAATACAGTACACATGCTTTTCATTTCATCATGGCCATTGCTCAAGATTATCCCAGCATTACAGCATGAGTTTTTTATTTACCCTGGAGGAAAAGATGTGGCCAGATGAGACAAGCATCTCCTCCTGCTGACATCACCAACCCCCCGGCCACGCCCAGCAGGCTCCTCCCACCGCCATAAGTCATCACCACGAAAACCAATGAGAGCACAGGGGCCGCTTTTACACCTGCAGCCAGGATGGACGGAGCAGATTCTGGGATCCATAGGTAGAAAAAGAGTGCTGTGGAAGCGAAGAAAGGGAGGAGAAAAAGAAACAGAACGCAGGACTGAAGAAGAGATGGAGAAGAGAAGAGAATATATATTAAAAAAAAAAACAGTGCATTTAATTCTGTGATCAAATTATATCTGATAATAGCCAGGAACAATCAGGTACAATAAACAAAATAGAGAATTTTACTGACACATTGTTGTATTGTTGGAGTTTCCGGTACTTGTCAGCACTACCATACATTATTTGTAGACACAAGAGTAGGTACATGTTTGTATGTGTTGGTGTATTTGGTTACCGTGTTCCGGCGCTGTCTCCTATCGTAGGCGTCCGTCTCCAGGATGTCCATCTTTCTTCCTCAGCCTCACACACACACTGAATGTATCTATTCCACAGAGTTTTGTAGTGCTTCTGAAAGAACTGTGTGTGTGTGTGTGTGTGTGTGTGTGTGTTTCTATCTGACTAATCTGACTTTGGACTTTAGACCAATATGAGTGATGCGTTATCTGTCAGATTGTGCAGCCATAAACACTGAACAGCCTGCCCCCATTATTCAGAACCTGTGACCCTGAGGTAACATCATCACTACGGGCAAAGGTTTCATGGCTTAACTACTACATACTTGGCACAGTAATAAATAAATCAATAATAAATAATGCATCCAAATGAAAATGAGAATCTGATTGGTTCTTCTAGAAACGTAAATATGTAAAGGTTGTTATATCACAGCGCTTTCGAATACTTGAATCTAATTGGTTTGAATCGCTTTCATTTCCTAACATGTTTTTCATATCTAAAACAGTGACATATACAAGGTGTGTCCTTGTGATGCTTCTTATACTGGTGTGAACTTGAAATCGAAAATTTTAAATGTAAAATTTCGAAAACCATCACAGCAGCTCATAAGTTATTTAAAGGATGGATTGTAGCCCTTTGTAGATAGTTTGTGCATCTTTGTAATAGATCGTAGAACTAAAAAATGGACAGCTTTAAGTCGTCACTACTGGAATGCTTGTGAAAACCTCTCATACAGGACTTCAAAATGTCGCAATCCAACCCTGTGCACTAAACTACTCAACTCTATGCTCTAACAGATACACTACATATGATGAGATTTATTTAGGAAGAACCATGGCAGGTTCATAGCTTTTGCAGTCAAACGTATCCAAAGCACGGGTATCCAGTTCGCTATGAACAGGTGAGAAATCATTGCAACGTTTGTAGACCTTTTTTGATGGCTTGGCATGAGTTTGGCATGGAGTCAGAGGTGATTATGATATAACATTAAGTACATCATACCATTTAATCTTAGCTATGCCAGTTCATCAGTGAGCCATCCATGATGAGCCCGGTGATTCATCGGGGGCGTGACATCACATGATGTAAGTCGATAAGCCAAGAATTTCAGTTCGAGACAGTTCAATTTCAGGAATGTGGAAAAGCCCTATAATGTTCCATACCACTGAAAAGACTTCAAGATGAAGACCTTTGTGCTTTACAGTTTTTGGTAACATGATGTGGCAGCAGGGGCGTGGTTGAGTGTCACCTGCAGACAAAGAGAGGCGGGTGAAGCTAACCTTCTGATCTTCCTCAATTACTGTATACTTCATCGCACAAGACAAACTGCATTATCTTTTGTCTCATTAAAAGAAACAAACTTGTTTTGTGGACATTGCGCAACATAGAACGCATCTATAAACTAATTAAAAGTATGACATTCCACTATCTAACTAATAAAAAATGTCATCACAGACAAATTGCTGTGGTACAAAGAAAATCAATCACTTCTGGATGTCCAGTTATTGGGAAATAAAAACTTTAGCATGGTACCAGTAACATTAACTCACTCACTCACTCATCATCATTACCGCTTTATCCTGTATTCAGGGTCGCGGGGGGCCTGGAGCCTATCCCAGGGGACTTAGGGCATTAGGCAGAGTACACCCTGGACAGGGTGCCAATCCATCGCAGGTCACACACACATACACACACTCATTCACACACTACGGGCAAATTGAGAACACCTAACCTACATGTCTTTGGACTGTGGGAGGAAACCGGAGTAAGTAACAATAACACTGTTATTTATTTTCATATTATAGCACATCTTATCTTTTTAATTTGTTATTTAATGTGTTAAAATCATTTAAATCCTCATTATACTCACTTATCTTAATTATTCTTTTTAACAAGCTCATATAACATATAATAGCCTCATTCTTCCCCTTTGATCCACGTGTCTTGTGTACACACATCATAAAAACGGTAAGAAAGTTAAGCCTTAATTAAACACAAGTCCAGGAGGCTGTAGTTAAAGTTCTGCTTTAAATATGAATAAAGAGATACATCATTTTGCAGTTTGATTGTAATAAAAACAGAAGAGCATACTAAATACAAATAAGATAACAACAAGAATAAAATCTTTCACTGCCTGGATCACTTCAGGATTTAACTGTGCAATTACTTACGAGTTTTTAATTTGATAATTAATGCAGTGATTAACATGTTTCAGCTATTAACAAACTTTTAACACTAACTTCTCATTTCGTAAACAACCATGTTGAGCTTTGGTCATGGAAAAGATTTTACTATGTTCCGAAAGAGTAAAATTATTGGCCTGCATCAAGCAAAAAAAAAAAACAACTAATGGGATTATTGAAATTACTGGAACTGTTCTAAAGAAATTGGGTTAAGGAGCATCCCACACCTTATTAAACAGTGGAGGGATAGTACTGAACTGTAACCTTCTGACTGTGCTCAAGCCCCTATTACGTTAATAAAAATAAATCACTGTAGACCTATGCCTACTTGTATGATCAAAGATCACTTAAACGCTTGGTGAAACTGCATCAGAAGAAAATGGACAGTAAAAAATCGAGGTTATGTTTAAGCATTTGCACATACATTTGAGTATTTGCACAGCTGTTCATGTGATGAGAACTGTTGTGTGGCCATAAGAAAACCATTTGTTAGTGAGACTAATCAGAAAAAAGGGCTTTAAATTTAACTTTGGAATTTAGCAATGTAAAATGCGATGGGTGCACCAAGGTAAAAAGGGAAGCGCATGAAGAGATGCATCCATCATGGAGATTGGCCACTGTACAAGCCTCTAGAGGCAGTGCTATGATCTGGAGTTGCTTCAGGTGGTCAGGTCTAGGCTCAGCAATGCTAATTGGCAATAAAATGATGACCTGAATGTACTGACTGACCAGGATATTTGAATAATTGGATTATTTCTTACCTGATGGAACAGGCATATTGCAGGATGATAATTCAAATTGGAATAGTGTGTGCTGAAAAGACTTTACGGAGTAATGAATCACCAATACTTGAACTAAATGAATGCAACAGGATCTCTGGACAGAAATAAATATTATGGCATTGCATAAGGTTTCTGAAAGAATGAGATGGTAAATGCATGCCATAATCAAAGCTGAAAGTGATCCAATGGAACATTAGGGTGTGTGACATGTTTTTGGCAAGGCAGTGTGTACGGAATATGCATACCGATCGGCCATAATTTTAAAACCAGCTCCCTGATATTGTGTAGGTTCTGCTTGTTCCCGCAGAACAGCTCTGACACTTCAGGACATGGACTCCAGAATACACCGAAGAGTGTGTTGTGGCAAGCTTTCATGCATTCTGTGTACTGATAAATTTCCATCATAGCCAGAAATTTGTGCTACAGTAGCTCTTTTGTGCGATTGGACCAGATGGGCTAACCTTCTATGATCCTTGGGCACCTGTGATCCTGTTGTTGGTTGACAGGTTGTCCTTTCTTGAACCACTCTTGGTAGGTACTCACCACTTCATACTGGGACACCCCTTATGATTGGGAGTCGCTCTGACCGTCTGTCATATAAAATTACAACTTGGCCAAGTCAGAGTTGCTTAGGCCAATTTTTCCCACTTCCAGAACCTCAACATTGAAAACTGACTGTTCACTTGCTGCTTAATAAGGTATATTTCACCCCTGGACAGGTGGAAATGTAATGAGATAATCAATGTTATTTACTTCTACTTTATTTCTGTGGTTTTAACATTATGGCTAGTGGTGATTCTCCCGAAAGATACAGTACATACAGTATACAGTACCAGTCAAAGGTGTGGACATGCCTTCTAATTCAATGTTTTTTTTGTTTGTTTGTTTGTTTTCATGATTTATTTTCTACATCCTAGAACAATACTGGATATTTCAAAACTGCACGCATATGGCATTAGGTAACAAAGTAACAACAATGGTCAGTTATTATTTTGTGGAATAGTTGTTCTTGCAAGAACAATATTGTCCAGTGCTTTTGCAAAACCCATCAAGTAACCATGATGAAACTGACGCTCATGAAGACTATCCCAGCAAACGGTCAAAGTGTCCGTCTATAACCAAATTTACGATGGATATTCCTCACCCTGGAGATACAGTCATTGTTTCTGTGGCACTTACTTACAGGGTCAGGTTGCCAGCTTGAACCCCGATTGGGTCCAACAGCCTGGAGGCATCAGAGTTCAAAACGGGGACCCCTGGATCAACAATCCAACACCATAAACAACCGAGCCACCACTGCCCTGTATCCCAGGAAAGCGAGACCAAAACATACCTCTGCTGCAGAGGAGAAGTTCATTTAGTGTCTCCAGCCTCAAAAATCACCAACTAACAAACAGCACCTCAGATTAGAGATGTTATGAAGGCTTTACAGAGCATAAGTAGCAGATACATTTCAATATGCTCAAATGTTCAAAGTTGATTATTGCATATTTTGGATCAATATTTTGCATATTTTGGCCCAAGCACTATGACATCAGCAGGATGACGCCATGACAATGAAGTTATTGCCATCGCTCTGATAATGCTGTTATTCTTCTAAGGATTTATTTATTTTTCTATCCTTTTGGAGATCTTAACCTGCACAAAAACTCATGGAAATCGGCACACAGGTTGGAATCTGATGCCATTAGAAAACCTGCTAGTCTGGGCCATGCTCAGGGCCTTCACAGGAGATTTTGCTGCATAGCTCATACACACTTGCACATCTGGATGTGAACCTGGTGGACTTCTAGATCTCATTGAGCAGAACAGTTTCCACTATGCATGTCATGGGTTCAACTCAACACGAGGTCAGATATTTTGGGTCATTTGTAAAACGCACATTTATGACATCAGCACTATTAAACGCACACACTCGCACGCACTATGCATCCTACAAACACACTATACACACACTATACACACCCATATTACACACACTACATACATACACATACTACACACACACACTACATATCCTAAACACACACACTACACACAGCACATCCTACCCAGACACACACACACACACACACACACACTACATATCCTAAACATACACACTACACACACTCAACACATCCTACCCAGACACGCACACACACACACACACACTACATATCCTAAACACACACACTACACACACACAACACATCCTACCCAGACACACACACACTAAAAATCCTACACACACACACACACACACTAAACATCCTGCACACCCACACACACACTATACACACACACACACACTACATATCCTAAACGCACACACACACACACACACACACACACACACACACACACACTACACATCCCTCCCCACACACACACACAACATACACTACACCTCCCACATACACACACACACACACTACACACACTACACATCCCACACACACATACACACACAATACACACTACACATCCTACACAAACGATGACCAACCCAAGCACCTGCGCCATTACGACCGCCACCAAACCCGGCCCACATTGAGTGACCTCAGCATTTTTGAAGTCTTGACATGATCAAAGGGCACATAGGTTGTATGTTGTGCCAAGCTGGCGATGGCGCAGGTGCTTGGAACGATCATCGTTTCTTGATGTTCCGCCCAAGCACCTGCGCCATCACCACCTGGACGCACCAGAAAGACACGTCCAGCCTTGACGATGCCTTAAATGTATGCCATAATCAGTGACATCAACGTCCAGGGCTTTTTAGGGGTCTTAGCATGCTCAAAAGGCACACAGTTTGTGTGGTGCGCCGGGGTGGCCATGCCAGACGTGCTTGGGCCCACTCATCGTTGCTTGCAATTATATTTTAGGATTGTTTTACAATGTAGAAAGAAATTTAATTGAAGTTGAATACCATTGAATTAGAAGGTGTATCCAAACGTTTGACTTGTAGTGTAGATAAATAGTTTTTGCCTGACAAAAGATTCGTAAACTGCGGAAAGACATATTCACATAGTAAATGGCACATATTTTCATGGCATGACTTCCGAAGTGGACTGGCTAAACATTGAACTGAGGTCAGTTACAGATAACACAACTGTTTTCCAGTCTGCCTTCGGGGTATATTAGAAAAGTAAAGAACTTGTGTGTGGAGAGAGAGAAAAAACATCCAGTGTGCTATCCCCATGGATTTAAGATCCTGTAATACACTGGCTGTGATATCATCGGTCAATCTAGTATATTTTGTTGTAAAAGCAGATCAAGGAGGAAAAACATTGAATTCATGTTCTAGGTGCTCCAGCGTATTACAGTTTTTGCCCGTTGCTTGAACACTATAAACCCATGCTTAGACTAAAGTAACACAACTTGAAGCTTTTGTT
>JAQMYJ010000008.1:7611441-7625688 GCA_030014305.1 Clarias laeviceps
TGCGAGTGTGTGTGTGTAATGGCATGAATTACTGTTTAAGGTGGCGTGACTGCTGTAGTGTCGATGATTTCTGAAGCGAATCTTTTCCTCCCTCCCCGTAGCTGCCGTGTGTGATTTCTGCAAGAAGAAGGAGTCTGAACTCTACCAGAAAGAGGTGTGTAATCAGCCCTGAGGGTCACAGAGGGCGTGGCAGGGGCTCGTCATTCCAGGCCTGAATGGGCAAAGCTCACTGTCACGAAGAGCTGGAGAATTATCTTCATTTTTTTCTTGTGTGTTTTGATGTTGCTCTTAACTGTGTGTGTGTGTGTGTGTGTGTGTGTGTGTGTGTGTGCGCTGCTCAGATCGCTCACCTGTCTACCCTGGAGGAGAAATTCTCTCGTCTGTGGACTCAGTGTCAGCGCTGCCAAGGCTCCCTGCATGAAGATGTGCTGTGTACCAGGTGTGTGTGTTTATAAACGTGCATCACACCTGCTTTGAAGTAAGCACTTCATGTTCCGCACGTGTGTCATGAGTACAAATCACAGAGAAATGCCGTAGTGCTGACTCTAGATCAGGTGTACCACATATTTTACTCTTTAACCCGACTGTGTGATCGAGTCACCGCAGAGGTCGGCATTAAAAGAAATCCACGTCAAAATCCACTGAATCATCATCATCATGATGGTTGGCAGCAGAGTGAAGACTTCTGGGTGAATTACAGCGAATCTGTATTAAGAGTTCATCGACACTCGGGTGGATTTCCCCATCGCTCAGTGTGACGTGCTTTCCCGCTATACTGCTGAAATATTATCGCCTCAGCTTTTTGCCAGTCGAATAAATGACTCAGTCGTGATGCCACAGACTTAGTTAGAACATTTTATCTCCTACCAGGGGTGTTCAAGTCAAACCAGAACTTTTGATCGCACAGAACGTTAAAAAGTTGGTGTGACTTATTATCACTGGATTTTCACAGGAACGACTGAAGCGGGCTTCGTGCCATCTCGCTCGGGATGTACTGCCTTCTGCCTGAAACGTTTGCACCATTCAAATGTTTTATTTTGTCAAATGTATTTCATTCAAGTCCGGGTTTGATTCGAACACCCATAGTATTTTATCTACTACCACTGTGTTGAACTTGTCATATGCTAGAAACTTCCTCTCTATCGCGTGCACGCTTCTTCTGTTTCAGTTTGTGGTGTTGCATAAAGCTAAAGATATTGCTGGTAATAATCTATGCTTCAAAGTGGACTGGTGTCTAAAAAGTGTGCTGTATTCCAGTGATTTGCCAATAAATGCATGCTTTTTATTTAGTAAAGAACAATGTGTCTTATGTAAGTAAATAGTGAAGTTAATTTTGTAGAATATCTACGGAACAAGTTAGTTCCTATTATTACTCAGGTTCCTGTTATAAACTCTTGTTTGAACTTTCTTTCTTTCACTTTCTAGTCGAGACTGTCCCATCTTCTACATGAGGAAGAAGGTTCAGAAAGACCTCGGCGATCAGGAGAAACTCGTCTCGCGTTTCGGCTGGTGAGAAGATCACCGGAATTGCGTCGTCTCCCCGTTTCTCTTTTCGTCTGGGCGGTTTGGTTTTCTTACTCCTTATTTGTAAAGAGTCATATTTACCTTTTTTTGTACACAATCAATACAGCAGCTAATAAAATCATTTTGTAAAATGTTGGACTTTTTTTTTTTTTTCCCCCTAAGCTTTTTTGCTTTTAATGTATGTTAAAAAAAAAAAAAAAACCCCACTAAAGATGCCTATATTCAAGCCTTAAGCCAAACAGTAACCCAGGGTCTCCGCAAGTACATATACACTCGCTGTCCACTTTAATAGGAACACGTGCACCTCCAAATTCATGCACTTGTCTAATCAGCGCATCATGTGGCAACACAAACTACAAGTTACAGGTAAAGAGCTTTAAGTAATATTCACATCAGAAATGTATTGTCTTCGGCAGTTAATTGTGGGATGCTGCTTTTTCAAGTAATTCAACTTACGGATTGGAAACCTGTATAAACTGTCAGGCGTTCCTAATAAAGTGACCAGTGAGAGTATAGAGCCTGTTTTGAGGACAACTTCTGTGGAAGTGCTCAAACACTACATGTGGATTTAAATGACTAATAAGGATGATGTATATATGCAGAGTCAGCCAAAAAATAAAAGTAAAAACACTTATTAATATTATATTGAAGTGTGTGTACATTTTTTTGGCTGACTCTGTATGTATAGCTTTGAAACTGCTACAGTTTCAATAAAGACGAGTAAAACATTTCAGGCTTGTTTGTTTGAGGAAAATAATCATCTCTGTGTACTAACCATAACTGTTTGTTTTTTTCCCCCCTCACACACCACCTCATCCTTTAACATCATGCCCTGTCTTGTTTTATTCTCTTCACGAGACTGTAGTAAGTTAACCGACAAATGTGACACAGGACTAGCCAAAATTCCTTTTATTAACAAAATCCCATTAAGGTTCTCATCGCTATGCCAACAGGAATGTATCAGAGGTGTTCAGACCCCAGCATGGGCCCGATTTAAAAATAAATGTATTTCTGTATTATTTCCTTTCTTTATAACGGTATAAAAGTGAGGGAACGCAATACAATCATGTCTCCATCCTTGGTCCAGTGAAGGAGGTGGAGACGGCAGGAGGGGAGGAGGTTCTAGCCAGTGCTTGAGTAGAGCCCATTAGAGACGGAGAGCAGCTTGAACTTGACCTCCGTGGTGATGGTGGTAGGACGTGACGCTGCCATAGCAACCTTCCAAGCATGAATTCATAGTGGTTACAGGTAGGGCGTTAGCTCAGTTGAGAACTTTAACACTTTGTCCTGAGAGTCATTGTGTTTAGGAAATTTTGGAGTACATAAATGCTACAAAAAAAAGTCAGAATTTCCATAATTGTAATCAATCATACGGGATTAAAGTTATCCAAACAAGCTCAATAACACATGAAACTTGAAAGTTCTAACATTAACGTAAAGGAAGCTCTGCATTTGGCGAAGCATATACACCCACTGCAGACTCAAAATATTAATAAAAAAAAAAAAAAAGAGCAGCCATGGCACTGTTTTTGAGCTTCCTGGTTGGGAACTTTAAGTTGGCTCTAAGTGGAGGAATAAGGGTCGAGATGCTACAGCAGAATGTGCATGTGGTTTGGGTACATTGTGTGTGTGTGTACAGTGCTATTTCAGGAATGTAGTGCAAGAGTGGGCAGAAGTATTGCTATAAAAGTGTGCAGCGTCTCTCTGGGTTTCTGGGTTTCTTGCTCTTCTTGTTGCTGCGGTTCGTCTCCTTGTATCTCCTGATCTCCCGAACCAGAGAGTAGAAAGCCTCCTCCACACCCTGTAAAGGAGAGAGTGAAAATATCGTTTAATCATCAAATACGTTCCTGCGAAGCTGTATCCAAGCGTTGGAGTACAGAGAAACTAAATTTGTGTTAATATTTACATTTAATAGAGAAACTGTCTGAATTCCAGTTTCGCGCTTCCACTACTGAGATTTGACGAGTTTGGCTCAGATGCGGTATAAAGAATACGAGTTAAGGCTGACTGCTTTGCTTAACACTGCTCAGTAAAGATAAATCAAAGATATGGTGCAATCCAAAGTTGATTTTGTATCTTCTCTAACCTTCTTTTTTTCCCATCAAATGTACAATTTTCTCCTGATCAAGCCATTTAGTTACATTCCAAACTCCTCATCGTAAATAGTCAATTCAACAATTGCCCAAATGTTTCCCATTTTATGTGGACTGTCCGCCATACAATCCTCATTGTAGTCCGAACAGCATAACAGAGCCATCACTTTTCTTTTAATTCACCTGAATGCACACAAGACTTACATGGTATAGTAATGTTAATTTTACCTGGCAGGATATAAGGTAAGATACTACACCTCAGTCGGGAGGGCCGAAGACCATCACGCGTTTCCTCCGAACCACGTGACGTTCACTTAGAGGAACTCAGCTACGAGTTATTGCCACATGCCCCTGTACAGTCCTGACCTCACTGGAAGCCGTATCCACATGTTTGGGGGCATTAAAGGAGACCAGTGTTTCAGTCTGATCATGGCTGTGGGGATACTGAGAACTTTCTACCTTAATGGTATCCAGGCACTAGTGAAATGCACTAGATTATATAAAGAAAGGAACTCTCATAACTGTCCTGTCCCTTTGCGCAAGTCTCAGTTTAATCATAAAACGTTCTATTTTGATCACCGCGTGATCAGACATCAAAACACCATCAGACATGACCAAACACACACGGTCATGTCTGTCTGACTGAATAATGAAAAACATGATGCAGTGAAAGTATTATTTGCATAAAAGTTCCTGCTGTGCAAGTCAGTCAGCCAGGTTATGACATGCTTCAAGCATTATTGATCGCTCCGATCTGATAGAGCTCAGCG
Organism: Clarias laeviceps; assembly: GCA_030014305.1. NCBI lineage: Eukaryota > Metazoa > Chordata > Actinopteri > Siluriformes > Clariidae > Clarias > Clarias laeviceps. The sequence goes on from JAQMYJ010000008.1 coordinate 7,615,829, forward strand.
CTGAAACGGACTCATAAATATGCAAGAATAAATCCACTCTACAGCCACATTACTCAGTACTTGAAGATATTATTATAAAACTTAAAAAAAAAAAAAAAAAATTCCCTACATGCATTAGTGGAGTTTACTCACCTGTCGTGTTTTGGCGGATGTCTCGACGAACGGGATGCCGTATCCCCGAGCCAGCTCTTGTGCTTGACGTGTCTCCACCGAGCGAGAGCTTAGGTCACTTTTATTTCCCACCAACACCATCGGAACATTGTCACTGTCCTTCACCCGGTTTATCTGCTCCCTACACACAAACAAAATCACTGGATATTTAAAAAAAAATTAAATGGATAAGGGTAAAAGTGATGAAATCAAGAATGTGAACTACAGAAATAAAATCCTTGCTCATCAACTTTGCTTCTCAGCAAAAAGGAAGTTGTGAAACATTGTACAAATTATCACTAGACTGCTGAGTTGAAGCTTTGTGTGTCATTTTAAGCCAATTCTTTTTTTTTATATATTTTTTTTATGATATATACAACGAGCACCTAAGGGACACATTGGGGGGGGATTCAGTTTCTAGGCCAGTTTAGAGTTGATGACTATTAAATCTCAGTGCCACATTAATATAATTGTCATTTATTAAATTCAGTTTTATTTATATAGCACTTTTAACAATGGTCATGGTGGCAAAGCAGCTTTACAGAATAAAATATATTATAGATAAAGATGATTATCGAAATTAAAAGACTGATTGCAATTCTTCCATTCTATCTGACTATTATTTATTTACTTAAAATTGAGTCATTGTCTGCTTTGAGACAATGACCATTGTTAAAAGCGCTGTATAAATAAAAAAAATAAAAAAAATAAAAATTCTTTAAGGTGATGTCAGCTGTTTAACAATAGCACTTTTGTCCAATGTGATTTGATATGTTTGTGGTGGGTGGGGGTGTGAAAAAACACAGGCAAGAATCTTTTGCTTGCTTTTTTCTTTTTCCTGCACGTTTTTACACCCGACTATAAACGATACCTGTAAAGATGCACATCCTCGAAAGACTTGATGTTATTGATGGCGAAGACACAGAGGAAGCCCTCGCCAGTCCTCATGTACTGATCCCTCATAGCGCTGTACTCCTCCTGACCTGCAGTGTCTAGGATGTCCAGAAGACATGTCTCACCATCGATCACCACCTGCTTCCTGTAGGAGTCCTGTAAAGAGCAAAGAGAGACCAGTATGTCTATCAAAATTAATTTTTTAAATGTCCATCAGGAGCGCAAGTGAAGTGTTTAGCCATTACTTTAATGCAGCATGGCTGAATGGGTCGAAGCTGGGTGTGTCAGGGCAGAGCTTGGGTCTAAACTCTCCAGCCTGGTTAGCAGTCAGGATCTTGATTATGGTACAAGGTGGGGCAAACAATAACATGGGTACTGTTCAAAACCTGCTTCAGACTACATTCCAAGTTATACCAAACAAAGAGCAAATTGACAAGAATGAAAGAATTGTTTGGACGCAAGCAGCATGGGAAGTGTCCATCTTAACATGGCTTAATCCACACCAGCTGCATTAGCGGTACGAGACTCACAAGAGTACATGCTTCTCTTTACTTTTCCCTCCTTGAGTGAAGGTCAACAGACAAACAACCTATACGCTGTGTATTGAAACTGTTTGAACAGTAACATTATTTTAGATAGCCAGAAATTAAATACATGCGCTTATTCTCTGTCCCATTGCATCACATGACTGCTTTATTGAGCTTTAGCTTTCTGATATAAATTTGGTGTAAGGTGGACAAAAAAAAAAAAAAAAAAAAACATGCAGCATCATGTAAAAAAATTTTAATAAAGTGTGCAGAAAGTCCTTAAAATAGCCTAGGTATAATATACACTATATTGCCAAAAGTATTCACATGTATATGAACTTGAATTCTTAATCCATAAGGTTTAATATGATGCTGATCCACACTTTGCAGCAATAACAGATTCAACTCTTCTGGGAAGGCTTTCCACGAGGTTTAGGAGTGTGTTTTTGAGAATTTTTGACCATTTTTCCAGAATCGAATTTGTGAGGTCAGACCCTGCTGTTGGACGAGAATGCCTGACTAACAGTCTCCTCTCTAATTCATCCCATCAAATTGAGGTCAGGACTCTGTGCAGGCCAGTCAAGTTCTTCAAAACCAAACTCGCTCATCCGTGTCTTTATGGACCTTGCTTTGTGCACTGGTGCGCAGTCATGTTGGAACAGGAAGGGGCCGTCCCTAAACTGTTCAGACAAATCTGGGAGCATGAAATTGTCCAAAATGTCTTGGTATGCTGAAGCATTAAGAGTTCCTTTGACTGGAAGCATAAAGGGGCCGGGCCCAATGACTAAAAAAAACAAAAACAACTCTACACCAGTTCCAACATGACTGCGCAGCAACATCGTATTAAACCCTATGGATTAAGAATCGGATGTTACGCAAATTCATACGCATGTGAAGGCAGGAGAGCGAATACTTTTGGCAATATCGGTTATTTCTTCACCTTTGCCCTTGTATTAAAAAGGAAGGATGTGACACATATGCAAACTCCAAATGTCACCATGCAAATGCACTACACTGCTCACACTATTATGCAATCATATACTGAGGTGAGTGAAAAGATGCAATGGAAATCCAAAATATATATCTAATATTCAACTAATAATCAAAATAATATTTCAATCATAATTAAAAACGCATTTAGTTTCGGTATGGTCAACAAGCATTTGTAAATCTTTTTGGCAAACTGAGTCGCATCAGTTCACGCCGTTGCTGAGCAGAAACCTAATCTCATTCTGTTATGGTCTCAGGAATAATGATCCAGTCACAACACTAGACACTATGACTCAGCATTATCGCCACCAGACTGGGTGGTTTCCCGCCAAGGGGGGTTAGTTATGTTTATTTATATTTATTCAGGAAAACAAAAATAGCATCGCCCCGGCTGATATTTGCATTTGTTTGATTATTATTGATTAATATTAAAACTTTCATTGTGCAACATCAGTTTAGGTGAAATTGTGTGGGTTGGAAAAATGATCCACTTTGGCAATCAGACATGGGAAAAAAACAAAAATCTATTCAAGTACAATTATTTTATGCATCAATTCATGTCTTGCCACACTTTATTTTTTCAATAAAATAAAATGTTGCCACTCCTCTATAACACTACAGGTGGGGTGCTCTAAACTATTCCCACATTTTTGGCAGACAGCACATCATCCTTAATTGTGACGTTCATTTGAACTTTTAATGAAATCTTCATTGAATCAGGACATTTATAAAATCGTGATACTTATAGACTCGGAATACAAATGGAATCAGCGCCTAGTAATTTCATCATAGTGGGTGGTCCCTGGTGATTCCCATGGCTACTGCTAACTTTGATTAGTATTTATTAATATTTTTATCATCATTTATTCTACCAAAATTAGTAAGTTTTTATTAAAGTCAAGTGAACTGAACCTCAATGGTAGGGTCATATTCATCCACAAAGTGGTTCTGAATAAGCTGGATAGTGAGCGCACTTTTCCCAACGCCTCCTGCTCCTACTACCACCAACTTGTACTCAGTCATCCTGTAAGGGGGAAGAAAATAAGCGTCATGTTTAGGGGGGAAAAAAACAACAACTAAAAAACACACTGAACTCAAGGAATAAAATAAACCACATTGACTTCTATATGCATATGAATTACTTAACAGCCATAGAATGTCTTGGCTTAATACAAAATGTCTTCCTAAAGCCCATACTGTGCACTATATTTATTAGAGATGGGAAAAATATTTTTATTCAGTTATGAATCGTGATTATTTTGTGTATACACTAACTCCAAAATAATTTAAAACTATTTGTACATTTATAGTAGCGATGAACCGGTCAGTGACCAGAACTGGCTGCTTTTCAGTTTGATTAGACATGACTGGTGATCAGCCGATCAGCCTCAGACCTAAACAATTCTGTACCGAGTGCAGAAGCTTCTGTTCTGCAGATGCGTTTCTGTTGTGCCTCTCTTTGTGAGAGGCACAACAGAAACGCATTTTTATAGTGTTACATTATTAAAAATCGCGCATGTTAAAAGTCTCCGTTCTGCCTTTTTATCCAAACTCTGTGAGCAAATTAGTCTTAAACCCAATTATTACACACACACTTACACTGGTCTCAAAGCACCACGAGCGCTAACCATTCGAAAGTCACGCGTGTTAGAAGCCCTGCATGACCACTGTCAAGTTGAGTTTTGAGACGTCACCATTTCTTCATGATCCTACAGGTGGCGCACTCTTAACTATTTACACATTTTCATCCCATGTGGTAGAAGTGATCATTTGCCAAGTTTATTTAGCAATAATAATTATGGCAGGTGACAAATACGTGCTGCTGAGTAACAATTTAGCTTTTTTTGCTTAATTTAGGTTAAATGTCAACTCTTGTATTTGAAGTTAAGTTTGTATTGTTTAAATGTTGTTCTCGGTTTTTAAGGGGGAAAACTGACGGTTTAAGGAATGGGCTAAACTTTTTTTTAATGGTTTAAAAATTTACCCAAATCTGGGGAAAATGCAACATCGAATCGTGATACTTATAGAATCGCAATTTTTATCGAATCGCCCCGAAGGTATCGTGATAATATCGTAGCGTAAGAATCATAAAGCAATTCCCTACGTTATGCACCTATACAAGGAGCAGGAAGTCAATTGGAATTAAAATAGTTACTCAGGGGTTTCAGAAAGACAACTTTGGGCAGAAGTTGAGTAGCAGGGCAACAGTCGGCTTTAAGAACAATTTAAAAAGGAAATAATTGAGTAAATATGATCGGTTATGACAGGATATGAGGAATCTATGACTGTCAAAAGTTATCAAACCTGAAATCTACCGTTAGCCAATCAGGCTAAGTAGTTAGCTTTGCCTTTTTTATTTATTTATTATTATTTATTTCATCAAAATTTCAACAACTCACATCCTTTAAAACAATCTCAAAATATTACAAACATATTGAAGATAAATATATATATATATACACACATACATTTACCTTGGAAATATATCTACCTTAAGTCCCGCGTTGTTTTAAAACAAACCTGTAGAAAGCAGTGAGTTTAAATGAAAAGCAGGGATTAGCCTCTGAGCCGCATTACGGTCGCTTTAACGACACTAAAACTATCCGCATTAGCCAAAGAAAAAATATGTATTTACTCTAAAAGACTGCGTGACAAGTTTAAAGGATTAAAAAGTACTCGTATTACAATATAAAAGTAATTTGCGCCGGTACAATTAGAGGAGAAAATCCTAAACAAGTCTTCATACATTTAGCTTTTCTCGGCTAAGACTCTCCCTGTTTCATTGTGGGCGAGGAGGGGCGGGACTATAAACAGAACCCGCCAATAGAAGGTCGTCATTTGTTACAAACTGATAGACTATAGGTTGCGAGGGAAGAGGAAATAAAAGCGCAGCCAATTAAAGAGCGACTTATCTTTCCGTATAGTCTGGCGTCAGTGTATACCAATCATTTTAGAGGGTTACGTTAAAAGGACATGGCGTGTGTCCTGACAACTGAAGTCATGATGACGGAGTCTCACGCCTTCAGTCAGAAGGCTAAGGGTCGAAAGTTAGGGCACTTCTGAGTCATCACTCTGCTGCTATAAAATAAAAAAAGAAGATGTTGTATTAAAGAAAATACATTTTTTTCTAAAATCTGATTGGCTGATCCGTAGTCCAAGCTGTTAGAAAGTCCTCCATGTTTGGACATACTGTACATGATGACATGTATTCTATACAACACATTCTTTATCCATCCATCTATCAACTGTCTGTACATCTTATCCTTGGTAGGGCCCCTGGAGCTTTGGGGCCTATACCAGGGAACTTAGGGCACAAGGCAGAGTACACCGGGATGACGTGCCAACACATTGCTGGGCAATAATGGAAATTTTTTTTATAGTCAATATTTATTCATTCATTCATACTGTATATCCTGTTTAGGGTTGCGGGGCTCTGGAGATTTTTGAGGTGCCAAATCACTGCAAAAACTCTCACACCCCCAATCATCCACTATGGACAATTTGAGATCCTGGGTCTAGGCGATCATTTTACACCGCATGCCTTTGAACACTGTCAGGGGAAACCGGACGACTTGGAGGAAACCCGCAAAGAACAGGGAGAACATTTAACTCCATGCACACAGACTTTGACTTTGGTTAAATGTGAGGTGCAATTAGACTTTACAATAATTCTGCCCTATGTCTGGAGAGGGATCTCCTTCGCTGACTATAAATAGACTTTATTGCACTGAGGTCACATTCCTCATGTATTTCATCCTCTTTTTTATTAATATTTTAACTTGCTGGTTCATTCTCTCTATTATGATTTCAACTTACTGGTGCACCTTATATACAGTTTTTTTTCCTGTACGTATATACAATCGTCATGCATGTGTACATAGAAACAATATGTTTGTATTTTACCTCATTAATGCACCTTAAATTGTAAATTTTTATAGAATTTGATATAATTTTCCTTTGGGATTAAGAAAAAAATCATGTCTGTCACTCTGTCTGTCTGTCCATCCATTCATCCGTCCATCCATCCTGTCATGTAGTAAATATTTACTGAACACTGAATTTTAGCATTTTATAAGTTTCTGTCATGAATGGATATTTATGGATATTCCAACTAATCTTGGTCCAATATGTTGCTTAGCAACAAAAGATTACTGCTAATGTGCTCCATTACTGTACATGCTGTAAGAATTGCGTATATGACTATATTATATAGTATATACACTGATCAGCTATAACATTACTATAGCTGTATCAGCTATAACATTACAATACAGAGAGTGTGTATCTATGTGTATGTGTGCCCTGCGATGAATTGGCATCCCGTCCAGGGTGTACCCCGCCTCATGCCCTAAGTCTCCCGGGATAGGCTCCAGGCTCCCTGCAACCCTGTATACAGAATAAAGAAGAGACGATGAATAAGTGAGTAAGTGAATATACATCTAACAACATAAGTTTAAAAAGATACAAATTATACCAGTGCCAAAGCAACAGTGCCTAAGGAATTCCAATAACACTAGTGGCAATAAACATCTATAATAATTCAAATCACATTTACATGCTAATGTGCTCGAAACTGAATTCAATGATAGGACTACATAAACCAGAGTGTTAAGATTGACATAACTACAGATTTTATAACTATAACATTTTGCATACTGCACACTGACAGCATTTCAGAAGCATGTCAAACTGGAAGGACAAAGAAGCCACTCGAGTCAAGTTTAGATCGACTTCTGTTAGGGAAGGATGGAATAACACTGACAAGATGCTAATTATGATTTTGCTATTTCTTTTGAAAAAAACATACAAATGTCAATTCCATATGAATTTAAGTAGTTAGATAGATAGATAGATAGATAGATAGATAGATGGGAAGATGAATGGATGACAAAAAAAAGAACACAAATATCTTCTCCCTCCACTTCCACAAACAGCCTACGTTGAAAAAACAGTACAATCACACACACACACACACACACACACACACACACACACACACAACAATTAAGAGTGGGTGTGTGTGATACTGTGCTCTGCTATGACAGAAATTGAGCAAGAATATTTTTCTTGGAGTTAACAATAACACGACAAAATGACAAATCATAAAAGAATGAAAGAGTATTAGTATCAAATATTAGCTTTGCTATTTTATTGGTATAAGATCATAAGTAATAGGAAATATCTCCCATCCCTAATTTTTAAATGTACGAGTCATAGAGTTGATAGAGCTCAATTAGAAATGGATTTTTATTGGACATATAATGCATAACTGTATATGACGTTGCTGAATCAGATCATGAAAACTCAGCCATAACGCCAACACAAACCAAGCAAGTGAACCAAATTATATCTTTTATTAAACATACAACACACCTAATACACAGCAATTCACAGTGTTTATGAGATTATGATTGATTCTAATGTTTAAATAAATGACCAAGATTAGTCTGGTTTATGCATAAGACTCAAAGCATGGTTTTGTATGAGGTGTGATTTTATTTATTTATCCTGTATGAAGTTATTTATGTTGGAAAGTACACAAATTATCATGTGAATTTTCATGAAATCCTTGTGGGTAACAAACATTTTATTTATTGTCAGACATTAAGGAATTTACTGCTTTATTTAAACAGTTCGTTTTCCTTGTGGTTATAAGCTGAGCTGTGTACACACAAGATAAGTTGTTTATCTTGTGGGAATAAGTTGTTATCGTGTAGGAACAAGTTATCGGTCTTGTAGGAACACGTTGTCTTGTCGTTGTGATCTTGTCGGAACAAGTTATCTATCATGTGGGAATAAGTAATTTATATTGTGGAAACAAATTGTTTACCTTATGAGAACAAGTTATTTATCTTGTGGGAATAAGTTGTTTATCTTGTCAGAAAAAGTTATTTTGTGAGAATATTTTTTATCTTGTATGAACTATTTTTTATCTTGTAGAAATAAGTTGTTTATCTTGTGGAAGTAAATTGTTTACCTCGTGGGAACAAGTTGTTATCTTGTCGGAACAAGTTATCTACCTTGAGGGAATAAATTATTTACTTTATAAGTTATTTATCTAGTGAGAACAAGTTATTCTATGGGAACAAGTTTTTTTTATCTTGTATGAAATATTTTTTTATTTTGTGGAAATAAGTTGTTTATCTTGTGGGAATAAGTTATTTCCACAAAATAAAAAAAGAGTTCATACAAGATAAAAAACTTGTTTCTATGCCTACAGGAACAAAGCCTAAACCTAGGCTATAAATTAAGAGCTCTGGCTTTATGAATATAGTTTTCCCCCCCCTAAACTCCAAAGTAAAAATATTGCGTTATCAAGGTAAGAATCTAATTCAGGGTGGTAACAGCCCTCCACTCTGAGTTGGGCCATCCCATAGCAAAATTTTGTTGCTCAGAATGAGCTCTCATTAGCTCGACTTTGTCTTTTCTATTTCTCCTAAACTCCACTTAGGAGAAACAAAGAGACATAACTAAGACACAAAACGAGACATACCTTTGAGAAACATTTGAGAAATATGAGATGTACATGAGAAGGAGAAGCAAATGAGCCATATATAAGACCATAATGAGATTAAAGTCAGATATAAATTAGATGCATGAAACAAATTAGAAATATTATTGTTTATTTTTGAACATATAAAATCCTCAATTAACAGCATGCAGTGTAATAAATTTACAATTCAAACAATATAACGGACATCAGCAAAATCTGGCAAATCAAGACACTAAATGATACAAAATGTCTCCCAACCTGACAAAGATATTAAGTGTCACACTGCTCAACTCATAGTATGATTTATACAGGAGTTACACAAAGTCGACAGCATTGTGACAATCTTCCAGTGAAAAGAATCGGTCAAAAAGGAGATGAAAATTTTAAAAGGAAAATTGGTTGCTTGCTGTATGTAAAGGCTATAAGAACGGGCCAATGACAGGAAAAGTTCTTTCTCACAGGCTACATCAGTCTTCTCTTGTGGTGGATGTCCAACAAGTTTGTCCAAAGTCTGCAACTTCCGGAGTTGCTTAGTATCTAATGGAACAAAATAATATATTAAAACATTTTAGATTTACCTAAACACCATTCAGCTACTCCATTCCCAACTTTCTGAAGGGTGAGAGATGGGCTTGAGCTTGCTCATGGACTGGTGCTGACCTGACTGATGATGTGCTGATGGAGACTCCGGAACATTCTCCTGCATTTTCTTTGTTGAGATTCCTGGTGTCCTGAGGTGGCATGCTTCTGAAAAGAACCCAGTTAAAGTAAAATGTATATAATTACCAAGATAACCTTTCCACAAA
>JAQMYJ010000008.1:7648030-7658126 GCA_030014305.1 Clarias laeviceps
TCTAAAATTTCAAGCAGTATAAATGCTGTAAGATTTTTTTCATTCAGATCAAATTTCAAAGCAGAAAAATTCAAACTTTTTTCAGTTCATGTGATTCAGTATGCTGTTTTGCTTTGAGGAATTTTGGCACTGTTATACTTCCATATGTGTATCTTTGTGTGTGTGTGAATCCATGAAAATTAATGCATGCATGATGTTTTTCACCAGGTAATGTGCCCAAATATAACACCATTCATTGAACTTGTATTGCGCAGTAAGATGGTTAAACGTTTATGGTGAATTTTAAATCCGTTACACCTGTAGTGTACAGAGTACAGTGTAAAGGCAGGGCAAAGAAATGATAGCCTACTCCATCGAATAATTAGAGCGTGATGAAAGAGAGGGTGTTGGAAATAAAGGGATAATATTTCAGATAAAACTAAAGCATACTTCCTGTTTACACCGGTCTGTTATTCAGTAAAGCGTTTATTAATAATCAGTCTTATGACACCTAGTAGTTATTGTAGTAGTCAGGGTGACTCGTGGATTAAACCATGTCCATTTTAAAGTGGGGGGCTTGGGGGGTTTGAGGTGATGGGGTTTGAAAGAATTATTAGCGAAAGAGCTTTAAAAGATAAGAGAGATGAGAACATGGTGCTAATTAACCTCCTCCTCCACGCACCTTCATCCCTGCAGGCGGGGATCTGATGATTTAGAGGGATGGATTTGGCTTCCCTGAAGTGATGATGCTGCGGAAACGTGTGAGAAAGATGGAATGGTGTGTGTGTGTGTGTGTGTGTGGGTGTGTGTGGGTGTGTGTTTGTTGCTTGATGCTGTATATGACCTTAATCAGGCTCCTGTCCTATATAAATTCGAGTATACTATAAAACCATATACTGCATAAGCACACAGTGTTTCATTCTGATATGTTTTAGAACAACACACAAACACACACACACACACACACACACACACACAAACACTTAAACACTGTATATGAACACATCAAAGCCATTGATTCACATTATAATTAAATAATACTGGATTTTGCGTCATCATTACTCTGAGAATGCTATTATACTTGACATTTGTTTACTCACACTCGTTCACATGTGTCTCAGCTAATGGTAAGCTAAGAACAGTGTTGCTAGGCAACTGGGAAATATGCTGAGTGTGACTAGCGATGACGGTGCAGGTAGGTATGAAGTCTTGACAAAGATACCAGACAGAACCATCAGGATTGTAAACATTTTCCTTAAACTTATTGGCACATTTCTGAGAAAAGACTGTATGATTACATAATTTTAATTTTAATTAATTAATTAATTAATTAATTAATAATTAGCATCGACTCCAAATAACTTTATTGGCTTTTGGAATGTAGACCTAATGATTTGATTTAAAAAAGAATTATTTGGTTTTAAATAGCAATACATTGCATGTTGAATATTTCAGTTACATAACAGCATTTTAACTGAATTCATGAAGGTTTGCCGCGTGACGAGTTTTATGTTGAGATGAATATTTCCCCTTGAATTTGAGAAACACAAAAGAAAGCAAGCGTCTGAAGGCCAGCTCTGTGTAGTTATGTAAGTTTAAGAGCTGTGGAGGTGGTGGTGGGTGGATGGAGAGCCGAAGCCACTCGCTTTCTCCTTCTGGAGGACAATCTGTACTTGACTGCACACACACACACACGCACACACACACATACACACACACACTGAGATAACACGCAAAAATGAAACCTTCCACTACGGCTGTAGCAATATGATAAATTTTGAATATTTTACACAATCTGGGCTTTTTATAGTAGAGCCCAGCACAGTTAGTGAAATTTACTCCAGGTGCTTGTAGTTTCAGGACAATTGCATATATATATATATATATATATATATATATATATATATATAGACATATATATATATATATATATAGTATATAGACATATGTATAAGTATGTAGGAATAAATAAATGAAAAAATAATAGATGATAATAACAATAATAATAATAGTGATAATAATAATAATAATGTCTTCCATGCAGCACCATGTAGTCGCAGTAGATGAGACCAGTGGAAGTGATGGAGAGACAGTATGTGTGTGGGTGTGATTGTGTATGTGTGATGGAGGGATGAGATGCGTGAGTTAAAAAAAGAAAAAAAGAAAAGAGACAAAGAGACACTGGATAAAGGCATGTGTGAAGGGTTTACGGCTGCTGAATTTCAGAGTGTGCAGGACTGAGGAACTGGGAGGATGTAACAGTAGAGCCTTTAAATGATTAATCAGCTGCTGTACATAATACAACACTCTCTCTCTCTCTCTCTCTCTCTCTCTCTCAGCACTTTGTTTCCTCAGCTACACCCATGCACAGACTTTCTCGCATATCGTGTCTCACATACTGTACATTCACGACACCTTTTTTAAAACAAAATGAGCAAAGTGAAATTAAATAAAGCAAATGATCCTTACTTTAAAAAATTAAGATTGTAAAGATTCCTTCATTCATCTTGAGAAATCGTTTTATCCTGATCAGATTCATGATGGAGCCTGTAATGGACGTCGGGGTGTAAGGCAGCATGGACACACGCTCACACATACACGCACACACATACACACATCACGGGGCAGTCAATCCACTTTAGGGGAACACCGGAGACCCCAGAGGAACCCCACCCTCAGACGGGAAAGACATTTCCCAGAAACTGCACACAGACAGTATTTCAGGCTCAGGATGGAAGCAGGAATATGATGCTATGAAACACCGGCACATCCTGCTGCGCCACCATGAGCTGTCTTAATATGATATTAATTCCTGTATGCCTGGGCCCATGACTAGAACATCATAATAAATTGAATATTAGGACAATTTTGACTAGCTTATGATGAGTAAACATTTATACAAATAGGCCTTTGGGGCTTGTCTGTGTTGTCATTTGTTAGATTTTGTCAGTGAAGTGCCATTCAACGTTATCGAAACAGCCATAACAATCAGCACCTCAGCATGGGTCAGATTATAAAGCAAAGCAAGGCTCAGTATGTGTGTGTGTGTGTGTGTGTGTGTGTGTTATACAGTATGTAATCACACCTCCAAATCTGTAAACATGTAGAAGCATGTGTGTTCCTTTACACATTTTGATTTATCAGAGCTACACTCTAAACAAACTGGAGCAACTCCAGCGGCATGTATTCCCAATGTTACTTGACAAACTCATATTGTGTCCCCTGCTAACTCAGGACACCCTGATGTAATCTTCGCACAGATTTTCTCTCTATTATGGGACACTTGCAAATATTCGATTTGGTTTGCACAAAATATTTTAGTTAGAAAGTCTATAAAATGGTTGCATTTTGCGTATTTGGCCGAGACAGATAAGGACAGCCATATGGCGTGAAAGAGCGTAAATTTTTTAAGCCACACCTCTTTAAAAATGAATGTTTCATATGAGTGACTCAAATCAAAAGCTTTTTTTTGGAATTATATTACTAGGACACTAGTTTACATGTATTTAAAACAAGACATTTTTAGCACTTTCCCCTTACAAATCCAGGGTCTGGGTTCAATTCCCACCTCGGGGTCTGTGTTCATGGAGTTCATGTACATTCATGTACGAAGGTGGGTTCCTTCCAGGTGTTCCAGTTTCCTCCCACAGTCCAAAGACATGCAGATAAGATTAACTAGTGTTTCCAAATTGTCCCACAGTTTTTGAATCTTGACTGGAGGTCCTACCATGGTTGTACAAATGGGAATAAATTCAATGGTAATCACCATTGGCCTCCACAATCCCTAGCTGGACCACAGAAGTTCCTAAATGGATGGGATGGAGACTTTTTACAGATGGTTTTGTTCCATTTTTACATGAAATTATTTAGAGTTGCTCTTAGCATATAAATTAGGGTTAGAATATTGGCATTTTCTAATTTACAGTATTTTGTTTGATAGCTGATGTTTGGCTAATGAGCTAAAAGCCAGCGCATTTAAAACAATTTGTATGAAGTCAAATGAAGTATTGTTAGGGAAAGGTGTGCGATTATGGGAGTTTAAGATTGTCATATATAGGCCTACCTAGGTACAATGAAATTCTTATTTTGTCTTAGTCTCTCAAGAACCGTTTCATAAAAGTAAATTCTTTAAAATCCAACCACATTGCTCTTATTGTGAATTTGTACACTGAATTGTACTTGAAAATGAATAAAAATGAAGCATATGGAACGCCAAAGAGGTCAAATTCAAGGTATGCGTGACACCAAATTAAGAAGGTTAAGGTGTATGAAGTGAATTTAAGGAAGGAATTAATTGCTTCAGGTAAAATTCACTGCCCAACCTACAGAAAGTCACCACCATGATTTCAACTAAACAAACAGTTAAGAGCCTTTCAGTGGATAATTACAGCAGTGATTATGTTTCAGCTCTTAACAAATTATTTAAATCTAACTAATGCATTTCTTAAACAACCACAGCAGGGGACATATCATACAATCGTGGCAAATATTCAAAAGGGTTTCAAAAGGGTAAATTTATTGTCCAGAATCAAGAAAAGAAAACAACTAAGGAGAATACTGAAACTGAAGAACTTCTAATTAAAACCTGGAAGGATAGTGGTGGACCATCAGCTTTGAGCAAGAAATGTGATGGGAAAAATTTTTTAATGTTCAGAGATCACTTGCACTTTTGGTGTAATCAAATAATAATAATAATAATAATAATAATAATAATAAAACATCAGAACTCAGCTATGTTTAGTAGTAAAACTAAGAGCATTTACACATAAACAATGTGAAGGGAATTTAAGGGATTGGGACTAAACAGCTGTGTAGCCTTAAGAAAACCACTTATCAGTGAGGCTAATCTGAAAAAAAGAAGACTTCCATTGCTAGCTGCTAGTACTGAAGCTGCTATTTAAGCCCTTCAGATTTTGCTCTGTCTGAAATCTGACAAACAATCAAAAGACTCAAAACATTTGAGGAAATGTGTTGCCTTACGGTGAATCATTTAAGTTTTGAAACTCATTAGGTTTTTAAGTTTATTGTAATTTTACATCGTCTTGAACACATGCACTGATTTAAGTGAAACGGACTAAGCCTGTGTAGTTCCTACTTAAAGCCACTGCTGTTTCCACTATAATTTATGTTACATTAACTTATTGAAGTACATTGAAATAAATTTTTAATATGTTCAAGCTTGCCAGAAAGCAGGTTCAGCCATGACACAGCATCCTGAAGCAGAGCGGGATAAGGGACTTAGTAGCAGCTTGGCAGTGTTAGGGCTTGAACCCTTGACCTTCTGATTAGTAACATTAGTAACCTTAACCATTGCTCAACCATCAAACAAGCGTAGAGAAATTTTAGGTTGATTTAACTTAAACATACTAATTCAATGAGTGATAATAGTACAACACACTAAGGCTGGTTAACTAGTTCAATAAAACATTTTTTACATTTTTAATTAAGGTGTTTAAGTTGTATTTTAAAATTGACAAAAGATGCAAATTATCTGCAATACACATTGCTGCTGTAAAGATATTGATTAACCAAACTGTAGTGTTAAATGCTAATAAGAATAAAGCTAGCCAACAATATTAAGCTCAAATCAAGATTTTATTACTGAAAGCAGACATCCATCCATCCTGCAAAGGATAATGCTGAGGCTCTGATATAGATGAGGCTTACAATCAATGATTACTCATTTTCCTGGCCGTCACATGAATGTGAAAATCACACGTCTAGATCAAACTCTAAAGTGACATTTTTCTCAGAAACCACACTGGTGTGAATTCAGAAAACAAAAAACTTCGGAATTTTAACATTCGCAAACCAATGCTACGATGAAAACAGGACTGTCTAATCCCAGGCCTTGCAGGATTAAAGAGTTGGCAAGTGAGATGAGTGCGAGGAACACGGAGCACGTGTGCTACAGCGAGAGGAAGTGACGGTGATGTGATGGGATGATAATGCGAGGATGAGGGATTTGTGTGGCCAACAGCTGGACTTGTGCGTATTAATGCTGAGCTATTTTCAGATGGGATTTAAAGGTGTAGTTGCTATCAGGAATCTCTACAGGGCAACGGGAAAAAAAAAATGAGGCTATACCTTAATGTTTCATAGTTTGTTTGTCTTTTGGTGACATACACAATTTTCAGCGTTTACACAAATAAAATTATTCTGCAGACAGAATCAAGGTTCGAGACTCTTTGTCCCGAATAAAGAAAAACTTAAATTTACCACTTTTAGGACAGTAAACATCATGTAATATGTGATCACATGACTTTATGGATGGAATCTCCCAGATGCTGGTATAACAAGATCCAGAAGTTTTACAAGACAACATAGACCACCATTACAAAGAACTCAATTCATAATTAAACAGCTACGCTATCAGTCAAACGTTTGGACAAAGCTTCTAATTCAATGTTATTTTGTTTTGTGATTTATTTTTTACATTCTATAAAAAATACTCGTAGGCATTGGTGGCTCAGTGGCAGGTTTCTTGTCTGCCATGTGGAAGGCCTGGGTTCAGTTCCCACCCAAACCCCAGACACTGGATGCAGTGCCAGTTCCTGAGCCCAAATAAAATGGGACCAACAACCACATTCTGTAATGAAGATTTAAAAATGATAAAACAACACATATTAAATTAGGTAATAAAGTAACCAGAGTCAGATTTTTATTTAAGATATGAAGGTCAGTCGTTCTGGAACAGTTCTTGCAAGAACAGTATTGTCAAGTGAAGACCATTCCAGGAAAACAAGACCATTTTAGACACATCTCAATATCAACTGTTCAAAGGAGATTATTATATATTTTGGATGCCCTTTAGTATTGTTTTACAATGTAGAAAGAAATAAAAGTGTCCATGGAATTAGAAGGTGTGTCTGAACTTTTGACTGAAAATGTACATTACACAACTTTACAATAGCCACATTGCTTCACATAAACAAACAAGTTGCAAAGTAACTGAGTCGACTATAACCTGAACAGATTACTATATGATCAAATCCATTACATAATTAAAATGACTGATATCCAAAGAAACAAAAATGTTTTGTAAGTGCTTACAATTTAATTGATTGGTTAAAAGTTAAATGTTAAATCTGTATAAATCTGACTGTAGTAGCTGCTCCAATACCTTTATAATGAAGTTCAGAGGCTTTATCAATTTTCCAAAAGTGTCTACAATAGGTGCTATTGCTATTAACTCTTGAGAAGAATCTGGTGAGAGATGGACACTTGGATGACACTAGTTCAAGTGTCGGTTTAATCGTATTTATCTTGACAATCCTAAAGATTACATAACAGTTCTGTTTAAAACTTAAAACATCATTGATTATGACACAAGTTTTAGAGCACATATACATAGATGTATGAAGTGATGTATCTACATATGGATGGAGACCGACATTAATTGCGTATTTAGGACGCAGACAATTATAGGTAGCAACAACATGAGATAATGATCTCAACCCAGATAACTTTGAAAAGTAAATACATTTATGATTTCCATGTAGTTGTGTCTTTGTAACAGCCAAAGAATATATAGAAAGAACTGACAAACCCTCTGAGACATCACTCATAGGTTTTAAGAAGAGCGGTTTTGGGAGCTCTGTTAGTCGCCATCTTGGCAGGAGGTGACTCTGCCTAAACCATGATTAATCCATACAGTAAATGGGCATGGACGGAGCCTGGCTGTTGGGTGGTACACAGCCACTTACCTCGTTTACCATAAGCTAGCTAGCTTAGCTTTAGCATTTGATTGAACCCCATACCTTAAACATCGTCATGTGTCAACTCCTACATTTCTTGTGATAGATTAAACAACAATGAATTCAATTAGCTGGTTAACTAAAGTGCTGCATAGATAGCTGTGGGAGCTAGCAGATTGACATCTGCAATACGGCTGTCACTCAAATCAGGCACATCCCTAATTTTCAAAGTTTTGAGGGCATAATATAAATTTAACCGATGAGTTACATAAAAATTCGCCCTCACACAGCTGGCATTCATAGTAAATCTATCTATGGAGACCAAAAAACATTTTAGTACCAGGCTGCAAACAGAATGTTTATTTCTGTGGTAAATTTGGATATTTTTACATGGAGGTCTATGGGGATGGACTCATTATGGAGCTTCATTTTTTTTTTTTGGCACTTCGACGTTGGACTTATTTTTCAGAGCCCCTTCTTTAAAGCCTAAAATTAATCTACCTGCTGGCTAGACCTTAAGCTAATTTGTCAGGTAGGCATCAAAATGTGCTCTGATATCTTCCTGAAAAGAATACAGTAAAGCTTTAAAAGTATGCAGATACAGGTCAAGAGCTTTGCTTAGTGTTCCTCATCAGTATGGGGAGAAAACGACATCTCAGTTGAAGTTAAGCATGACACGGCTTTTGGGTCTTAAGGTTACCTAGTAGTGGATGAGTGGGGGTTGCAAGCGGTTTCAAGGCATAGGTCATGATGGTTAATACAGAAGAAGTAGATGTTTTTTTGTGGTCTTCTGGGATTTTCACATATGATTATCTAGAGTTTACACATAATGGTGTGAAAGAGAAAAAAAAACCTAGTGAGAAATGCCGTGACGATGAGAGCAGACATGAAAGAATAGCAGGACTGTTTTTAGATGAACAGAAAAGCATTTCAAAAGGCACAACACATTTCACCTTGAGTGGGTTAAGCTAAAACAGCACAAGACAGCACTGGCTTCCTGATATCTACAATGGGCACGAGCTCACCAACACCTTACAGTTCAACATTGGGGGAGCATGCCCTGATTTATATATTTTTTATTTTAACAAGCTTTTTATGTCCAGTATGACAGTCTATACCAAATGAAGGATAAGATTCCTGCGTACTGTAAATAGGTGATTTTCTTACTTCTTACTAAAAGCCTCTGGAGAGTGTATGCACAGTAACAGAACTATTACACCCTACTGTAATTCTATACATTATTAAACACACTCTTAGTAACATAGCTGGGTCAAGATTTTGAGGTTCTTCTAAACATAAGAGTTGTTAGTGTCTCTCATAGTGATGTTTTAGGATCTCCCAGATAAATACATAACTGAATATCTAACAAAGGGTTTGAGTTTTTCTATGAGTGTGCATTTGTATTTAATTATATCAGATATGCAGATGGGTAGATAGATACATAGATAGATAGATACATAGATAGATAGATAGATAGATAGACAAAATCATTGACTACCTAAAATAATTTCAGCCTCATTCTCAGACCGGTCAGTTTTCTCGCCTACTGTAAGTGTAACCATAAATAGCTTCACAGCCTGGACTATTTCCTGTACAAGTGAATTGATGTGTCTCATCATGACCGTGGTAAACAGTAGACCACTTTGTAAAGTAAAACCTATAGTGTTGAATGAACTCATTACAGTCTCGCAGAGGTTCAGTGTGAACTGTGTATTAGTGTTCACGGATTTATGTGTATGTGTGTGTGAAAGACAGAAAGAAAACAAAAAGTGTCCAAAACCAAATTGTTGGATTCTGCTCGGTATTTAAGACGATATGCAGAGTTTATCACTGACCTGTGTATCTTTCCCAGGGTTTTCCCTGCCACAGCCTTAAAGCGGTCCGGGCGGATCTCCATGCTCGCGACTCCCGGTGTCCCGACTCGCGCGCGCACACGCACCGGTGGAAATCTCTCTCTCTCACTCTCACACACACACACGCGCACACACGCACACTATCTCTCCCAGTCTCTATCCACGGTCCTGAAATGGGCTGAGCTTCACTCACAGGAAGTGACACTTTCAAATTCAATCACTGGCTCATTATATTCATATAGATTATTCATATCAGTCATAAGGTTATTAGACAAACAGATAGACAGATAGATAGATAGATAGATAGATAGAAAAACAGATAGACAAATAGATAGATAGATAGATAGAGATAGACAAACAGATATACAAATAGATAGATAGATAGATAGATAGATAGATAGATAGAAAAACAGATAGACAAATAGATAGATAGATAGATAGATAGACAAACAGATATACAAATAGATAGATAGATAGATAGATAGATAGATAGAGATAGACAAACAGATATACAAATATATATATATATAGATAGATAGATAGATAGATAGATAGACAAACAGATAT
>JAQMYJ010000008.1:7665329-7677164 GCA_030014305.1 Clarias laeviceps
AGCTCGGCCAATCAGCTCTCTCTAGACCTCCGGCTGCGAGAGGTTACAGCATCACCCGGGGATCGAACTCGCGATCTTCTGATGATAGGGCGAGCACCCGGAAAAAATTATTCTTGTATGCAAATAGATTTTTCATTGATGTAGTCCTGATTCTGCAGGGTGGCGGTCATTATATGAAGCTGCTGTGTGTTTTACCGTGGTGTGGTTCCATGCTGTGTAGGTCGGCCACTTGAAGAACATGCGCAGCAGGCTGGCAGCTAGCAGACCCACCATAGCCAGCAGACACACATACTTCCACATGTACTTATAGATGGCTGGAGGGCGCCATTTCAGCATCACCTCGACATCGTCTAGAAACCTGACAGGACAGCAAAATAAAATACACTCACCGGCCACTTCATTAGGTACACCATGGTAGTACTGGGTTGGACCCCTTCCATCTTCAGACATGAAATTTGTTTGAAATAGTCATGCATTTCAAATAGTATTTTGTGTCTGTAGTAATCAGGAATATGCTACTTATTTATTTTAATAAAAAATAGGCAGAAAAGCAATTTAAGCATTTCGTTTAGCACCAGCTTTACCGATCAGCACCGTAGATCCATGCCACACTGACGGTCTCGAAGATGACGACGATCATCAGTGGCAAAGTGGCAGAATAATCGTCGAACATGGTCACAAAGTAGTTCCCGCTGCGCTGAGTGAAGAGCAGACCAATCAGGAATCCCAGGATACAGCTTATCACTAAAAATCCAGAAAGATCATTAATATCACGTACATGCAGATATTAACCTGTTTGTCATAATCAGTGCTTATGGAAGTGTGCATACCTGTGAGTAGCGTCTTGTGGCGTCCCAGCAGTTTAAAGTTGTCCATGAGTGGCGTGAGGATGCCCTGCATGGTACCGAACATGGTAGACAGACCCAGGTTCAGGAGCATGAGGAAGAACAGCGCTGACCAGAACGGACTGCCTGGGAACAGCGCCATGGCCTCGGTGAACGCGATAAACGCCAAACCGGTTCCTTCCACTCCCTGAGCAAGAAGACAAAGATCAGATCAGTGAAGTGACTGGTGCAAATGAAAGTCGTCTCTTATACCATATCATCTCCAGCACTGACTAGGATCGTGGAAATTTTACTTATGCATACACACACCTTGTTCATTTCTCTCTCCAGGTCACAATCGGTGATATTTGAGCCTAGCAAGCTCCCATAATGCCTGTACCACTCCTGGTAATCCTTCACTTCTACGGATCTGGGGTCGGACATATTGAACCACGGCCACCAGGGTTGAGCTGTGCCCGAAGTGGCCATCTCTGACATTTTACTCACATTCCTATATGATAAAAAAAAAAAAAAAGATTTTTGGTGCAGTATGGTAGGAGCAATTACTATTACTAAATACAATTACTGAAATTATTCCTTGATTACAGAGTTGATCTTTCCATGCCTGTTTCAATGCGTGTGTATGTTTCGATTCAGACCCAAGTTGTGTTCCTATAATGGACACGCTCTAGAACGCCAAGTTCACTCTAAATGACTGACTAGCCTGTCTAGGACTTATTAATGCTGATAAAATCAAAATAAAGACACTCTGCTCACACACTTACTCCACAACACACTCCAGGGCGATGTTCTTGGCTCGGAAGCCGAGGACCGTGAAGACGACGAGCGAGGCCAGGACTGAGGTCATGAAGTTGATGGCAGAAACCATCAGGGAGTCCCGGTGGCAGTTGTTGTTGATTGGGTTGTAGGAGGAGTAAGCAATCACAGACCCGTAACCCAAACCGAGAGCGAAGAAAACCTGAGTGGCAGCCTGGCGCCAAACCTGCACCTCAGCCCAGATCTCTAACTGAGACAAACACAGAGAATCAGCTGGGGCCGTTCAAACAGGATACAAGGATGAATCTTGTTATAAGAGAGTCTGAGAGTTACCAGACAATGCAGTTTCCGTCACATGACATTACAACACATTTGTAATGATTAGGAGGTTTAAGGTTTACTCTTATAATTCCATTATTATATACATCTCCTCTTTGATTTTTGCATGAACATGGCCCATATAAATAAAGAAGTCAATTAAGCTTTTCATATATTTTTTTTTTTTGCGCAAACCCAAGGAAAATAAACTCTCTCAATTGCACCATTTAAGGTACTCATTTGGGACAGGAGTGGTCAGACTGTATATAAATATAATTATCCTAAAATAGGCTGGATCACCTGAACGGAAAAGTACACGACACATGAATTCCAAGCCAGGAGACGTTAATATTAGCTTTCTATAAAAGTGTGAATTGCTGATTGTAACTGATGTACTGTATAAGTCATAGCCAGGGATAAGAAAGTCTTTATTTTCTCAGCGACGTAGAATTTTTTTTACATAATTTCAGCTCAACTATAATGTTATACATATACATAAAATCACCATGACTTTGTCTATGCGCAACTACAGGACACTGCATGGCCAGAAATAAGTCTTCTAAGATCATTCAGTACATTCAGGTCGTCATCTGACTTCATTTTATTGCCACATATCGTTGCTGAGTCTCGACCTGACCAGCTGAAGCAACTCCAGATCATAACACTGCCTCCAGAGGCTTGTACCATGGGCGCTATGCATGATGGCTGGATCTCCTTCATGCTTTTCCCAATCGCTTTTGAATAGGGTTAATCTGAACTCATCAGCTTTTTTCCCATTGGCCTAAAGTCCAATCTTTATGCTCCCCAACATCACTTTCTTCTGATTTGTCTCACTAACAAGTGGTTTTCTTATCCTTCCAGGTTTTAATAATGTGTGGAAGGATTTTTAACCCATTTCCAGTCATTTTATCTCCCTAGTTGTTTTCTTCGCATGACGCAGCCCAAAAATTAGTCCCTTCTGAAATGGTGACTTTTTTTTTTTTTTGGACGCTCAATTGATTTATGGACTTGACTGCATAATGATATTATACCATCAGCTTTAGCCACACTTAGAATCTACACTATACAAATCACAGAGATGACAAGCTTGGGTGTTCAATCTTTACTCACTTTTGGAAAGAACATGTAGGCGAGTCCGTCGGTGGCTCCGTCCAGCATTAGACCTCTGATCAGAAAACAGAACAACACAGCGTACGGGAAAATAGAGGAGAAGTACATCACCTGGAAGTGCAACGAAAAAGAGCATGTGATTCATGTTTGATCATTCATTTCCTCTGAATATATCCTGTTACATCTTTATGAAGTTACACAAGCTGTCACTATACCTAATTTACTGGCACTGGGTTAAGGGTTGGGTAATATCTGTCTGCTAACAATGATAAATCAGTGTGAGTGTGTCCATCTGCATTAGAACATTAGCACATTAACCATATTGACACTAGATAGGCCAAGGGCACAGGTGTGACAATTTACACGTGACAACTGCAAACACGGACAAAGGTGTTTGTTTATGTGTGCGCTCGTGTTGCCGTGTTAACATTGTGTACCCTGGCTGAGGACTTGATGCCCTTGATCATGGCGAGACAGACTATTGTCCAAGCTGCAAGCAAGCACCCGGTAATCACAAGATTAAACTCTCCAGATTGATCAATCGAGTCGGAGATATCGAGAGCCTTGCGGAACCAGAAATATGAGGTGGGAGAGCTGGCAGCACACTCCTTCACTGAAAAAGAGACAAAAAGGGAGAGAAGAAGAAAAAAAAAAAGACACAGCATGACGGACCAGATAGTCAAACAGCTTATATGACCAGAGGCTATAAACCTGTTTAAAGTGAACACTGTTCTGTTCTTTATTTTACTTTATGATGTTTCTTGTTTGTGCAACTCCCTCTACAATGTTCCAGTGGAAGTTTACTGATTTGTCCATCATTCCATATAAGGAGCTTCACTATTCAATTAAAAAAAAGAAATCACTTAACGATTATTCTGGCACATTCAATTAATATTTAAACTACGATATGTAACTATTAAATATACCGAACATTGGCACAAATGACCTGTCCTTGAGAGGATGTTTGGCAATATTTTACTGTCTAAGAATATTTTACTGTCTAAGAATTTCTAATTTTATTTAATTTAATTCTAAATTTTCCCTCCCCGTTGTCTAATTTTTTAATTTCTTTTAAGACAAAGCAATTTCCCCTCTGGGATTCAGACATTTCTTTGAATGTTGAATCTTGAAATTATTTATCACCTCGAAATTATTTAAAAAAAGTAAAGCAAAAATTTAATTATTGACAAACTCTACAACATTTCCAGACTGGGGCTGAGCAATATAGCAAAAAAATTTACTATGATTTCCCCCCCCATATAAGTCGATATTGATCATTATTATTCAGTTTTAATGAGCTACTACAAGATTATTCTTTAATAAAAAGCAGAAGAAAAAAAATTAAATAAACCATTTTTTTTTTTTTGTATATCAAGTAATTAATAAGGAAAGCACGTGACATCAACTGCTGTAGTGACCGAACATCAATAAGATGCAATAAATGTCAGAAATATACATTTTTAACTAATGAAGTTACAAGTTACACCTGCTATGCTGCTGAGCTTACCTGTCCTTTTTATTGTCCTTTAATTTCTCCCTCGTGTTCCACACTGCTTCTGTTATTGGGTGTCTCTTATTTCGGGGGCCGAAGTATACACAAGCCTCACTGACTTTTATTTCGTTTTTTTTATAATATACAGAATGTATTTTTAATATCCTCGTGTCCTCTTCCGGTCTCTTCCCCGGCTAGCAAAGAATCTTGATATAGCTCAAGCTATGAACACATACACCGTTGTACCCCCTTTTTTTCAACATAGCAGCCTGAGTTGTGACGCTAATGCATAATCCTATTGCGCTGCTTTTAACCAGCCAGCCTACTGAACTGTTTTTTTTTTATCGGTATTGAGGAACTGCTTATGGCAGGATAAATCCTCCCAGACTACACATATAAAAAAAAATAATAAAAAAAACAGAGGCAAGACATAGGAGTACTGATCGAAAGGTTGCAGGTTCAAACCCCAGCATCACCAAGCTGCCACTGTTGGGCTCTTAAGCAAAGTCCTTAATCCTCAACTGCTCAGGTGTGTAATGAGATAAAAACATAAGTCACACTGGATGAGGGTGTCTGCCAAATGCCGTAATGTAAATTTAAACGTTCATGCAAAACTTTACATAGGACGTAACCTGAGCTTAGGATCAACCCAAGAACCCTGGAGTCCGAGTATTAACAATGAAATCTCTACAATAAGTAAACAGCACCCTGTACAGTTTAGAAGAGGATGATGCACTTATCTGTATTAGAGACAATACAGTAAAGGACATTTTAAGATACAGGGATGATAACTGGTTATGATATATAAGAAATAGACACCTACTAAGTGTATGTGTTGAGCAACACAACAGAACCAATACTTTGTCGTCTGTCATTTTTTTCCGCATCTCTTGTCATCATGTTAGCTGAGTGCCATAGTTTTCATTTTCAAGAGACTAAAAAAAGCCACTATGGTAATGTTTACATGGCTGCATGCCACCACTGTTCATGTACCACAGCAATCCTGCAGTGAGGCAAACAGTCATAGCTGTTTCTACGTACAACAACGTGTACGGGCGGGATGGGAACAAAGTCAGATATACTGACTTGTACAGGACAAACAGAACAAGTGGAAGCGTGTGTGACGAAAGCTTGATTGAAACGTGTGTACTTAAACGTACCTGTCTGGTTCGTGCCAGGATCTATGGGACACTGTTGCCATGGTAACGGGTACTGGAAAGAACTTCCCAAGTAGAACAGAGCCCATGCAATGATGACATTGTAGTACAGGGCCATGAAGAAACAAACCTGAGAGAGAAAGACAGACAGAAA
The DNA here is from genome assembly GCA_030014305.1 of Clarias laeviceps. Classification (NCBI taxonomy): domain Eukaryota; kingdom Metazoa; phylum Chordata; class Actinopteri; order Siluriformes; family Clariidae; genus Clarias; species Clarias laeviceps. The sequence continues at coordinate 7,671,162 of JAQMYJ010000008.1, forward strand.
GTATAAATATTTATACACACACAGGTATATACTGGACAGTGTTGTGCATATGCTAAGAATAATAATAAACTAAACAGTAATTAATGGTTAAAGTCGATAATTGGTGGAACGACAAAAATATAGTCTTGGGTACAATTTGTGCAGGTTTATTAGGAAGTGAGCTGCTTCTTTTCCTGAACATCCTTCAGAACCAGTCGTAGTCCTTCTGAGGACCAATGTTTTTCATGCAGCAAAACCCAGAAGCTTTCCTTGTCTAAAAATTGGACTTTTACATAATATGCTGCCACTTCATTTGCATACAGATATTTTCCTGTAACATTATTTTATTTCACTGGAATACTAACAGAACACTAAGGGGGTCTAAGACTTTTAACACAGTACTGTACATGAGTGTATAAAATCAACTATACACCAGCAAGTCCCCAATCACTCACACACACCACCAGTAAGTATGACTTGCAACTTTAGAAATGGTGCTCTCAAGTTACTGATGAGGTACACTTACACACACACACACACACACACACACACACACACACACACACACACACCACCTAATTTTAGCGAACTCATCAGCTAAGTCTAATGCGCCATAATAAAAAAAAACTATGACTATCACAAAATAGACATATTGCGAAAGGGATCAGAACACCCAGTGCACCACATATGAGGCCCGGCAGGAAAAGAACCCGAGTCCGCCCACCCAGCCTCCAAATTCTCTTATCTCATTCTGACTGCACACATATGGGATGCGCCTGATCCATGGAAGCCCCACCCTGTAACCCTCAGCACACAAACAATTTGCTGTCAATATCCTGATGCCAGACACCAGATAAAATCCCCAGAGGCACTGCAGAGCCACGCCCTAAGGGGCCAGAGCTGCCCTGGTGGCACAAGGGAACCCAAGACTTATTTGGCAACATTTTGATTTAACATTATGGCTGATTAGTGTATGATCAGCTTTAAGAAATCTTGTTGCTTGTCTTGTCTAGCACTGGCTAGCAATACATTTTGTGAACATTCATGTTCTAGTACGTGTTGGTTCCAAATATCACTGAGGTGTTCTGGGTTTTTATTGAATTTTTATCGGATTGTAAAAGTTTCTTGGACACTCGTGCCTGTGTATTATCCGTTGCCCTAATATGGATGTTTATACAGTATGTATTACCACACAGCTGGAGTAGCCGATACCGGCGAGGCGTGGCGAGATGTGTTTCCAGACCCCGATGCTGCCCTGGCGAATATTCTGACCCGCAGCCAGTTCCATAAAATACAAAGGAACTCCAATCAGCAGCAGCAGCATCACGTAGAGCAACAGGAACGCACCTGGAAACCAAGAGACACGAGAGACAGTTATTTTTCTTTTTATTAAAATAAACATTCTTCTTAAACAAGTCTTCTATAACTATAAAATAAGATACCTCCTCCGTTTTGGTGACAGAGATACGGGAAGCGCCACACGTTGCCGAGTCCGACGCTGAAGCCCACCTGGGCAAGGACATACTGTAGCTTACTGTCCCATGCAGGACGCCCCTCCCCTTGTCCGATCCCGGTGTCAGACTCCGCCCCTTCCTCTGACACCAGAGTCATGGCTGATTGACCATCAGCCATCCCAGGGATATCCTCATCGCTAGGCAACGGGGGCTTCTCCATCTAAAAGAGAGGTGGAGTAAAGTGAAGCCATGAATGATCAGATATGAACAAGTGTGCATGGAGTTTGTTTGGGTGTTGGGTTCAATAGCGAACAAAATTCGCTCGCTATACAATTCTTGCGATAGAATAAATTCTACACAGTAACCAGACAAGCAGAGAGCAGAAGAACTTTTTAAATATATACATAAGAAAAGTTCACTGTGCTGTCAAAGAAAATCCGGTCCAGTTAAGTTCTAGTTAAAGACGTTATAGTGACTGAATGTGGAGACCAATGTTCACGCAACTGAAAGGGAAAAACTGCATGGAGTGTTTACTCTGTGATTATGGATTATGAAATGGAAAACTGCATGCATACTTTATGTGCTTGTGTTAAAATTCCCCAAATGGCCTAATCTGCAGGCTAAATGTTTCTTCTAGGCTCACGCTTTCAATCCTACTTAATGATGCATTTAGCATAAGTCACAATCACAGCCTGAGAAAAATTCCCTCTTGCTATAGGGTTCACAGATTCGTGCAACATTTTAAGTGGCTCTGTGAAGTGGAGACCCCTGAGTTCTGTGAAGCTCAGCACTGGTGTACAGTTGAGACCAGCCGATACACGTTCACTGTGAAAGCTCAGCCACAGTAGGTTAACTGTCTGTTGTCACGATAGTGAATTTAAAAATCGTGCTCTTTTTTTTTTCTACGTTTTCAATTTGGACAGTCTGGAAGCAAATACTATAACAGTATCGATAAATGTTTTAAGCATTTAAGCTCATTAGAGAGAGTAGATAGAGCACTAGAGACAGAAAGACTGAACAACAACAAAAAAACAATGACAATTGCAATGAGAGTTGGATACGATTAGCACGACAATAAGACATTATTTATAGCAATAACAATCCTATATATAGTACCAGTCAAAAGTTTGGACACACCCTGATTCTTTTTTTTTTTTGTGATTATTTTCTACATTTTACAACAATAATGAAAATTTCAAAACGTGCTCCTTAACACATTAAAGTCAGCTGTTATGAAACAGTTCTTACAAGAACCGTATTGCCAAGTGTATTAAAACTGGCTCTCATAACGATAAATACCTACCTCAGCTGCAGAGGAGAAGTTCATTTAGATTTACCAGCCAAAAAAAAAAAAATCACCAAATAAAAAAACCGAGGAGATTATTCCATATTTTGGACGCCTTCAGCCTTGTTTTATAATGTAAAAAGAAATAGAAATCAGGAAAGACCACGGTATTTGAAGGTGTGCAAACTTTTGACTGGTACACTATAATAAGAAGTGTGTGTGTTTCAGCAAGACCACCTGACCTTGTGTAAGAGTGGAAAAAAACCAGGAACAGCGCTTGGCAGGGAGACGGGGGTGTGTCACTGCGTCACACTGAGGGCTGGGTGTGCGAGTGTGAATGAGGTGTGTGATTAAGGTACGTCACACTAACTTGGCTGATTGACACCAAGCTAATAACGGAAAGAACATAACATAAAAAAAACAAAGGAAGGAGGCTACAGGAGTGCAACATGCTGGCAACATGGTTTACCTTCACGTGAATGGTGTAAAAGCACAGAAGGTCATGTCTCTTGTAAATAAACACTGGCTCAGCCCTTATACCCCCCCCATGATTCCGTAAATTCCTAAACAGGCTTCTGCTCTATTCCTGTGTATGACTCTGTCAAGTGACCCTGTTGAGACAGAATTTTTGTAGTGACGTATACATCATGACAAGTCAGTTATACGTCCCTTATACACTGCCTAGCCCAAAAAAAAGTCACACACTCGGATTCCACATGCTCTCACAACCACTTTTTCACTATTTGAGTCTTGGTATTTACCTGTATCATCAGGGAAGAAAAAACTTTTCAGATGTGATTATCCGGTTATTCAGTACATTAAGCTGACTTCATTTTATTGCCTCATAACGTCACTGAGTCTAGACCTGAGCAATCGAAGCAACCCCATATCATAACACTGCCTCCGGAGGCTTGTACAGTAAACTTCAAAGTTAGTGTATTTAGTGCGATTTTTAACTGGACCTTAAAGAGTTAAAAATGTACTAAATGCAACATAACTTTGAAAAAAATGACTCAATTTAGCTCAGAGGGACTGCAGAAGCTTTATATAATTCTCAGCTGAACTTTGGAACACATTACTTACAAGAGTGACAAATTCAAGATCTATGGTACCTTTGGTAGACGTAGGCTAATGCACTTATATGCGACTCAATTTTGGTTTAAGACAGATTTAAAAAAAAAAAAAAAAACCTGACCTACTGCATCGCTTCCAAGTTCACACCATATATTACTAGCGTAAAAATCACAGGTGCCCAAAATCTGCCTCTTAACATTCCAGCTGAAACACAACTCCGATCCTGCATTCTGGCTGCTTGAAATTCTTTCTGTAGGTTCGGGACCCTATCAAGCACTTCGCATCAGTTTTCCAACTTTTCCCAGCTGCATTTCCAATGAACAAATTATATGAAAGGTGTTAACTCATTATGAGACCCTTGACATAAAAGTTAAAACACAACTAAGAGCTGAAGAAGGCTAGGTTAGCCAGTAGCTTTGTTTCCTAACCGCTAATTGCTAGCCGTTCTTAATAGTTGGGTTAGTACTGCTGGGTTAGGCTTTAGTGGTTATACTGTTAGTCTTTAGTGCTAATACTGCTGGGTTAGTCTTTAGTAGTTAGCTGCTAACCACTAATGGATGACTTAGCACTTCTTAAAAGCTAAAAAAAAGGCAAGGGTAGTCATTAGCGGTTAATCATTACCCACTAGCCTAGCCTTACTGACTGTAGCTCACTAATGGCACTCAAAGGATAGCAGAACTGGGTGGAGCTGAGGACTGATCCGGGGGAAGGTCTTAGGGTCTTATAAGATCACAATAGGGGGGGAAATCTGATTTGTTTATTTAAGCCCCAACCCATATCAAATTAGAAAAAAGAACAACTCCCAGGGAATGTTCCCCCCCCCCCGCATGTTTTTGTGTGTTCCCACAAACCTTTAAGGGTGGCCCGTGAAATTCCATCCACAGTCTTACTTCTGACACGGTTACCACGTTCACCCCAAAATGTATCACTGTTGACAGCCATTTATGTAAAATGTGACCAAAGTCATTGATAGAAAAACATCTTGGGTTGGCAATGCTAACTGCTGTACCACTGTACCATCAGGAGCTACAGTTAATTCTATGAAATTTATCAAATACTCCCATGAGCAGCTAAACACTCATAAAAATACATACAATCAATAAAAACATCTATCTAACAACTTTAACTCATTGGGTTTAGAGTGTGATGTCTATGAGAAAGTCTGTTCTAGTTTGTGTTTCTTGGCGTTATTCACTGTGTCAGGGCAGATTAACATCATCATCAGTGATAGTTGTTTATTTCATATACAGTAAATGACCCGTGGGCTAAATACTGGCACTGCCACATGGAGTTTGGCTGAACACTGAGGTGTTGTTCTAGTTACTGAGGTAAAAATGTTTACCTGAAGTGACACTAAATTTAAAATATACTGATTATACATGGTGCTTGTCTTCATATAAAAATGATATGTGTACATAGCATGATTTATTTTTTCAATGTTTTGTTAATACAGAATGATGTACAAATGTATAAATCTGTCTTTTGGAACTGTATACACAATCATTCAAATTGAAATTCTGATCAGTTCTGCACATACCGTCTTTCACAAAAATTTACTTAATATTTATTACCATTCCAATTGGACACATTTTCCAGCTAAGGATGATAAAAACAATCACAGTTAACAAAAAAACAAAAACAAAACATAGAATCTGGAAACACTGCGCGCTCAACTTTGCACAGATATCTTTTCAAAAGATATGTAGTTGAGGCAAAATTAAGTTCCCAAATTGCCCGTAACGTGTACAGTATGTTTAGGGACTGGCACCATGTCCAGGGTGTACCCCGCCCTCTTGCCTCCCGGGATGGGCTGCAGGCTGCCCATGACCTTGAATACAGGATAAAGCGGTATAGACGATGAGTGAGTAAGTGAGTTTTATTCCAGAATGTCAATATTCTCATCCTTACCAAATCTAAACTTCAAGTGTGCTCTCTTTAGGTGCACAAGTTAATAGGTAGACGCTATGGAACATTATATTCCAAAACAAACATATACATACACTACCGTTCAAAAGTTTTAGAACACTGTCAAATTTTTTTTGTTTAGTGATTTATTTTCTACATTCTATACCAATACTGGGGATTTGAAAACTATAAAATAACACATATGGAATTAGGTAATTACGTAACAACGACAAAAACAACAGTTAATTGTTATTTTAAGACACAGAGGTCAGCCTTTCTGTAATAGTTCTTGCAAGAACAGTATTG
>JAQMYJ010000008.1:7686710-7697074 GCA_030014305.1 Clarias laeviceps
AATGTAGAAAGAAATAAAAATCAGGAACCATCATGGAGTTAGAAAGTGTTCTAAAACTTTTGAACGGTAGTGTACTTTACAAAAATCCAAATCTGAACTTTTGCTTTTGCTTTGCTTGTGGTTTTGCCAAAAGATTGCCATAGACATAAATTACGTCATTGCAACTTGTTTATTAATTAATCACTTTATTGGTTTCATTTAAGCTTTGCAAAGAACTTGAGAGGAGTGTGCAAAAGCTGGATTTAAATTTAACCTTAAAAAAACTAAATCATGGCATCCGGTCCCATCACTTTCTGGCAAATAGAAGGGAAAGAAATGGAAACAGTGACAAAGATTATTTTCTTGGGTTCCAAAATCACTGTAGACGATGACTGCAGCCATGAGGGTAAAAGAGGATTGGTCCTTGGGAGGAAAGCTATCACAGTTGTAAGGCTAAGGTCTTCATAGTCAAAGCCATGATTTTCCCAGTAGTAATGTATGGCTGTGAGAGTTGGACCATTAAGAAGGTTGAACACTGAAGAAAACTCTTGAGAGTCCAGTCAATCCTAAAGTAAATCAACCCTGACTGTTCATTGAGAGGACAGATACTGACGCGGAAGCTTAAATACTTTGGCCACCTAATGCAAAGAGAGGACTTACTGGAAAACACCCTGATACTGGATAACATTGAAGACAAAAGAAGAACGGAATGGCAGAGAATGAGATAGGTATATATCTTCATTCACACAATGAACATGAATTTGAGCAAACTTCAGGAGACAACAAATGGGCAGGGAGGTCTGATGTGCTACAATCAGTGGGATCAAGAAGAGTCGGAGTGAACAAAGAACTCAAACATGGCATATCTGTGCCGTTTTCTTGGTCCACTAAATAGATTTCATCAGACAAGATAAGATCAACCGCTCCGTCTGTGAGCACATGCTGAGTCATGTGACTAGATTCAAAGATTTGCAATAGAACAATTAATTATTATAGCAACAAACTGGCTGTAATTAAAAGCTTTTTGTTAAATATTTGTAATCATATTTATTTTGCTTATTTTGTACACATGTGATCGCATAGACAGACGTTGTCGGAAATACATGTTGTGCCTAGAAAACTGCATGAGGAGAATTCTAGGAATACAGTAGGTAACATTGTTATTTCTTATTAATTGATCATCACTGATGGGGTTAATCTGGGTTAGAGGGATTCAACATTCCTCACTCTTGTACTCACCTACTTACCATTTTTATTCATTTCACTGTACTCGCTGAATTCATAATAGTTAACTAGTCAGTTGTTTAAGCCAATATGGTTCATTCAGGAAACGTTCCGGTCTTGTCAGTAGTATTGAACTGGTCACTAAGCTCTAAATAGCTCTAAAATAGCTTTAAAATGCTCTTGGTGCCAGGTACACCTGCAGCTACTGAGGTAATAACATTCTTCTAATACTTCCCCGAGAAAAAGAAAGCAAGAGCCGGTTAGACAGGCTTTGTCAGGAAAGACTGACCTAAGACAGCCACAGAGTGTCCTTGACAGTCGTGTTTAAATGTTGCTGCTGTATGTGTATATGTGGGAGAGTTGCTTCCTGAAATGTGAGCACTTATGTACAGTATGTGTGTGTGAGAGAGCATAGAGCAAGGAATTAATTTCTCAACTCAAACTGTCAGTTGTCTGTAATATTAATCAGACAGTCAAAACACACGGAGGGTGTGAGACTTCAGAGAGGGAGGGAAAGAGAGAGAGACTGAGAAAGAGAGAGAGAGAGAGAGAGAGAGAGAGGTTCGGCCGAGAGCTGACAGGTGTTCTTGTTTTTCTTGTTCCTGCATTTCTCTATGAGGCGTAAACAGAAGATGTGAGACTGAAGCATGTCTGCTCATACGGTAAGATTTTAATATTAATCTATTCTATTGATTTTAGTTTTCAGTGAAGTATGTCTTAATTGTAGGTCTGAAGAGCGGAGTTGACATTTGACAAACATTACGTGGTTGCCTGAACACCAGATATATTGTTATAATACTGTACTTATGGTTTGGTCTTACAATAATACTTGATAGTAGTTAATAATTATTTAATAATTGAACTGTATGTGTGTAGTATGTAGACATAATTCCAAGTCTCTCTCTCTCTCTCTCTCTCTCTCTCTAGCTATAGGATGAAATTTCTGTAAATGTTGAGGTTACTTCATACTTCTTTTGCTATATTCTAAAAAATGTATGAAGCAAAAAAACCATTAATGCCGATGCTAAACAGAAACTTATGTGCAGTCTATAAACTAGTACAGTTTTTTTTCCCTTTATGTGGAAAAATGTGACCCCTAGTTCTCAAATATCTCATAAAACAACCACGGTGTACATATCAGGTTGCACACACTTACAGCATACACCTTAGTACTTTACAGATTCTCTACCTGTAAGACTGACAAGCCTGAGAAAACTTCATTACAGCCATATATTTCGACTAGATTTTCATCATAATGAAATTACACTTAACACCTGGTCAGATTCCACAGTTTTGCACCAGTTTGAGTTTTATAACCTGAATACATACAGCTGGTTCTGTAATATAATTTTCTTTTTCACATGTGGTACAGATCATTGCTTTTTAAAATTTTTTTTTTTTATTTAAGGAAGTGTTCAGAAATCTAAGCTAACACTTAAAAGTTCTATTGCAGGGGAATGACATTAAACACAGGCTTTAAATAGGATTTAGTAAACAGCTAAATAGCTAATACATTTCAGTTGACACTCATTTAGAGTAAAAGCTCGCTATATTTCTCTATATAATCCCTTTCTACACTAACACACTTATCCCAGTGTTTCAATAGTGCTTGGATACAATCAAAGTAGAAAGTTTTCTCAGTACACCAGTGCCATCTTTTTACTACCTGCTTCACATCTTGAAACGCTGGTCTTCCAGGAACTTCCAAAAATGTGTAGAAATCGCTTGGGGTGAGGTCAGGACTGTACAGGGATGAAGCAATACCTCCCAGCTAAGTTCCTGTAACATGCAAGTGGTGTAGTGGGCCGTAAGAATTTGTACTGTACATTGTCTTGCAAAAACAGAACGCTTTTGGTGAGTAAACCAGGCTTTTTATGTTTGATTAAATGAAAAGAAAGAGCCATTAAAAGCAGTTCCTGGGAGGCCAGCATTTCAGCAGTGACGATGAAGTGAAGCAGGCTCGGGCAGATCATACTTTTTTGGTATCCCAGCACAAGTGAAACAGTGGGATAAGTGCATTAGTGTAGCAGAGGATTATATAGAGAAATAAACTGTGATATGTTATTCCGCACAATCAAAAGTCCTATTTTGCCTTGAACGCCCATGGTATGTACTGCATAACGCATTTAGTAATAAAACATAATAAAATGTGTATACATAATAAAATAATAAAATAATGTGTACACATAATAAAATAATAAAAGTGTTGCATGCAGTTAGAAAAAAAGAATCTAACTGGTAGAGCATGTTGTGAAATGTTTTATCCCTCAGATTAACTCACCAATTATTGTAATTATAGTAAATTTTTACATTTTATCAAGAATGACACAGTGAACATCTTACTTATTAAGTATAATTAAATTTTTATGTTGTTGAACGTATGTGTTTTGTGTTATATACAACTAATCATTCACATTAGATTCGAAAAGTCTTCACTGCTGTAATGATTCATAAGGAAATGTGTTTAACACAATAACGTTTTTTCTTTAACCGAATGGCTAAAAAGGTTTTTGGCGAAAACGTTTTCAGTCAGACTGTTGCATAAGAAAACAAATCCTACACACGATTACAAACTGTCTGTTGTATAGTCGAGAAGGATGGAGGAAAAGGACACTGTAGAGGTTCTGAGTAACACTTTTGCAGCAATCATTTGCATTCAGTCATTAAAGGACACTACCACTGCTACCAGTCTTCCTTCTCTTACTACTACTAATACTGATCTTACTCCTCGTTCTACTCCTAAACTTACTACTACAACTAGTAATATTACTACTACTGCTAATTCTTACTCTTTCTTCTCTTTCTATTATTACTCTTACCCCTCCTCATCCTGCTACTCAAGTGTATTACTACTTCTTCTCCTTTTTCTCCTTCTACTCTTTAAACGACGAGTTCTCCTTTTTATATTACTGCTGCTGCTAATTCTGCTCTGCTCCTCCTCCACCACTAATGCCTCCTCCTTGTCCTTGTCCTAATGCTATTATTACACTTGCTACTATTATTAGTACAATCACTGCACCTACTAATACTTATACTTCTTGTACTGCAGCTTCTCCCTCTCTAAATGTTGGCAAAGTGTCGCCACATCGGACCATCCAGTTCACACTGGCTGGGAATCAGGCGATGACTTCTTTTTATATTACTGCTGCTACCAATTCTGTTATTACTGCCCTGCTCCTCCTCCACCTTGTCTTAATGCTATTATTATGTTGTTGGTCTTTCGGCTGCTCCCGTCAAGGGGTGGCCACAGCGGAATACCCAGTCCGCACTACAACTTGGCACAGGTTTTACGCCTTCCTGACGCAACCCTCCCATTTTATCCGGGCTTGGGACCGGCACTGCATCCAGTGGCTGGGAATCGAACCCGGGCCTTCCGCATGGCAGGCGAAACACCTACCACTGAGCCACCAGTGCCCCTTAATGCTATTATATACTTACTGCAAGTACTAATACTTCCCCTTCTCCTCCTCCCACTACTACAGCATTACTGCTCTTGCTACTACTACTTATACTTTTTGTACTATTACTACTGGTGGCACGGTATTATAGTGGTTAGCACTGTCACCCTACATCTCACACCTCGGGGACTGTGTCCATGGAGTTTGCATGTTGCACCTGTGCTTGGTGGGTTTCATCCCACAGTCCAAAGACATGCAGATTAGGCTAATTGGTATTCCCAAATTGCCCATAGTGTGTGAATGCGTGTGTGAATGTTGACTGGAGGTCCCACCATGGTTGTTAAAAATGGAAATCAATACAATGGTCACCATTGGCCTCCACAGTCCCTAGTTGGACTACAGAGGTTCCTAGATGGATGGATGGATGGACTACTACTGTATGATTACTGCAGCTTCTCCTTCTCTTTCTCCTTGTACTATTACTTCTTTTTCTTCTTTTACTATTACTCCTCCTCCTACTCCTTCACCTGTTAATACCACTACTTTTACTATTACTTCTATAACTGTCTATAACTGTTACTCCTTCTTCAAGCCGTAGTACGGTACACCATCCCACCTCATCCCCAAATACTCAATGTCATGTCTATAACTCTGCTCAAATGACGTTTCCGGAACATTGTGTATATCAGTGTAAAAGAGACATCTGACGTAATAGTCACTGACATTAAAAACGCTTGACTGATCTACTGTATATCTCTCTGTTCCTCTCTCAGATGAATCCGCCACTGGCTGTTCCCAGGATGAATTCTTTATCCAGAGGTTTGTCAACAGAGGGCCAGCCTGCTCATATACAAGGTGTGTCTTCTGTATTCTAAGGATATTATGATTGGGGATATTTTATTATTTTATTAAAAGTTTGTTATTTTTAACCTTTAATGCATATTATAAATGAATAAAATTTATGCTTTTTTTTTCTGCAGTGAATGGGAAGGGAAGAATTAGACAACTAGAGCATGATGTGGTGTGTATGAACCAATTGTCAATGCATATACAGTACAGATATACACAGACAAACCTGAGTACAGTTACTGAGAATAGCCTGTCAGGTCCTATGTAAAGGTTGTGGAAAGTGACGGATTATCCTGTCGGGCTCAGCTCACTGACAAGGTCATGCTGATATGAGTGTATCCGCTGCAGCAGACCTTGTGCTCATTGTAGGTTACAGCTCATCGTTTCGTCAGTGCCCAGAGTGCATTAATCATCCTCTGGCCTTGTTTAGTATAAGTGTTTCACCACTGGAACAATGTTAGCTGGGTTTCGGTTTCTCAACCAAGCTGCCGAGAACGATTCCATTGATGGACCGGAGTGGAAGGGTATGATGGGCTTTCAATCAGTAATTGTACACATACAAAGTGCATTTACATGACAGGTGTATTTGATGAAACGGCCATTCATTGTAGCCAGGTAGGTGGGTGGGTGTGTATTAAATTTCACAATAACGAACATACTGTTTGTCTCGTAGGAAGTGCTAAATCACTGCTTTTCTGATGTGGAGCACTTCATGGCTCGCCTACAGCAGGCAGCAGATACTCATCGCATTCTGGAGCAAAACATGAAGAGAAAAAAGAGCAAGAAGAAGAAGCAGGGTTGTAAGTGACGAGTGAGACAAAGGGATTGGGACATTAAAATGAGTAAGAACTATGAAACTATGAGATCAAGTTTTAAAATGATTTTTGTTGTGTATGTGTGTGTTTGTGCACTGTAGATGATGTCATGATGACAGAAAAAGTAGGCGCTCCTTCCGAACAAGAGTTCATGGACATTTTCCAGAAGATTAAATACTCGTTCAGTTTGCTGGTAATGTAATCTCTCATCTCAGGCTCTATTTAGATCATGACGATGATGTTATTATTATTATTCCTTTTATTCTTCACATTCATGGCTGTTTTCATTTTCATGCACAGCTATGTTGCTTTCATTTCAGGACTCTTTGAAGGCAGACATAGTAGATCCAAACTCAGAGGAGCTTCTCCATCACCTCTTCATTCCTCTCGACCTGGTTAGTATTCGCATATACAGAATATTACATATTATATTATGATATTTGGGCAATTATCCAATTACCCAATCATGTGGCAATCATACCTATCCCAAATCATGATCCAAGCGGGACATTTATATGTGTGGAAATGACACTCACCTAGCAAGCTTTTAATTATCTAAAGACAATTTAAACTTACTGTTTTTTCTCCCTAAATCACCACATTTGTTAAACTTGCTTCTTACAATATTACAAATAATAATTACAATAACAAATCTAAGGCTAGATTATAAAGACTGCAAATTAATCTGGTGGAATGCATTTATAGTTTCTTGTAAATATGATATGGACGAGGGGTGTTCAAGTCAAACAGGGACTTGTGAATGAAGATGTAATACCAACTGACATTTACAGAAGACTTAACATTTAAAACATTTGAACTGTGTAAGCATTTTATAGAAAGCCGTATGTCTGTAAATAACCATTCAGTGAGTGGAACACTTGATCTTTGAAAATCGACAAATAACTTGTCCCCAACCTGCTGGAGCGACGCATCAGCCTGTGGGAACTGTACACACCATCATTCATCAACACCATTTGCACATTACAGGAACTCAGTTGGGAGTTATTGTCACATCTCTGTACAGTCTTGACCTTGCTGCAAGACATTTTCACATGTATGGCGTTTCAGACATGAAGCAAGCAGCCATATCACAGCTTCTACTTTGATCATAACCAAGCACAGGTGAAACTCTGGGACAAGTGTATTAGTATATCAGGGGATTATATAGAGAAATAAAGGGAGGTTTTACTCTTATAACTGTGTTCTGTTATTTTGCACAATCAGTCTCTTGACTTGAACACCCCTTATATTTCTTTGCATTCTTTTGTTGTTTAATCTCTGGATGGACAAAATAAAAATTTAGATTTTAAAAGTACAGTCTATACTCTAATATTTCATTAAACTGCCTTTAATTTTGATTACGAGTCTATGTGGACTGGTGAGTTTACAGAATCTTTTTCCATTGCTTTAAGTCCAATACTCCCTAGCAAATTACAAGTGGTTTTCTTATAGCCACAAAGCTTTTGAAGAAACATTTGTTGATGCCCCAACAGTCACCCATAACTTTTTTTCTTTTGAGCTTAGAGTAAACAATTTTTTCCATTCTTTTTTTCTTTGTTAATCACATATGTGACAGGTGTGGTGAATAATGATTTGGTTGAAAATGTAGAACTTATCAACTCAGACCCAGTTATTGCATCCAGATTTACATTCTTCACTCTTACAACTACAGTATAATAATTTTCTGATTAGTTTAAGTTTAACAAATTTGAAATTTTTCACTAGTTTAGTTTAATAAATTAAAATCAGTTATTAAATGAAATGCTTTAAGAATAATAAGAAGACTTTATACACTACTGTACAACAGTCTTGAGCCACATTTCTTCATATTAAATTAAATAAACAGGATTTTTCCCCTCTCTCTTCTATTCTAACCACTCAGCATTCAGCTTCACCAGTATACTAATTACCGGCCTGAACATCTGCACCTGTTACCCCTGTTACATAGGCCACTGTTTGGTTTAACAATCAAAAAACATTTCCCTGAAACTGGTCAGGTACAGGAACTGAACTTAAAATGAGAGTCAAAAAGGAATATAAAGAGAACTATTCCCAAGACAGTATAAATGATAAAAATTAGCGAAATATGAGGAAATGAGGAGTGGCTCAAGATTTTTTGCACAATACTGTACTGTATATAAATTATAATTTTAAGAATAAAAATGTGTGTGTGTGTGGCCAGATGGTTAAAACTACAGGTGGTCCTGGCTTGGCAGGCGGTGTGTCCAGCCCTGCACTGACCAGTGGAGCCATCTCTCTACTGCAGCAGAATCTCACACAGGAGGAAAGAGAGTTGTGGAGCTCTCTCGGCCCCAACTGGACGCAGGCAAAGTCCGTATTACAGCTTTTCACTAATTTCAGAGCATGTAAACCATGCTCCATTTTCTGAAATTTAAGCATGAACACAATTATAATTAGCACAGCCAGCACAGAACCCTCTTTTCAGTCTATTTCAAACCACGAAACAGATATAACTTGTTAAAGATACACATTCAACCAAAAATACATGGCATTGAAGCATGTTTGTGATCTAAACAGAACCGCATTTCTGTATGTTTTCCTAAATGTGTTTAAAGATACGCTGATCTCTAGACATAGATTTTTATGAATATGACTTTATTTGCATGCTCCACTTTAGCCACTGCAAACGTTTAAAATAACTTCTATAGGCTGGTCTATAACCTGTGACATGACAGCCTTCCAGCTACTTTAAAGTGTTTAGCTTTTGTTTTGCATTTCTTTTTCACATTTCCACCTTGAACAGATAAGACATGCTTTGGACTTATGACATATGACATAATAGGTCAGAGCCTATGACATGATATTTCTGGTCATATCACACCTAAATACTTGGGAAGGTGAAGGCTAAAATTATGTGTTTCCTTTATGATGTGTAAATGCTGGCAACCTCATCGCTTTGAATTACACTTTAAATACACTTCTGTGCAACATGGCCTAAATCTCAAATGACTAGATGATTCCCAGTCTCCAAAAGCTTGCTGAAGGAAAGGCAATTCCAGCGTGAGAATGACCTGAAGCAGTGGTTTTCAATCCTGGGCTTGGTGGCCCACTTTTCTAAACATTT
Source organism: Clarias laeviceps (assembly GCA_030014305.1). Classification (NCBI taxonomy): domain Eukaryota; kingdom Metazoa; phylum Chordata; class Actinopteri; order Siluriformes; family Clariidae; genus Clarias; species Clarias laeviceps. The sequence continues at coordinate 7,696,061 of JAQMYJ010000008.1, forward strand.
TAGCATTTTTTCAGCTCCCCGTACACTCAATTTAACTAATCAGCTACTGTACAGTAATTAACAACCTTTTCTGAATTGACATGGGTGTGATGGATCAGGGGAAACATTAAAATGTGCAGAGTAAGTTGCCCTCCAGAAAAAGGGCTGAGAACCACTGATCTAAAGCAGAAGAGAAGAAAAAAAGCCTGACTCGAATCCAATAGTACACCTTGGTGGGCATTTGAAAAAAAAAAAATGTAGATCAGCACAACCATTCTAGCAACAAACAAAAAGAAGAAAGCTTCAGAGGAACCAAATTCAAAAGGTTACCCTGCCTTATTTGGGTGATACCAATACTGTGACCATAAATCAACCCCTGCTTTATCTGTGTGGTATAAGTTTGAAAGAGAGTTTTCCATTTTAAATGATAGCTAATACTCTGCTGTTCAACTCAGAAGTAATGCAATTGCTCAAAGATATTTGACAATTCTTACTTTTAAGAGATATTGCACATGGGTGTACTTACAGTACTTCTATTGTATATTGTGCATGATATTATAGAATCCAACCACTTGCTAAAGTGAATCACTCAGAAGCCTTAAGATGGGTTGCATTCAACAAACAATGAGCTTTGGGGGATTTTATAATTTCTTTTTAAAAAAGGTTAGTTCCGACTAAACAATTTCATGACGGATTTCATGAGCACTGATATAGAGCATAACAGCACTGGGGATGTTGGAACTATGTGTATCACTCTACTTCAAAGGTATTCTAATTATCATTAATACCTGAACAAGTGCACTAGCTTTTTATTTTATACATTTAAGATTCAACCCCAGAACAATTGGTTTGTTGATACTATTCTTAATTGCAATAAGTAAATAAATCGTAACCATTTGACAAAGGATATGTCTTCTTTTTCTTTGTCTTTCGGCTAATCCCTTTCAGGGGTCGCCATAGCGAATCATCTGCCTCCACCTAACCCTATCCTCTGCTTCCTCTTCTCTCACCCCAACTAACTTCATGTCCTCTCTC
>JAQMYJ010000008.1:7704528-7715202 GCA_030014305.1 Clarias laeviceps
TCTAAAGAATTTAATTTAATGTATATTACTGTATATGATTCTGTGATGAATGTACTCATTTCTTTACATCTTATACTCACAAATGTATGGAGAACTTCAGTAATTCCCTAATCCATGTATTGCAATTACAATTGATAAGAAAAAGTAGTGTGTTTATGAGCATGGAAAATCTGATAAATGACTATCTATTGCAAACTGACCTTTTTTATCCTTTGGTGACTATCTGGTGAATATCTGTTAATATTTTATTAGATTATATATAGACTGTATTTGTCTGAAGTTTTATGCAGTGTTATATCAAATACATAAGTACATTTATATTTATGTATCCACTATTACCAAAATGAAAATGAAAATGAAACATTGTGCTTAATTTTAGGAAAATTAGAAAGTTAACATTTTCTAACACTCTTAAACACAATGTGTGCATGAGGACTTGAGGACTAATTTCCTAAAGCCCTCATGCATGTACACTGGGAGGGTTTAGTCTTGTGGCGTTACAGGTTCTCTTTCCATCCATGTTAAAGCTTAACCTGAAGCTAATGAAAGCCATGATTAACAGAATAAACCTCCTGTTTGATAGAAATGAAACCTTGCACCCACACCAGCTTTTTGCAGATAAAATTGGACACCTTTAATTTATTAAATTGGAATAAACTTCAAAAAATCTAATGTTTTTGCACAATCAGGAAAAGTCATGTAAGGATTTTTAACATTTCAAATATTTTACTCTAACATTTAATGAGGATATATAGTAGGTTGTAATATTCACCAAAGTCAGCAACACATAGCAGGTCTGGCAGGATAGAGCTAGAAAAACTACACTTAAAAAAAAGACAGTATAGTGGATGAGAAATTACTCATGTAGCAACAACCAAGTAAAATCTATACATATAATAAAACTGTAAAGTTGGTGTGTCTGTACATTGAAGATATTTGTGAAATTTTTTTGGGGGGGGATGTGTGATGAATAATAAAACACATCAAGATGATTTTAGGAATTTTTGTCTGTTCTGTTTGCCTGTTTGTGCAGGCATCACCTAAAATGTACTGAACAAGTTTTAATGGGGTTTTCACAGGTCTATTTGGTCGAGCTTGATGTAACATATCCACCGGAAAAATAGATACTCTAATTTGAAATTTAAATGGAAAGCTCCCATATACAGTATCATAAAAAAAAATCAACCTTGAAAAAAATCATACTTCATCTCAAAATTCAACAGATGGAACTGTACATTTTTTAATACACACTTATGAATGTGCAGTTGAAATCTATAGAATAAACGCCATATCATGCCTTCGTTACGTGCACTTCATGGTAATACGTAAAAAAATAGTTTATACCAAAATTTAACAGATGGCATCGTACATTTTTAAAACGCACTTAAGAGTGTGCACTTGGTGGGATTCTTCCCAAAGTCCAAAAACATACAGATTAGGCTAATTGGCGTTCCCAAATAGCCCATAGTGTGTGTGTGTGTGTGTGTGTGTTGGATTGGCACCCCTGTACACACTGAGTGTACCCCGCCTCATGCACTGGGATAGGCTCCAGCCCATCTCCCATGACCCAGTATACAGGAAAAAGCAGTGATATAATTACTTTAGTAATATCGAAAATGGTACATATATAAAATACTTAATAAATGGGTCTAAGTATAAACAGGAAAATAATGCAGATACTAATTAATAGATCATCTAACAAACAAATAAACAATTATTTGGGATTTTGAAAACATGTTTTATGCATTTATTTAATCTTTAATGTTTTTATTTACACACATAAATACATTGCTAGTTTTTTTTTTTTTTGAAGTAATATGCTAGATAGGGAAAGTCACGTGACACGGCGTTGGCACCTGGGGCTATCATTAAGCCCTGATCTGTCGGGTTTGTTAAAACGAGCTCCTAAGCAGCAGGATCCGACTTGAATTTCTGTCAGTTTTAACAACATCTTGAACGACGTGACAGCATCTGACCTGCAAGTCTGTGCCAAGCGCTAATCTTGACTTTTTTTTTCTTTTTACCAACACCAATAATTATTTATTTATTTCTCATGTTTTGACTATAATTTGGTCAGGATGTTCTCCCCGAAAGAAAACCGCTGTCGCCGTTTTAAGGCCAACATCTTTAACAAGAGGAAATGCCAGAACTGCTTCAGGACCGTGGATTCACACACACTCAGTGAATCCGATTTACACGCAGTAAGAGCATAATTGACTGATTGATTGATATGTAAATTAGAATAAAAATATATATAACATGTCAAACATCTTCATACCGCATTCAGTGCTCATAAAACACACACAATTGGAGGTTTCAATTGGACATTCTAGAACGTAGATGCGCAAACGGCAACAGTTCTGAGAACAGTTCTGAACTTGCAGAACTGGTTCAAACCATGGATGTGTAATCGCGGGAGCTGACATCAGGTCGGTTTTGCATATGCGCGGGGCTGAAGCCAGGGGGCGGAGTTTTCCGCCGTAGTGGTTGGTTTATACCAAACAAATAAGTGCTGTCAGCTGTTTTTGAATCTCCAGTGTCCAAAGAATTAACCATTTAATTCAGCAGCAATTTTGTTTATACTCTCTAATATTTTTTTTTAGATGTAAAAGATAATTAACTTTACATGTTTTTTTTGGGGTTAAAAATAAATATAGCCAATGCACACTGATCAGCCATAACATTATGACCACCTGCCTAATATTGGGTAGGTCCCCTCTTTTGCCACCAAAACGGTTATTAATCTTGTGTAATGAATCCATGATGTATATGATAGTTTCACTGAAAATTAAGTTTCAAAAGAAATTTAACTTCACAATATTTGATTTTTTTAATGAACTGTGTCCGATTTTATATATCTATATCTATATAATGTTACATTATATACCATCAATTATTATTGTTGTTCACTGTATCTTTATCCAAACATTGCAAAACAACCACATTCCACAGAATAGAAATGAATGGGATGCTGCAGTGTTTTGAGAAAAAACAATATGGCAGTTTTTAGATGGAATGGCTTCAGTGAAATGACATCATGTCAGCTCCTGGTATAATACCTCCATGGTTCAAACCCATAGCCCCTAATTTTAAAAACTGTTCTCAGGACCACTTCTGTTCATGTTGCCTCATTGCACTTTTTCACCAGGTCTGTGTGTTTACCTTCTACACAACAGAAATAGAAGCGGTGGTATTTCAAACAGTATGAGTAGGAAGCAATACAAATCCAGAATCAAACTGTGTATATAATACATTCCTGTATCTTGCAACAAGGGTGCAATTCAAACCGTGAGACAAAATGAACAGAAATACATTTTGAAATGAATGCATAAAGAAGAGGCAGCGGTTATCAAGGCAAATAGTGGGAAAGTTATTTTAGAGTATATTCGTTTGCATTTGAAAAGGGGGTGGGAGGTACATGTACAGTATATATGTGTGTGTGTGTGTAATACACAAATATGTTCAATCACTATTAAAATCTTCGTGAGATAATGGATGATCACCGAACACCCAAAATGTCTTTCTTTTATTAATTACCTGTATATTTAGGTAATAATTGTCTTGAATTGTCTAAGAATATGCAATGTTTCTTGTACTGGAATAAATCACGTAGGCATGTAATACTTTACTGTAGATATACAGTTCTGGACTGTAGCCATTTTGCTATGCACACTCTCTTAGTTTATATAAAAATATATATATATATAGTGGTCCTGTGTAGAGATTTTCTTGTGGACAGTTTGTATGATGTTTTTTGATAGGAAGTTAAGATAGGACCATATCAGTTATTTGACTTTTTATGATTATACTGTATACAAGGGGCGATCAAGTCAAACAGGACTTGTGGTGAAGTTTCTCATGATTGCAGGTCAGCGTTTTAGACAAGTAGTGTGATCATGGCTCTGGCATCTGGAGAAATCTTTCTACCTTGATGGTATTCAAGCACTAGTGAAACGCTTGGATACTGTAAGTGCATTAGTGTAGCAGGGGATTATATAGAGAAATAAAGAATTTTTACTCTCGTAACTTTGTTCTGTTATTCTGCACAATCAAACGTCCTAGTTTGAATGGCCCTCATAGACGCAGTGTACAGTGTACTGTATTAATCAACAAAACATTGAATGTAACATTTTTGGTAAACTCCTGCAGTTTTCATAAAGGTTCATCTCATGGGCAATGACTGTACATAATTATATTTCTCTTGCTCACCATTTTTGTTTTCTTTTTTTTTCTTTTTGAAGTCTAAACCTGTGAAAGCTGGCTGGCTCCTTTTGGCACCAGAGGGTATAGACTTTCTGAATCCTGCTCATAAGAACAGGGTAGGAAACATCACATTATCTTTGCGTAGATATTTCCACTTGCATTGCACTTTTTCTTACCGAAACATGTTTTTTTTTTTTTCTGCACCACAGAAATGGCAGCGGCGGTATTTTATACTGTATGAGCATGGACTTCTGCGCTACGCTCTGGATGAGCTGGTATATATTGCTTATTTTTATATGCCGTTTTTATTTGTTAGTGAAACATAATAGTGGAATACGTTGCGAATGTCGTCCTAGTTTGACTTTTGTCTGATTTCTGGTGTGTATATGTGTTTTAGCCGGGTACTCTGCCCCAGGGCAGTGTGAACATGAGCCAGTGCAGTGATGTGTTGGATGCCTCATCTCAGACAAGCTTTTGCAACAGTTTACGCTTATGCTTCAGTGACCGAGATTATTATATAAGAGGAGAAAATACAGAAAACCTCACTGGGTAAGAACTAAAGTTTCTCTAAACACATATTTTGTCCAAGATAAAAATACCCTCAAATGGGATTTAAATCTGTTTTAGATTTAAGAAAAAAAACATTTTAATGGCAAAAATAAATACTATTATTTATTTATACATAGTGTATACCGTATGTGTGTGTGTATGCTCATAAGTCGGGGACTCTGTGTGTGTGTGTGTAATATAAAAAAAAAAAAGAAATGTATAATCTAAATAAATAATTCAATTCATTTCAATTTTATTTATATAGCACAGAATGAACAGCTTTACAGAATAAAAAAAATTATGGAAGTGAGTTCAAAAAGTGTGAGAATGTGAGGAATTATTAGATTGTCTCTAAAAGACAGTTTGCTATGTGGTTTTGAGTCTTGCTTATTTCTAAAGCATGGTGTGTTTAACTTCTTTCTCGTGGTTTCTTAGTTTTTCTACTTATGTGGCATACAAGTTAAACTAATTATTTTATATTTATTTTGTGTTTGATAATTTCCTCAGCATGCTAATAATGAAAGTCATGGTTAATTTTTAGTGCAGTTAGAAGTAACTGAACACCCGCACATACCGTAGATACAAAGGGTGTTCAAGTTAAACTGGGACTTCTCAACGAAGGAGTAAAGTTGATTGACATTTACAGAATATCTCAAGCACAGTTTGGTGATGAGACTCCTAGCTGCAGTAAAACCGAGATAACGTCCTACCTTGATGGTATCCAAGTACTGCTATAAGTACTTTATTGTAGCAGGGGAAATAAATCTGTTTTTACACTCGTAATTGTGTTCTATTATTCTGCACATTCAAAAGTCCTGGTTTGACTCGAACACTCCTACTCGTATTATCGCCGCTGAATGTTAGTTCTGTAAGTTTACAGTAATTCAGTGTTTGCTGGGTCTTGTGTTGAAGTAAATTATAATAATAGGAACTGCTACTGGTTGACCTTTTTAACATGACTTCTTTATTTTGCACTGGAATATAAATGATTGCTTTTAATAGGTGGCAGGAAAACCTGCTCGTCCACCCAAACGCTGCAAAAACAAACCAAAAGAAGAGAAGGAGAGAGCAAACACTTCCTTTGGTATGTGCTTTTAATTGGAATTTCTATAAGCTCTGACACTTAATTATACAGTATGTAGTTCTGAAAACCACCAGGAAATGTTTCAACTAAAAGCATTTCGGAATTTGTCGAAAAGGAATGGATGTTTTGACAGCTGATCACTGAGCTGATGAGCCGATGCCCGTTCAACATACAACTTTGAGTGTGTAGGGAAATCACCCTTAGGTAACAAGGTTTTTTGGGTTGACTGTTTTTAGCACCGGGTGTGGTGGTGGTGTGTGTGTGTGTGTGTATGTGTTTTTTTTTTTTTAATTATTATTATTATTATTTTTTTATTTATTTAAATAAATTTTTTTATTGGCTCATTATGCAAGATTATCTTAGCAAGACGATAAGAAAGATTAAAGACTAAAGTCTGTTCCATGGAAATATACACATGGAGATGTAGTAGTGTGCTATGCAGTACTATGGCTTTTTTTTTTTTTTTTTTTTTTAAAAAAAAAAGAGTGTAAACTGTAGAGTCTGTTGCCAAACATTGAGCAACGTTTAATTCCATCCATGACCGTCTGAATTCAGGTTTCGTTGTGTGTGTGAATATCCTTATAAGATTCTCATATGATATACTGGATATTATTTCTTTGCTGAATGTCTTCATCTTTGATGTCATTGATCAAGTTCAGTAGATATCATGTACTAATAAGCAGAGATGGTGTGGAGGCGCAGAATATTGGAATCACAATAAATGTATAATAATTTGAATGGCTGAATTTTTAAACAATTAATCCATAACTTTTGTTTAACTAAATCTATACATCTTGACAAATTCCGTCCCAAGGTTTTATCAGGCAAGTTTTTCCTAACCTTTCTGAACATTTTTGAAATGCATAGTTCGCCCCATGACTCGGGTTCATTATAATAATTGAGTTGAAAAGAAAGTGAGATGAGCAAACAATAACAGACTCTGAGCCAAAGATGAGCCACAAGTCATGCACATTTCAAACCAAACATTTTACTTTTACGTGTACATCGTATTTATTATGTAGTTTTTAACTGCCAAAAATGTGTATACACAAAAATCTTCAAATTGGGTACGATAAGTTGAATACATCTTTAAACAGTTTTTAATCGTTGTGTATACTGTATCTCGTTAAAAATCCAAACACTAATTTTTTTTAAATTATGTATGCCATTTAATCATTGTGCACTCCACTTAATAAATATAAAAATGTAATATGTAAACCTGTTTACTGAGAAAATATTACATAATGGACTACTGGGCCCCTTTAGGAAAAAAATACAAAAGGGACATGGGAGGAAAAAAAAGATGGCAAGATGCATGAGAATATATTTAGGTTCATTCAGTAAGAATCATTGTTGGCCAGTTTCTAAAATCACATGAATTGGATTATTATTATTTTTTTGGGAAGTATATATATATATATATAATTAAATTAAATTAAAAAATAATGTTAAGGTGTTTGCCAGACAGCGACATTTAATAATGTTCTAAGCTGCACTAGAAAAATGTTTGAAATCATAAAATGGAAGGAGAGATTCCCTAACCTCATCTATGCTTGTTTACAGATTCAAAATTTAACTGTATTTTTTATATATATATATATATATATATATATATATACATATATATATATATATACATACACACACACACACACACACACACACATTACAGTTAAACTTTGGACTTCAAGTATAATTCCAGAAGCGTGCGTGCATATCAAAACACTTGTTCCAGCGTGCGTGCATATCAAAACACTTGTATATTAATGCAAATTAAATGGAAAACTCTCGCTCCACAACCCAAACATATAAAAAAATTATGAATACAAACTTTTGTACAAACACAAAATAAAAAAAATGCTTTACTTGCATGTGTGTCACAGTGTTGAAGTGCTGATATGCAAACCAATCCTAGAGCATGAAGCCAGGACTTGATTTGTTGTGTTTTTAGCACGATTTACACAATGTTGTAAAATGGATTTTTTATTAATTACTGAATGTCACATTTACATGCCATTTTAGTTATTTTTGAAACAAATTGTCATGAGTAAAATTGATTATTTTGCTACTGTAACCGCAAATTTATCGAATAAGTAAAGAATTTCTGGGAAATATGAGTGAGTCAATTAGATTTCGCAATTAATGAAACAAACCCCTTCCCATTTACATTTTTGACCCCCTTGAATGAGATTTTTTTTTATGTCTGTTTAGGGTCCAATTGGAATCGGCTACAAGTTTCACTGCATGCAGCAGGAAAAAGATGTGAATAATAATAATAATAAAGAAAACCCTTGAAATCCTGGGTGTTATAAGCAGTGAAGTAGTTCTAGCTTGTGGTTCCTTTAAATATTTACCTACAAGCCTGACTACTACAGTTTAATTTTGCCTTTAACTGCTGTGCACATATCTCTGTCTACTTGATTTACACCTCTTTCTCAGTCTTCTGCCTCTGGTTGCTGACAGCAGGCTGTTTTGTGTGTGTGTGTGTGTGTGTGCGAGAGAGAGAGAGAGAAAAGGGTAGTGCGGAGGGCTGCAGTTTGTTTGGCTGATGTGCAGTTATTTATGTGCAGCAGCTTGTGTGTGTAGAGTGAAATCCTGGTTAGTCAAACACTAATGTAATTAATTTGAATGATCTCACCAGGCTTATTTAGAGGTTTATGACTACTGTGTATTTAGGGAATTTGTGGTGTTCTCTGTACGTTCCCAGCATTCCGTAAAGAAGCACGCAGTTCCTGAAAGAAACCCGTCATCCCACGGAACCCATGTACTGAACACCAGCTGCAGTACTGGTGGCAGAAACGACACCAAGGAAAGAAGCCCTGAAACCAGTAGCGGTATTGGATATCTGCTCCCCAGGATCGGTGCTGATGATAGAAGTGTTGGCCGGAACCGTAGTAAAGATAAAAGTAGCAGTGATATTAGGAGTGTGGAGGTTGGTGGTGCACTCCTCTCTTCTCCACGGGTGGGGCTTCAAGAGGACCGCGAGGAGCACAGCAGGAAAGGCGGAGTCAACTCCAGCAGCAGAAAAGGCCATGATCTTTTTAGTATCTCCTCTACCAGTTCTGACCTCTTTTCTACACTTAGTCAGTTACCTGGTCGCTTCAGCACAAACGGTAAGAGCAAAAACAGAAATGTGATGGATATGCGGGTTTCTTTATCATTTTTTCCGCTACCTGTACTTTAGTGAATGTTAATTAATGCCACTGTGCATATCTGTATCTGTTTAGAGTTTTAAATGTTTATGCGTCAATCGGATTTATACCCGGAGTGTGCATGGCCTAAAGCAGAAGAGATGTACGTATGTTGGTGAAACTCCAGAAACGTGCACAAAAGTGTTTTATTTTTTATTTATTATTTTTTTCATAAAGTTACCATGTTTCCTTGGACCTATCTGCAGAATTTTCTAATGGATTTTGTTAGTCCTAGGTCTAACAAATGAAATTAAACCAGACGCTTACTACGTGGTGGTGTTATTTGAGTTTCATATCTTGCTGCTCATTTATGCCTGCATGAAAGTTACAGTACAAACCTGCTGTGACACTTTGTTGCAGTCAAAATACACACTTGCAGTTTCATCCACATGCAGTGGAAACCTTCTAGTGACCCGTCTTAAAAAAAAAAAATAGTGCTATTCATCATCAGTTCAATCCAAATCAATTTCTTTGTTGTAAAGATGCTGATACGTACTGCAAGTGTGTCGTCGCCATCCATTTGTCTTCGTATTTGCAGGATGGTTCGGCCAGCCCTGCCTGCTGATTTGCCAGGAAAATGTGCACAGGCTTGAACGCCTGAACTAATTTCCCATTTGCCTCTTTCCCCCTTTCAACAGGGAAGAACCGTGAAAGCATAGAGAGTGGATATTCTTCTCTGGAGAAAACGAGATCTGATGCTGAGGAAACACAGACCGGCTCCGACCAGGACTACAGGTGTGAACATCTCGGCACTGCTGCCACTACTTTACTCTTTTGTGGGCTTCACTTCTCAACTTCTGTGCTATCCGCAGTCGGCTCTCTGGGATCAGCTAATGGTGGGTTCGAAGGTGTGATCAGGCTTTAGAGAGGGAAAGATAATAGGTGCAATGGAAGAGAAGGGTCAGGAGCAGGTTCATGCATCAGGATCCCACTTGCTCAGACGTGGAAGAGGTGAAACGAACAGAACACACAGCCCCGGAAGAGAGGAGGTGTACCGTCTGTTTGGAAAGCAGCGCAGGTAAGAAGTAGTCACCACTCGTTTACTGATAGAAAAGTCATTTAGATTTGCAGTTTGGTCCTTGTCAGCTTTATGCTTGTACATTTTTCTTGATTTCAACATGTATATTTTGAGAACTGGCTGTTCGCTTGCTGACTGATACAGGTGATCCCACTCCTTGACAGGTGCCATTGTAACAACTCTATGCTATTCACCTTTCAATCCCTTTAGTGTTGTGGCTGACTTGGGTATTAAAGACTGATATTGCGCTTTTTATTCATTCTACGAGGAAACCTAGTTGGGCTTGATTTTACCAAACATCCACAGAAAAATGTTTAGATACTAACAAATCACACTCTGAAGACTTTTTTCCATCCTGGAAATCCCAATCACTGGCACTGGAGATGCTTTGCATATGCATATATACTAAATAAATACAAAATCACCTTATCAACAATTATACACACACACAGAGGTGGAGGTATACTCTGGAAAGCAGAGGAATGAAGGTTAACCGCAGCAAGACGGAATACATGTGTGTGAATGAGAGGGACCCAAAAGGATCGGTGAGGGTGCAGGGAGCAGAGGTAAAGAAGGTGCAGGATTTTAAGTACTTAGGGTCAACGGTCCAGAGCAACGGAGAGTGTTCA
>JAQMYJ010000008.1:7722603-7747079 GCA_030014305.1 Clarias laeviceps
CTGTGGAGACCTTTTTTTGTTAAGTACATAACTCCACATGTGTTCATTCATAGTTTTGATGCCTTCAGTGAGAATCTGCCAATGTAAATGGTCATGAAAATGGAGAAAACACATTGACAGATAGATGAGAAGGTGTGTCCAAACTTTTGGCCTGTACTGTACATAAATCTGTGCTTGTGTGTTAGGTTACCTGTGAACTCGGCTTCAGCAGCATGGAACAAAGTCATCAGAGAGTGATTGAGGAAATGCAGCGACAACACCAGATAGAGGTGGAACAGCTTCTGGAAGAAAAAGAGCGAGTCCTCCAGGAAGAAACTAATGCCACAATTGCAGGTTTAAGACCAATTTCATAATGTCTATTATGAAAAGCTTAGGTTCTGTGCCAAAATTCAAGGGGTCCGGGTAACTACCTTTAGAACTGTTAGTGTGTCCGCCCAGAAAGCACCATTTTGCTTAAGGGATCGGTCAGTACTCTGTAATGGGACTACATGCAATCGCCACAACACAATTGGTCTTCTAGAACCCCACCCCCCATTACATTATTATCTGATTACATTCAGATCTGTGTATTATGTGAATATTGTTTTATTGTGTGCATGTGCAGCTATTGAGGCCATGCGTAAAGCTCATAAAGAGGAGCTGGAGAAATGTCAAAAAGCTCAGCGGAATGGAGCCAGCACAGACATCAATAAACTGCATGCCCAGTTTAAGTAAGTGTGTGTGTGTGAACAATTCTAAAGAAGAATTTCTATATATATTTTTGAAAGCTCAACTATGTTATTTCATCATGGAAATGCCTGGAAACTCCTGAATCTTGGCAATCATTTGTGTGTTTTTCAGAGAAGAGCTGGATTCACTACACAGGGAGCTGGAAGCGTTGTCTGAGCAATACTCCCAGAAATGCTTGGAGAATGCACACCTGAGTCGGACCATAGAGACTGAAAGACAAGCCCTGTGCTCTGTAGAGAGAGAAAATCAGGAACTCCATACACGCAATCGGGTAACTTAACCAACAGAAAACATTCACAGGTCATGTTCTTTGGAAAGCTGCTTGTCTTCCATAGTCCATTTCAAGGCTATCAAAGATACCAGTGACCGGTGTCGTAGGACTATATTTTGAACATTTTCTGGTCATTCAGTACCTTCAGCTGACTATTGTCACATAACATTGAGTCTAGACCTGAACAACTGAAGCAACCCCAGATCATAACACTGCTTCCAGATGCTTGTACAGTGGACAATGTTGTTTCATGTTCTTCCCTTCTTATCCTGACACACCCATAGCTCTGGAATGGAATCACTTTGGACTGACTTGACCTTTTTGCATTGCATAGATCAAACCTTTTTTATTTTTTTTATTTTTTTTTTATGCAAAATGCAACTTCACCAAGCATTTAAGTGATCTCCAGTCATTTTTTTTGTTCTCGACTACATTTCTTCTGCAGGTTCACAATTCTACATTTTTTTCCATGTTTAAATAATTTGTTGGACTGATTGTAATTCAAATTAAGTAATTTCAAAAATCTCCTTGGTTGGTTTAGTTGCTTGGTGCCATCCTTCTAACTTTTTTTTTTTTTTTTTTCCTGGCCTTGCAGTGTAGTTTGGGTGGTTCAGTTTTGGTGGTTCTCTGAAGCAACATTGAAAGCACCACCATGTCTATTGTTTTGGGGTAATTCTGAGTGCGTGTGCGCATCTGTCTGTGATTCTGTCTTCTAGGAATTGAATAAGCGTTTGGTGGCTGAACTTGCGCTAATCCAGTCCAGTGTGAATGGAGGAGTCGAACAAGCAGAATTTTCTCAAGGCAAAGATGTTCTTCAGCTGGAGGTAAAACCACACAGTCATTTATTACACACACAATTACTTTAAAAGATTTATTAGTGAGTACTGTACATCACAGCATTGTTGTTAATGAACTGATTTCTAATGTGCTCAGTTTATTTCTCAGGCATTCCACAACGGTAAATGTAAAGTAGGACATTCTTTAAATAATTTAGATAGCAGCACTACAGTTATCTACAGTAAGAGGAATACATCAATTAGGGAAGAGCTGATGTAGGAAAATCCGAATGAAGGTAGGAATAGGTGTGAAACCAGTGAAATTTACAGGAGACTTTCAACACAGTATGGTGATGAGACTCTTGGCTGCAATAAAGAATTTGAACATTTGAAAAAAAAAATTAAAAATTGAACATTTTAAAGAAGATTGTACTTCGTGATTGATGATCCGGCCGAGATGATTGGAGCCCACTGCAACATTCAGGAAGAAAGAAGAACCGCATCGGTCTGTGGGAGCTGTACACACATTCATTGACCAACGCCACTTGCATATTACAGGAACTTGGCTGGGAGTTATTGACATATTCCCTGTACAATCCTGACCTGGCTTCAAATCATTTCTGCATGTTGGGCCAATAAAGGAATTCCTGGGAGGCCAGGGTACTGAGAACTTTCTACCTTGATGGTATTGAAGTTCTTTTGAAACGCTGGGATAAGTGCATGAGTGTAGCAGGGGATTATATAGAGAACTAAAGGGAGTTTTTACTTTCATAAGTGTGTGATGTTAATCTGCACAATTAAAAGTACAAGGACCTGAACGCCCCTCGTAAGTACAATTAGTACTACTGTACAGACAGTTCGGAACACAGAACTTTGACCAAGTTTGCTGGTTACCATGGTTACTGATTTACTTTTGACATTTGGGATGTCTTGTCTGAATACGATTACCATTTTTTCCTGCACAAATGCATAATTCATGGTTCATAAAAACCACAGACAACACATCTTGACCTCAAACTAATCCAGGCATTGTAAAAGGAATTCTGTTGAAAATTACATGGTTATACTACTACTTTATTACAAATATATGATTTTGTAATTCTTCTGATATTTTTGCCAAAAGCAATCATGATTTTGGAGATTGATACATGTGTTCAGATGGTTTGGGATTGAAATTTGGAATTGTATTATTATTTTGGTTTGTGCATGTTCCAAATTCATAAACCAGACATAATGGTGTGTGTGTGTGTGTGTGTGTGTGTGTGTGTGTGTGTGTGTGTAGGTGGCGTTAAGAGTGAAGGAGTCAGAAATACAATGTCTGAAGCAAGAGATCAGCTCTCTAAAGGAGGAGCTGCAGGCTGCAAACAGAGTAATATTTCTCCTCGTTAATTCCGATCTGTTAAATTCCGTAGCGCTGATGTTGTTAAACAGACACTGTATGCGTGGGCTTTTACTGAAAAAAAAAAAAAATAATGTCTAGGGCTCTGAATAGAGCGTGTGTTTTTATTAATTTTTTTTTCAGAATTGTAAGAAGCTGCTGAATGAGATGAGTGTTTCAGGAGTAAAATGTTCATCTGCTTGTGCTAAACGCAGCACCGAGACATCCAGGCAACGAAGCCAAAGTTACGGTGAGTAAACGCACTCAGACCCGTGTGCCTGCCAATCACACACATGACACAAAACATTAATTATGTGTGTATTAGATGTGATGAAGTCGAGAAGTAATCCTGACTTCCTGAAGAACCGTACCAAACTAAACCCACCAACCAGATCCAAGGTCAGAACCATGCAAAGTACTCGAGCAAAGTAAGACACAAAGTAGGAGAAAGTGAAATGATTTTAACTCTTTGTTTATTTCTTCTCAGAGTCTGAAGGAACGCCTCTCGTTTCAGGAGAGAATGAAGCTTTTTGAATCGGGCAGCAAGTAGAAAGATCACATTGTGTCTCTGTATGTGTGCACTTTCACAGTTTTTGTGTGTTATGTATATGGGATTAATTTATTTTTTTATAATTTGTACATAAAGGGAATGGGTTTATATTTTTATTTGTTATTGTATATGATGCCAAGATCTTTCCTTAGTCTGTCCCTGCCCTCTTTTTTTCACATACTGTATTTGTTATACTTTATTTTTAAAGACTTTTAGCTCAATTGAAATTTACTTGGTGCTTTTTTTTTTTTCTTTTTTCTTTTTTAAATAAATAACATAAAGCAATGTGTTGTTTGTTACAAAGGAGAATTTCTAAAAAGTTAACCATCAGAAAATGCATTATTACAAAACTCCTAACCAATATGGTTGCAAGTGACAAAAACATTAATGGTGTCCGTAAAAAAATTCTTAGTGAATTATTGGTGAAATCAGTAAATTTATGCTTGAATAATGCTTATTTAGGTAGATTTACTGGAAACAACAACAACTGAATTGTAAATAAGTAAAATGTGCCATGAGCGAGTGCCAGAAAAAAGCATATAAAAATAGTAGAATTTTGTGTGTGGGGGGGGAATAATCATTAAAAACACAAAATATGTAATTGTTCTTGTAATTGTACTTTTTACAGTGTATTTTATTGCAAATATCCTAAACATGTTATGTATCAAAAATATAATTGATCTATATTTAGGTAATTTATCAGTAAGCAATATTGTCAAATTGTGTTTAAAATTTTTATTTATTTTTTTTGACTGCTTCATTCAATTCACAGAAGCAGCTCAAATTTACTTGATATTCTGCTTCCAAAGCTACCAGAGTTGGATCACCTGTGAGGGGCAGTTGTTGGATGCAGTCAGTAACTGTTTAGAATTTGTAGTTATATAGTATGTAATTAATGCTACAGTTATAACACACTTTCCATTCATCCAGTCATTATCTATACTGCTTTTGTAGGCCACAAGCTCACAGTCGTAGACTAGGTGCAATGTGAAAATGCCAGTCAGCCTACACGAGAAGGAGGAAACCAGCAAGCACATGAGGAAATTCCAAATCTGGAAGGATGATTCAAACCCCCAGCTCTGGAAGTGACCGTGTTAACCAGTAAACCAGTGGGCGGCTTCCTAAAAATGCTTTTAATGCAATAGAACCGTGATTCTGGTTCCAATATCTGCAATTTCAGACTGAAACTCACCAAAAATATATATCTGGATGTAAAAGGCTGAATTGTATACATCTGCAGCTCATTTCTAAAATACATTTGGCTGAAAATTGGTCTAACAATTCAAAATGGTGTTTCAGTTAAGTTTCTGGACATGAACCTGATGTAAACCAAAAGAATGCATTAAACAGAAAAGTTGCTCTGAAAGCGAAAGATCCTTTACACAGTATCAGCACTTTTAACACTGATACTAATAAAAACAAACAATATGCAAATAATCTTTCAAACCTTCACTAATTTTAGTGCATGGAATATTGGAAAACCATTTTTTTAACAACTGTCTGATTCACATTCTGGTATTCTTTTACAGACAGTAGTACAGACAGGCATGTAGTTAATGTAATCTGCATTGGTGCCTTGCTCATGTTTCTGGGACACTTTACTGCCCCTTTATGTGCCGTCTTTTTCAGCACCTCAGTGGGTGAAACTCCCATCTCTCTTCCTTTGTTTATTCCCTCAGGGCTTCTGTGGCTACAGTTAATCTTCTCTTCTTTTGTCTGTGGGGATGAAGGATAATCATCTAAATATTTAATGGAACTTCCTTGAATACTGTCTGAATATAAAAGCCACTAGTAGCCATGCCACATTA
The DNA here is from genome assembly GCA_030014305.1 of Clarias laeviceps. Classification (NCBI taxonomy): domain Eukaryota; kingdom Metazoa; phylum Chordata; class Actinopteri; order Siluriformes; family Clariidae; genus Clarias; species Clarias laeviceps. The sequence continues at coordinate 7,728,116 of JAQMYJ010000008.1, forward strand.
TATTCTCATAATAAGTTGAAGGCTTGCTAATATCCTCATACTGTATTAATGTCCAGAGAAGATGCTGAGCATGAGCTTAAATCTCAATCTTACAACAAGTGATTAAAAAGCTTAATTTTTAAAAGTTAGCTGTTCAGGCGTAAACAATTTAAATGTGCTTGTAAATGCACACAGCTTTTTGAATGCCCTTAAAAACTGCTGTACGCTCACTGTGGTCCTTTATCCAGTGAAAGAGTGCCAGTAGAATAATCAAATTTGTAGAATAATCAAAATGTGTCACAGTGCAGGCAGATGGGTGCATTCAGGGTCTCCATTGGGAATGTGGGCTTCACTGACGCAGAACATTTTCATTCCCAGGGGTCTCCTTTGGTCCCTGTATACTGCATGTTTATTTCTCTCAGGGCTCTTGGAATCATCCTCAACTTTTGTCCTTCTTTTATTTAGATATACATTATTATATGATATACAGTAGAAAGGAAGATATATGCTTTTAGACAAAACTCAAAATGATGTATTCTGTTTCAAAAACAGAAACAGATATGGTGGATGTCAGTTTCTATAAAATAACCATATTACGTACCTTAACACCTACAGTCATTTTCTTATAAAACTAAACAAACGTACCAGCACATGCATTTTTTTTAAGAGTTGTTACTCTTCATATTCACCATGTATATATTAATATTGTTTGCTGCTTTCAGTAGCAAGTGTTTAGCTTTTTCTTTTTCTCTCTCTCTTTTCTCAGGTTGTCACTGCTATTTTTGCACCAGTAGATGTCGTACTGTATCTGTTACTGAGAGACACATGCATGAGCAGGAATCAAAAAGCCTCTTTAAACACAAATGAAATTTAAAAAAAATTATTTATGAAGTAAATTTGTTCAAAAATTTTAAACGCAATAATTAGAGGAATAGATGTATGATAGACGTGCTTGATTGTGTGTGTGTGTGTGTGTGTGTGTGTGTGTGTGTGTGAAGCCATAAAACTGATTCGTTTGCGCCAAAATGTATGAATATCTGTGAATGATGATTGTGACCGAGAATTTTGTTCCGGAGAGTTCTTAACGCATAACTTGTTTGCAACTTGCAGAAAAGACTCATCTGTTTATGCAAACTATATAAACTTATTCACCAACACCACTTGCACATTACAGGAAATCGTCTGGGAGTCATTGTCACATAAACGATACACCAGTCCTGACCTCACTCCAAACCATTTCCATATATTTGAGTCATTAAAGGAGTTCCTGGGAGGCCAGCGTTTCAAATGGGAGTCACACAATCAGACCATGGCTCTGGGCATAGTGAAAAAACGTTCTACCTTGATGGTATCCAAGCACTAGTGAAACACGGAGATAAGAGCATTAGTGTAGCAGGGGATTATATAGAGAAATAAAAACGTTTTTACTGTCATAACTGTGTTCCGTTATTCAAGTAAAAAAAATCCTGGTTTGACTTGAACGGCCCTCGTATTATTCATGGATGAGGTTTTTTTTTTTCTCCTAATATTTTCACCTTAATAAATGTTAACCTAATTAAAGATTAAGTCATTTCACTAATTGTATAAATGCGTTTCTTTTTTTGGCACTTTATAAAATGAAAGATGTTTCTGAATACATTTACTTATAAATAAACCATGTTGTTGGGATAAGTTGGGAGTTTGGCCTACATACAGTAGCTCTCTGTCTGCACGACACTTCGACGGACTGTCGCTATATTTCGTATCTTGGAGAACACGCTGATACTTTATGTAGGTGTGTACAGCCAAATCCTAACACCTAGAGTGCTAAATGAACAATTTGCTACATCTGAGTCCAGCTGGTCGTATCTGAGCACAGTAGGTGTTGATTTAACACAGGGGATTTTGCTGTGTGGACTGCCTTATACTGCTTTTTGGGAGGGGAAAAAAAAAAAAAAAAACCTAATAAAAAATTGCTGAAAGAACAAGGACGCGTTGCAGAAGCTCGGTGTTATTCCCAGACCAGCCAGTTTATACTGACGAGACCTGGATCTAAATCCGTAGCATTTTGTGCACTCTTTAGTTTTGCTGATAGCGCTTTATGTTGCCTTTTAGGTCTGTGTAGGTGTGCGAGAGAGAACGAGAAAAAGAAAAAAAAAGAGAGGGAACAGCAGGTGTGTGTGCTTCTTGATTAAATTTCTGAAGGCTGCTTTGTGTGTGTAATTACTGATGAATTATTCATGCTGCTTTGAAGCGCTGATCTCTTCATTACAGGGAGTTTAGACAACATTGATTAATTTTAGAGTCGACGATCCCAAACTCACTCTGTCTCGCTCTCTCACAAATATGTGTGTGTGTGTGTGTGTCTGTGTGCGGCGCTACGATGTCCACCCTCAGATCTTCTTTCAGGGCATTTGCGTTCCCATGGAAACACTTTTAGATATCTGTACGTGTCACTCACTGGCTATCTTCCCATCAGGCCCTTTCTTTTTTTCTCATCACTTGACTTTACATCTTCTTCCCATTTCCCTGGCTACTGACAATTTAACTATATTACGGGTAGATCTGCGATAATAACGAGGCTGATGTTGTTTGATAGCTATGTCTGTTCATGATGCCAGCATCTTTCTGAATGACAGTTAACGAATGAACATGGCTCTGTCTAACATCATCTAGCTGGGGGAAAACAGCAGTAAATATAATCATGGTTTGAGCGAAAACAGAGATCCATGATTAGCTCTGTGATTGACTCCCGGTCTACCGAGACGGTCGGGGTAAAGTGAGCTAAGCTTTGGATGTCAGTCTTTTATGTAAGTGGTCTCTACCTGTGTAGTGATTTTGTACCGCTCACCTCAATTTAGTCTAGCCAGAGGCTCATACACTCCGTTACAGCAGTAAAAAGCGTTTGGTCTTTTCTTGAGTTTGTCAGAAAACCTAGACAAGGTAATTTTTTCCCCGGACAGTTGGTTTCTCCATATTTAAGATCATATGTACAGTATTTATTTAAGCTCATATGTACAGTACATGTATAGTATGGGTATAGTGGTTATAGCCATATGATTGACCATATGATCATATTTCCCAAGCTCTCCCCATATCACTGAGAACAAAGCAAGATTTTTGCGCGCCAAAATTTGAGTAGAAGATCAACAGTAATCCTGCGGGTCTCCTCAACCAAGACCACGATGATGCTCTTGTGGCTGTAAGAGGATAAATCCACATTCGACAATATGAGAGATGTTCAAGTCAAATCAGGACTTTTGATTGTGCAGAATAACACAACACAGTTATGAGAGTAAAAACTCCCTTTATTTCTCTATATAATCCCCTGCTACACTAATGCACTTATCCCAGGACTTCACTAGTGCCTGGATACATCAAGGTAAAACGTTTTCAGTATGCCAGAGCCATGAACAGACTGCCTGCTTCATGTCTGAAATGCTGGCCTCCCAGGAACTCCTTTACCACCCAAACATGTGGAGATGGCTTGGAGCGTGGTCAGTACTGTACAAAGCATGTGGTAATAATTCCAGACAGATGCATCTCTTCCGCAAGTTGTCGACAAAGATTTTCAACAAATAGGTGTTTCACCTGCTGAATGTTTGACTGGCATGGGCTCTGAGCCACCTTGGCTGGGATTGTCGTTTGGCCTTTTATAAAATGTCAAGTCTCTTCACTGTACTGTGCATGAAGTCTTCTGTAAATGTCGATTGGTTTTTACATTGAAGGGATTCTTTCCATTTCAGGGCACAAGTACACACCCTCACACATCCAATCATTCCCTACCGGCAATTTGGGATCACAGACTATACCTGGTGTCTTTGGACAGAGGGACGAAACCTAAGTAACTAGAGGACACCCAACAAACACATGGCCGAGGGCGAGACTCAAACCCCCCAGCCCTGGAAGTGCAATGCAACAGTGGGTTGGTCCAAACATCTTGGAGAACGAAGCACAGATCTTCTGTAAATGTAGGCTGCTTCAAATTCTTTTGACCCTTCACGTAATCCCAGACAGGCTCAATGATGTTGAGATCATGGCTCTGTGGGGGCCAAGTCATCACTCCTTGTTCTTCTTTATGCTGATGACAGTTCTTAATAATTGGCTGTATGTTTGAGGTGGTTTACGGCCAATCAGACACGTCCCTGATGGTATTGCATGATGGATAAGTATCTGTCTGTATTTCTCAGCATTGAGGACACCTTTTATCCTGACTAAATTTCCAACTCCAATTGCAGAAATGCAACTGCAAACTTGCAAGGTACCTGCACCATGCTACAGTACTTCAACATATACTTCCAAATATTAAAAATTTTGGCTCATCAATCCAGAGCACCTGCTGCCATTTTTCTGCACCCCAATTCCTGATTTCATTCATAGTTGAGTCACTTATCCTTATTTCTACGTCAGAGGCATGCCCCTTGGGCCACAATTCATTCATGCCGGACGACCACCTCCGGCCAGACTCCGGGTGTACCTGGGTCACACTGGTTTCAGCCAGTTCTTTGCTGACATCTTCCAATGTCAGAGAAGTAAGCATGATGTGTCTATCATCTGCTGCCTTAAGTTTCCTTGGCTTACCACTGTGTCTACAGTCCTCAGCACTGCCTGTCTATTTATGCTCATTCATTATTACTTGAACAGCACATCTTGAAACCCAAGTCTGCTTTGAAATCTTTGCCAGACTTTGCTTATGGAGTATAACTACCTTGTCTCTTGTTGCTGTGCTTAGTCTTGCCATGGTGTATAACCTGTGAGAAGAAACTGTCTTCCACATCATCATCTTAGTAGCAGAGTTTGGCTGTTTTAACCCAGATTTAAGTTTCACACAGCTGTTTCTGTTTCAGTTAATGACTGTATTTCAACCTACATATGAAGTCAATAATCCTACTTAGTATAATTAGTTAATCATAGACCTGACTATAATCCTACAGAATCCCTGACTTTGTGCAGATTCTGGTTTGAAGTTAAAGACGGCACGGTGGCATAGTTGGTTAGCACTAAGGTTCGATTCCCGCCTCGGGTCTGCGTGCATGGAGTTTGTATGTTCTTCCTATGCTTGGTGGGTTTCATCTTTATACACTGGTTTCCTCCCACAGTCCAAAGACATGCAGATTAGGCTAATTGGTGTTACTAAATTGCCCGTGGTGTGTGTGTGTGTGTGTGGGCCCTGCGATGAAATGGCATCCCGTCCAGGGTGTGCCTCGCTTGTTCCCTGGATGGGATGTTTCCTGGAATAGGCTCCAGGCCCCCTGCGAACCTGTACAGAGGATAAAGCGGTATAGACAATAAGTGAGTAAGAGTGATGAGGGTATTCACATAAAACATTGATTTGATTTATATATTTTTTGTTTGTTTACTTTGCATTTTGTAAATTAATACAAAATATATATATTTTTAAAAGCATTCTTACTTTACAGCATTTCTTCACACCTGCCAAAAACTTTTGCACAGTACTATATATTAATAAATGTATATCTGTCAATAATAAATTTAGCCATTGTTTTGTAAAGTAGCAATAGTAAATTATTGCCGGACATAATGTTGGTAAAAACAGAAAAAGTTATTTAGCAAAAATACAGTCACTGCAGCATCCGTCAAGTTTTCCCAAACCTCCAGACATATTGTTGCATGTCTTATGTAATATCTGAAATATGTTTCCTGTACTTAGAAGCTGCAGCTGGTACTTTCTGCAGAGGTGGTTGATTATTTATTTATTTATTTATATTTTTGCTAGGTTGCATCCAAATGAGTTGTAAATCTTAACAAACATAATCGCGACTCAGATACAAATTTCAAAACCCATCTATATTGGCCTTATTTATATGTTTTAACTGTTGTCAGAAATGAGCACATAGAAATAATGGACTTATCCAAATATGCCACGTGATACAATAAAAACCATTTTCACAGTTCATGTAGACAGCACTGTCAGACAAAAAAGCAGCATGAAGTAATATTGCAAATACCGCAACAAACAAACAAGGAAAAAATTGAAATAACATGCTGTTAAATATTTGCTATTTGCAAACTGTGGTGTGGAAAAAACTGTGTAGCTGAACAAATAAGACAGGAATGTTTGTTTTCCATGTAAAGCCCCAGTGTCCCTGAACATGGTGCATATACCAATCACACTGGTAAACAAATGAAAAACAAAAGTTTCCTAAGTAAATTTGAGCTGCTTTTGTGAAATTTTACTGGCTAAACAGATTGTTGAAATCAGACGACTTCTGTTACAAAAGGTTTTTGAGAGACAGCAGCATTTCCTATATTTTTATATTTCCCGTAGTTTTCACTAATCTGTAAACAGTTAAATGCTATCTAAATACATTTTGTCAACAATTTCTGCTTGTAGTCATTATCCGCTGCTTCCCTAATCAATGTGCAACTAATTAAAAGCCTTTTCTTAATTGATGTGGGTGTGGTTAAGCAGGGAAAATGCTAAAATATGTAGCATCATTGTCCTCCAGGGGGCGGTGGTGGCTCAGGCGTTTGAGGATCTGGGTTGGTGATCAGCAGGTCAAGGGTTAGAGCCCTGCCACTGTTGGCCCTTTGGGCCCTTACACCTATTGCCAAACGAGCGTCCCAAGGAGAGTCGAAAGATATCAATTAAGGGGTTAAACTTTTTTTTATTTTTTTTTTTACTGAAAATGATGAGTACTTGTCCTTGTAGAGTACCATTTATTTATATATATAAAAATTGTATTCTACAAGTGTATTACATGCCATTGGCATATATAATAAAATGAGGGAAGTTCATGGCATGAATCAAATGGCATGTAATATAGCTTATTGTAGAATACAATTTATAAATGGTACTCTACAAGTACAATAAATATATATATAAGTTTAACCCTTTAATCAATATCTTTTTGCAGTCAGCAGGTGGAATTCCATAAAAATAACATCATTTTGTTTATGCAACAAATATCATGTTGATCAGTTCCAGCCATTACCAGTAAATCAACATGCCTGAACATTGTGTAAGTCCCTCTTGTGCCACTAAAAGCTGGTGGTTTTAATTTTATGGCCGTTCAGTAGTAGTATGTACAGTATGTGCTGAGTAATCAGCAGCACCAAAGTTGGAAAGGGGATTGAGTCTCTCAGGGTAAGCATCTTATGTAACCATCTCTCTCTCTCTCACACACACACACACACACACACATACACACACATACACACACATTGACAGTCACCAAGAAACAAATACCACAAATATCTTTCTTATTTATATCTGTTTAATTTCAGACCTCATTTTGCATTCAGTGTATTTTAGATGGCTCTTAAAATACAAAGATACATAATTTAATTTTAACCTCTGAAGGAAGACATCTATGACTGTAATAAAAAAAAGAAAGAAAACAAAACAAAATGAGATGAACTACTGGAACAAACATTCCAGTTCATGCATTATATAATGTGAGTCATGTGACCTTTGGATTAATTTTTGAGCTTTCAATGTTTGTTCCAAATAATAAGGGTTGTTTTTTTTAACCTTATGTTTTACAAAATCTGAAATACATAAGATTTTCGTTTGTAATAAACTTTTTCTTACATGTTGCATATATATATATATATATATATATATATATATATATATATAATTAGTGTGTCAGAGATTGCAAACTTGTAAGTGACAGAAGAGTATAGAAAAAGGAAGTGACCGGTTGGATTTGGCACGAGCACATGTGAGTCTAAATGAGACTTTGTATGAGAAGGATAGTTTATAAAACTTAGTGATTAAACTTCACACTACAGTATGTTCATTAATTTACTCATCCTCCTTCTCTTCCAGATAACATAAAATGTCTATTTTTATCTATTACATGCATATCATAATGACTATGCATAGACTTATAATCCATTCTACTGTGTGACTATAAGTCCCATTTAATAAACCTTTGCTTAATTGTTCCGGAGGTACAGGCTTTGCGTCTGAGTGATTGTCTCTATAGCAGCTTTCGCAGTGTGGCTGCTTCTTTCATGGGCTTTACATTTGGTAATGCGTGTGTCTCTGATTATGTTATTTAAAGATCATTTCACAGATGGTTGAGCAACACCATTGGGAAATGTCATGTGGAAATGTGTGGGTAAGAGACACTGATAAACTGAGTGGCAAGTTCTCTGGACAGATCCTTATAACCTTCTAACAACCATATGCAGGCTTCGTCTGTTCTCGTTTTGATTAACAGGACATTTCTAAGTAGAGTCAATGAAATTAGAAGAGAGACATGACATAGTATGGAGACATAAGGGACGGAAATAAAATAAGTTGCAGAAGTGAGCGGACAAATATCAAACTTATAAGATGAAGAAAGTTGATCGACATTGTTGGATTAACTGCATTCAGTCCTTATTTATTTATTTATTTTTTAAATCTTAGTCGGCACACTATGGTTTTAGTTATTTTCTTCCTTTATGCTGTTTCAGAGAAATAATTGCATGTGCCAACCTAAGTGGGCAGGATTCCTTTGGGAATGGGCAAGAGTGGGATTTTAAAAAAAGATCCCACTTACAACTCATTCACTTACTCATCATCTTTACTGCTTTATCCTATATACAGGGTCGGGGTAGGGTGGGAGCTGAAGCCTACCCCAGGAGACAAGGTGCCACAAGGGATACACATACTCTTACATGCTCATTCACACACTATGGGCATTTCTTTCCAAACAGCACGTAGCCTGTACCTCTGCATGTCGTTGGACGGTAGGGGGAACCTGAAGTTGCGAGAGGAAACCTACCAGGTTGTGGGAGAACCTGCATACTCACACATGCACACACACCCAAGGCCTGAGATGGGACTCGAACTCTTGAGGTGCGAGGTCACAATGCCAACAATTTGCAAAGAAAAAAAATGCATATTTAATTTTTGACTTGTTTGTGAAGTTGATATCTTTGCTTTCTGACAGCTTATGGGTTTCTGGTTTGTTCCGGAGCTCAGGTTACTGTATATGAGCAATTTCTCCCTATGTCTGTTCAAGTTTCTAGGAAGTTCTTGAGTTTCCTCTCACCCACAAAAAAATATATATATCAGCAGGCGGATAAAGTAAACTGATGTCATATCTAGGATCTATTCCTGCCCGGTGCTTTGTGTTCTTGAATTAGACTTTACAACCCTGACCTGGATGAAATCCTTACTGAAGATGAAGGAATGAATAAATATATATTGGTCTCCTTGTCTTTGACTAAGATGGTCATAAGCTTATTGACCATGCACTAATAGGATCTGTATAACTGACTGGTTAGGAATGAATTGTATTATGTGAAATGACTCCATGTTTCCAAGGTTGTGAGAAGTTTTCCCTATCAGCGGCTTGCTCTACAGGTTCATATGGACGAACATGAGGAAGGTCTGTTGGTTCTCTGCCTTCGCTCTTATCTCTTCTCTATCTCACTCTCTTTCGGGGAACGAGGCTGGTTGTAATCTGTCACTGCGAGTCGTTTAATTTATTAAAATTATCTTACATAATGCCTTCTTTATTTAATCAGGCACACTCGTTTTCTCCCACAGAGAGAAATGACGGATGGGGTGAGTGGGTGAACTCTCTGCTCATTTAATCCTCCTTTGTTTTCCACGTCTCTCTGTACCGCCCGCCCCTCCCTAACCTTTGTCTAATTTTTAAACGCGAGTGAGGTATCTGGTGGATCATCATCATCACGCTCAGCAATAATAGCTGGGCTAGTCAGGAGCGTGTGTGACCGCTGTGTATAAGCTGGGACTGTGTTGTTAACAACCCTTACACAAAGTCAATATTCACGTGATTCACATGTGAAAATTATACATGTGTGAAAGTTACACACGTCACATATTATGCCACACATTTTCCATGTTTTTTTTTTATTCATTTGCATTTTTACAGAGGCCGTTGTCACAACGTAGCTTCATGGAATAAAGAAAAATATGGAAATGAGTATGAAATGTGTGGAACAATATGTATGAATCAAAATGATCAGATTGTCCTTGTTTTTAACAAATTTGTTTTTATTTTTCACATGAGATTTTTTTCATCAAATAATAAATCTGCATATGATTTTAATTTTTTGGGTAATTTTTTCCCCCATTGAGTATTTGAACAAAATATTTTAAAATGTTTTTCTTTACCCCAAAATGAATTATGTTTCTTTTATTAAAATGATTTACATTTGCTTTTTAAAATGAATCACATGTGATTTTTAATCATTTATTCAATTTCACAAAAGAAATGAATAGTATTTTTTACAGTTCATTTATATTCACATGTGATTTTTAACCAACCATCTACATCTATTGTTTATGATTTGTGTGACACATCACATGTGATTTTTACATGATTTGTTGTTTTACATGATTTTAAATCGTTCACATGTGATTTTTACAGAAATGTATCATGTGATTTTTATATGATTTGTTTACATGATTTAAAATAATTCAGATTTGATTTTAACAGAAATGAGTTACATGTGATTTTTTAAACATTTCATGTACCTAAAAATTATAAACTTATTATTTCCATATGATTTAAAAACGGCTTGTGTGATAAATTTTTTTTTTAATCTCATGATAATTTAAGAATTATTTTCCACAGTAATTAGTTTTGTTTTCCGCATGTGAATCACGTCAACTTTCCAATGATCCATATAAGATTTTGTACACCTTATTAATAATTAATATATTTGCATGTGTTTTTATACACATGGTCACATTAATCACAGGCATACTGGTGCTCATACATGCACTTCCAGGGCATAACAAGTGGAAATGAATCTCCATGTGGTTACTCATGTGATTATACAGTATATTAGTTACATAATCACAGGTGGATGTAAAAAAATAAGTGATTTTTCCATAAAGGAACCATCAGTTACGGTTATCTGAAAACTTAAGAACATATTTTGCGTATTTCAGATATTCCATAGTCCTTAAGTCTGACTGTTTAAGCACATCATTTTAGCCTAAATATACAGTAGGGCTAGCATTTCATCATCATCATCATCATCATCATCATCACCTTGCCACGCAGAAGAAAAGTACCACTTTATATTGCACTGTGCCCTTTTACATTAATAAGCCTTTAAACAATGAGACCTGCTCATTATATATAAGGCATGCTGAATCTCAGTCATGATATGCACTAATAGAGATATTTATAACCGAGATTGATTTGGTTTACATTTCAGGAGCTTGTTTTTAATTCCCCCGATGTTTTTCTTTTTTTTTTTCAAATGTAATCAGATAATGTTACTCTTAGTTATTGTGCAAGCAGCCTTCAATAAACCTTGAAGCTCAACGCAAAGTGCTCACAATGGACATATTACAGAAATCCTGCTCAATCGTTTGCATTTTAACATGATTCAGGTCACAATGACACAATCCTACTAAGACGCAACCAACTTCCATCAATATGTTCATCTCTGAGCTTTGTGTTCTGTGCAAGAACGCATCCTGAGCATGACTGAGAGTGTGTTCGGAGTTGGATATCATATCTGTGTGTGTGTGGAGGGTAAATTGTTGATGTGTTTCTGGAAAAAGTTATGATTTTTAAAACGCACACACACAGATTAATCTACGCACTTCTCGAGATATAAGACACTACGTTTTTTTTTTTTTTTTTAACTATCTGCTAGCCTGGGTGCCATCTTGTTTTTTTCTTTAAACTGAATTTAATCGTTTAAAATCACTGAGGGTTTAAGATAACTAAAATGGTGATGAGCAATTCAAGTGCTACAACATTTAAAAATTATTATTACTGATATAATGACTTAACCTTATTGCTTTGGGTTCTACTAAACAAAATAAACTGTAAATTAAGGTATTAATAGATTCCTTATTGTTCTGATGAGTGTATTGTAAGTTTATATTTCTTAGGAGGTATTCTTCCAAACCAAGACAGGGAAGCAAAAGTACCTAGAAGACGTCTGAGCAAATTTGGCACCCAGGATAGCTCGGTATTGCATTAGGATATCACTTAAAGCTATCACTGCAAACTACAGCATAAAACAAGGAATCCTATTTCAAGTTTTCCTACAGGAAGGCCATCCAGGAACAGTCATGAACATAATGTCGCCTGCCCTTGACTACACCGCGGCACTAAGTCAGCAGGGTCAGCGGTTCATATTGGCACTTGCTTTGAATCTGTCAGTTCAAGCCAACACTAAAGGGACAGACTGGATCTATGTTAAAATAAAATTCTCTAGAGGTCAAAGTCAAGGGTCAGTCATGTCAGAGATCATATCTCGGACTCTTTATGGTGCAATCTCTGGTCAGAGTTCAGGCTGGCTGATAGAGTTTCCATCTCAGTCCCCAAAATTCCCAGTACATCTTCCTCCTCCTCTTCTTCCCTGCTGAACGCCAGCTCGTTCTCATAACAAAAATTAGCACTGGAGTGCAATGACTTGCTCTCCTCAATGTCTTTGGCGCTGCAGCGTGGCGTAGATGGCACCTCATAAGTCTTGTGGAAGTGCGTAAAGTCTACCTTGTAGTGGTGCTTCTCCTCGAACACGACAGGCTCAAAGCGGTGACCCCATAAGATTTCATTAGACAGGTAAGAGCTGCGCACCTGCGCTGTCATCGCCGTGGCCTCGACCATGCCCTCGAGGATCACCACAATCTCAAAGTCTTCATTGAGCAGGTCCTGTTGGCTGATTCCGAAAAGAGGGCTCTCCTCATTTATCTCATGAATGATGGTCAGAGGAGAAACAAGGAAGATGCGGTCAATGCCCTTGTCGTAGCCAACGTTGAGGTCGATCTGGTCAAGTGGGATGTACTCGCCCTCTTCTGTCATTCTTGGCTTAATCAGCTGTGCCCGTACGTGCGCCTCGACAATGTGACTCTTGCGCAAGTTTCCTACACGCCACATCAAGCACAGCTTCCCGTCACGCATAGCTATGACGGCATTCTGTGAAAACAGCAATGTCTGTGCACGCTTTTTGGGTCGGGCCATTTTGGCCATGATGGCACCGATCATGAAAGCATCCACAATGCAACCCAAAATGGACTGCACAACGACCATAAGTACAGCCAGCGGGCACTCTTCAGTCACACAGCGGAAACCGTAACCAATTGTGGTCTGGGTCTCGACTGAGAACAGAAAGGCTGCAACAAAACTGTTGACCTGCATGATACAGGGTGTGAATTCTTCATTGGAGGTTCTGTCAAAGTCACCATGTACAAGGGCAATAAGCCAGAAGATGAAACCGAACAGCAGCCAGGATAAAATGAAAGCAAGAGAGAAGAGAAAAAACATCCAGCGCCAACGGATGTCCACGCAGGTTGTAAAGATGTCAGCCAAGTATCGCTGTGATTGCTCTTCCATGTGTGAAAAGCTGACGTTACACTGTCCGGTTTTGTTAACAAAGCGGTTGCGTGGCTTCCGCCGAGTCTGGATCTTACCATTTCCAAAGCCATTGCCAAGAGAAGGCATGATGCCGTGGTGATGGATGTCCTCCTCAGACGATGTCACGACGTTGTAGCGAGGGGTCTTTCCCACACTCATGCCACTTGGCCCTGTTAGGACAACCAGTGGTTGGGATGCCAGGGCTCTTTCTTTTCACCAATCACTGCACAGGACACAAGGACCTAAGAGAAAGGAACAGGTAGGGTGAGTCATTTGAATACCTTGATTATAATACTTTTAGATAATCTAAAATATGATTACTTTTAAAAACATACCTAATTAGAGTAGTTGCAATTATAGCATCTAATGCAAACTAAGTAGAATACAAAGGGCCAGATTTACTGTAAGCATAGCCTAAGTTTTTATGTAAGGAAAAGACATCTTGACATTGATTATTTGCACTTAACATCATTTAAAGGAATGTAAACACATGACTCAACCATGACCATGGGCACCAAAGGTCAGCCCGTTTGCACTGTTTCTACAGAAAAGCCAATGTTGCACAAACTGCAGAAAAAAGTCTGTGCTGGCCATGACAGAAAGGCACCAGAACACCGAGTGCACCAAAGCCTGCTGTGCACAGGCTCTGCAGTCAAATAGCCCACCCTGGCCTTAAATCTCCCCAGACTCCATCAGATTGAGCACTCATGGGATGCACAGAAGTCCCTCCTCACAATAAAGGATCTGAGCCAGACACCTCCAGCACATCTCCAGAGGTCCTGTGGATTCATGCCCTGACGGGCCAGAGCTACCAGGGGAATCTACACAATACCAACTGTATAGTGGTCTATAAATTTTAAAGTGTGATTTCCATAAAAAGAAACACATGGCATAATACTTTTAAATTAATTTACACCAATTATAAACATATATAACATATTACAATTCGACAAACTCAGTTCTTCTTTAAGACTTTGGCACACACTAGTACCTACATTATGAATACTAGTACATACGAACATATTCACACACACACACACACACACACACACACACACACCTCATATACAAAAAAATGGAAGTGACGAAAGCAGTGTTACTCTGTGATTGTTTGTGCAGCCCAAGTGTTTCCCTGTGCTGCTATAAATGAATGTATCTGCACTGCAGCATATGTACTGTAACAAATTAAAACTAGACAAACTTCACACTTTTCCTGCAAAACTCAAAATCCACACTTTACTTCAGTGCAGCGGCACATACAACTGTTAGCTTCTGTGGGAGAGAGGATTAAAAACTACAACTCCTGATCTTCATTATCATAATAATAATAATAATAATAATAATATTAATAATATTATTTTTATTATTTTGTAATAAGTGTCATATTTTGGCTCCTCTTGGTGCTGTGTCATTTCTCTGAGAATTTTGTTTTAGAAGCTGCCCATGGGGTCCGGATTTAGGCATCCAGTCCCTGCCTGATCCAACTGATCTGTCTAATAATAGACGCCTATCTCATAGAGGCTAGAGACACACACACACACACACACACACACACTTCCAAGGGTCTGGGTGACACACTGTACTCATGCCACAGACTTCAGCTCACATGCTTAAGGTGCTGCTATATCAGTAAGTGTGAATATCTGAGGAGCCTTAGATCGGATGAAAGAGATAATGAGAAAAACACACCGTATCATCATTAGATCTCACACACACACACACACGCACACACACACACACACACATATGAATACGCAATCCTTCATCCTTACAGTGCACAGGAATAAAAGAATCAGATGAAGAAATGGAGGGATATAGAGGTTACCATGGAAACCGGTCTGGTAGAGGTTGCGTGTGCGTGTGAGTGTTTGAGGGGTGACTGCCGGCTTCATGCAGTGGTATTTTAGTCATCCTCCAGGTGGCCAATCACTCAGAGAGAGTGGGAGAGAGAGAGAGAGAGAGACGGAGAGAGAGAGAGAGACAGGGATTTGATGTGATACAGGTCAACAACAAGGAGAAGTGAGAGGCAGAGTTGAGTTTTTGGTGCCGGAGGGAGAAACACCTGTTACTGCAGT
This sequence comes from Clarias laeviceps, assembly GCA_030014305.1. NCBI lineage: Eukaryota > Metazoa > Chordata > Actinopteri > Siluriformes > Clariidae > Clarias > Clarias laeviceps. Next base: position 7,743,462 of record JAQMYJ010000008.1, read on the forward strand.
GAAGCTGGCACGGTTACTGCTTCCTGCGGAGATGCCAGGTAGTGTGGCTGAGTGCTCCATGTGGCCTGAAAAAACAGTCCGCTCTCTCGGCAGTCCAGCATTCAGCACTTTTCTTCAAACATTCTGTACTGTACTACACCTGCTGCTTCACAGAGTATGAGGAAGACGCCAGGGTTTTTCTAACCTAATCTCGGTCTGTGTAACCATATTACGAGTAATTAGCACTGACAAGAACGGCAAGATGTTCCTTTGTACTGAGAAACGGATAAAAAACAGTCACATCAAAAAAAGGCTACAGATAGCTGTTGATATGTCAAATGAAACCAAATTACACAATCTCAGGTGATTGAATCTGTTTTTCAGGTAGTTTTATCCACCATTAAAAAAAGTCACATGAAGTCACATATAGTTATATGCTATAACATGCTTTTCACATTAATTAATGTTAGTCCATGTATTTTATTTTATTCATGAATTTTAGTGATGATCACATATAAAATAGCTGATAATTCTGTCAATTTTAGTGATGATCACATATAAAATAGCTGATAATTCCTTGTAGTTCATCAAAAGTTTGATGTGAACTTGATAGGTGGCACCATGTCACAGTGGTTAACACTGGGGCCTTGCACCTCCAGGGTACTGCAATGCTAGCCGCAATGATAGCGGCTATGCTAGCACTAGCATCAATTAAAGCTACAAATAAAATTGGTGGTTTGAAATTGGACACCAGCTCTGAACTACTGAGCTCCAGTACTCCATATTCTTAGGCTAATTAGTCCTTCCAAATTGCCCTTAGTGTGTGAATGTGTGTGCTTGTTTAACCTGCAATGCATTGGAACCCTGTCCAGGGTGTATACCCTGCCTTGTGCCCCAAGTCCCATGGGATAGACTCTTGTATAGGATAAGTGGTATAGAAAATGAATAAGAAAGTGAGTGCGTGAACTTAGGTTCCTGGGTGTGGCGCCCATGCTTCTGGACATGAAGAGTTCGTTTCCTAATTGCTGCTTCAGCCACCCTTATTCAGAGACCTACAGAGTCTAGCCAAGTTCTTGCTTCTGGAGAAAGAAATCAGGGAAGATTCCAATATATACGGTCGTGTTCAAAAGTTAGTACCCCCTGTTTTAATTCTATGCGGTTTTGTTTAAAAATATAATAAAAATCATCTGATCGTAACAGGTCCTAATGTTAGGCAAATACAACCTTAGATAAAGAACAACATCCTGTATATCTTTTTCCACTGTACCATTATTTATTTTAACAAAAACTATGCTGTGCTATATATAAATGTCACTAAATAAATTTGACTCCAGCCTTATCAAAAGAAACAAAGATTGGGAGCGAGGTTAGAATGCATGCAACTTCTTACACCTTAAGTTATGGTGAAACATTTCTCATAGAGTTTGGCTGTGTGTGGTTAGATCGCAGGGTCAGGTTGAACCTGGGCTACATTTTTTTATTCGTCGCCATAGGTCTATTCTCCTAAACCTCCAGATTTAGAACTCGGTTTACCTTTATAGTATCTTTAATTGATGAATTTATGATATGAACCCACAAAAATATATTTGAATAAAGATAAATGTATAGTTACCCTACCCATCCATCTTCAACCGCTTATCCAAAGTCGGGTCGCGGGGGTAGCAGCTCCAGCAGGGAACCCCAAACTTCCCTTTCTTCAGCCATGTCAGCTAACTCTGACTGGGGAATCCCAAGGTGTTCCCAGGCCAGTGTGGAGATATAATCTCTCCATCTAGTCCTTGGTCTGCCCCGTGGTCTCCTTCCAGCTGGACGTGGCAAGAACACCTCCCTAGAGAGGCGTCCTGGTGACATCCTTACTAGATACCCGAACCACATCAACTGACTCCTTTCCACGCAAAGGAGTAGAGGCTTTACTCTGAGTTTCTCATGGATGACTGAGCTTCTCATCTTATCTCTAAGCGAAAAGCCAGCTACCCTTCTGAGAAAACTCATTTCGGCCGCTTGTATTCGCGATCTTGTCCTTTCGGTCATGACCCAACGCTCATGACCATAGGTAAGGGTTAGAATGAAGATTGACTGGTAGATTGAGAGCTTTGCCTTTTGGCTCAACTCTCTTTTCATCACAACAGTGCGGTAAAGCGACTGCAATACTGCTCAGATTCTCCGGCCAACCTCACGTTCCAATGTTCCATCATTCGTAAACAAGACCCCGAGATACTTAAACTCCTTCACTTGGGGTAACAATTCGCTCCTTACCTGAAGTAGACAATCCATCGGCTGAGTACCACGGCCACAGATTTCGAGGTGCTTATTCTCATCCCTGCCGTTTCACATTCAGCTGCAAACCGATCCCGCAAGTGCTGCCATGAAAATCACAAACAGGATTGGTGACAGGGCACAACGCTGGCGGAGGCCAACATCCACTGGAAACAAGTCTGACTTACTGCAGAGAAGCCGAACACAGCTCTCACTTTGGGCGTAAAGGGATTGGATGGCTCTGAGAAGTGACCCCCTCACCCCATACTCCGGCAGTTCCGCCCACAGAAAATCCCGAGGGACCCGATCATACCTTCTCCAAATCTACAAAACACATGTACTGTAGACTGGATGGGCATATTCCCAAACCCTCTCTAGGATTCCTGCAAGAGTAAAAAGCTGGTCTGCTGTTCCACGACCAGGACGGAATCCACATTGTTCCTCTTCAATCTGTGGTTCGACAATCGGCCGAACCCTCCTTTCCAGCACCTTAGAGTACACTTTCCCAGATAGGCTGAGTAGTGTAATGCCCTATAGTTGGCACACACCCTCTGGTCCCTCTTTTTGAAAAGGGGAACCACCCCACTCTGCCACTCCTTAGGCACTGTCCCGGACTTCCATGCAATGTTGAAGAGGCGTGTCAACCAAGACAGTCCATCACCACCCAGAGCCTTCAGCATTTCCGGAAGGATCTCGTCAATTCCTGGGGCTTTTTTATTTTATTTTATTCGTCGCCATAGGTCTATTCTCCTAAAAGGAGACATACAGATTTAGAACTCGGTTTACCTTAATAGTATCTTTAATTGATGAATTTATGAAATCAACCCACAAAAATATATTTGAATAAATATATAGTTACCCTATCCATCCATCTTCAACTGCTTATCCAAAGTCGGGTCGTGGGGGTAGCAGTTCCAGCAGGGAACTCCAAACTTCCCTTTCCTCAGGGAAGTTTGACTACCTCAGTGTTTGACTACCTCAGTGACCTCGCTCAGGGAGTTTAATTACCTCAGTGACCTTGCCCAGAGAGATCAACACCGACCCCCCGTCATCCTCCAGCTTTGTCTCTGCAACAGAGGGTGAATTAGTCGGGTTCAGGAGGTCCTCAAAGTGCTCTTTCCACCGCTTGATTACCTCCTCAGTCGAGGTCAGCAGTGTTCCATCCTTTCTGTACACAGCTTGGGTGGTTCCCCGTTTCCCCCTGCTGAGGTGCCGGATGGTTTTCCAGAAGCACCTTGGTGCCGCCATCTCCATGGATTCTCCGAGCTCCTCCCACACCCACTGCTTTGCCTCTGCTACCGCTACTGGTACCTTGCAACTGCTTCTAGAGTCCCCCGGGATAACATATCCCTGAAGGACTCCTTTTTCAGTCGGACAGCTTCC
>JAQMYJ010000008.1:7759884-7770168 GCA_030014305.1 Clarias laeviceps
TATAATATTTTTTTTTTTTTTTTTTTCAAACATTTTTGAAGAGAAAGAGAAAAAAGGGGGAGAAAAAGACAAGACAAGAAAAAAAAATATATATATATATATTTTTCTTCTTGTCTTGTCTTTTTCTCCCCCTTTTTTCTCTTTCTCTTCAAAAATGTTTTAATACTGCAAATTAGTTACCTTATACTGTATATGACAAACAACATCCTTATTTGTCCTACCACAGTTGTAAAAATGGGAATAAATACAATGGTCACCATTGGCCTCCATGGTCCCTAGTTGGAATACAGAAGTTCCTAGATGGATGCATGGGTGGAGAACATCCATATTGGCGTTCAAAGAGATGATAGGGTCAGGTTTCATTTTTCATTTTTTTTATTCTGGGCATCACTACTTGTTTCCGCATACAATATAATGTCGTGAACATTAAAACCCCAATATACAAATTATGTTCCAGAAAAGATATTTAACTACCACATACAGTACTCCCCATTAATAACTACAGTATATACCTTCCTTACTGGTGTTTATTCATTATCTAATGCAAGTGATTTTGTGGAATATATACTAGACAAACTGATATGAGTGTAACTTAGAAGCAGTGTCAGCAGATGCAGCACTGTGCTTTGCACTTGCCCCAAATTACTTCAAAAAAGCCCCAGAGGAGATTTATTATAAAACCTAAAACTCAGCAGTAATGCACAACAATAGAAGTTAGCCTGTTGTTGGAGAAAAATATATAACCATGTCCTTGTTGCATTTTAAATTTCAATGCAAATGATGGCGTGACACGAATATGACGATGATGTCATATTCATACATATTTACTCACTTTGTTATTCTAACATGGAATAATGGTTAATAAACTGAGCTGATCAACCATTTTGATCAACAGGTTGTAGAGAAGCAAAGGACTGATTTCTTGTTTACCCGAGTGCACCTTGAATGCCCGGCTTCACGGACAAAGACGAAGCTGTATGCTAGACTTAAAGAGATTGTCAATGGAAAAATCACCATTAATAATGTAATTTAATCCAGCAATTGGTTTAACAAGCTTCCAGGAAACTGGCCCTTAATGTTTCATGAACATATCGCAGAAAGCTAAAAAGACACCCATGTCTGCTGGTGAAATGGCATTAGCCTGACTTAAGCACATAAATAGATGCTATTGAAACTTTATATAGTATTGTCTCTGCTTAGTTCATTTAAGATTTGTTGCCTCTGTCTTTTTCTCCTGCTCTTTCTTTCGTTGACATAATTACATGACATTAGTGCATTATTAGTGTATCGCTTAGAAAGATGCCATCCATGAGGTAAGAGTGGGAGTAAAATTGTATCTTTTCCTTAAACTGGAGTCAGTCCAGGGTTGCACATACATAATTATTGTGCTGCCAAGGGAGTGTCTGTGTCCGTCCATTGTGTGTGTGTGTGTGTGTGTGTGTGTGAACACGTCTAAAATCTAAAGAACAGAACTCTGTAAACCCTGCAGAGTTTAATTACTACTAAAGAGCACACATAATTACATTTGTGCATTTTCTTTCATTTGTCTGTTCCCTTTTTTTTTTTTTTTTTAAGTAAAGCAAACTATTACCAAACCCACCTGGAAACACTGCAACAAGTGGTTTGATGAACTAATTCCTCAAAATATTGAATTCTTATGTGCTGGTCAGTGTTGCAAACTCTTTTTTTTAAAGGAAAGTAGATAATGCATGCTCAAAAATGCACTAGAAGGCACTTAATGACATCATACTGTATACTAATTTGCAAAAAGTGATCATTCCCTATTTTTCTGTGTAGGTTTGTAAGGGACTGGAGTCTATAAAAAGGGAAAAAGGACACTAGAAACACCATGGATGGGGTGCCAGCCCATAACAGGGAACAGGTTCAAACACAGTCACACACACACACAGACCATACATACACTGTGGGCAATTGACAAGCACTATCTATCTACCTATAACACTTGTCTTTATACCTTGGGAGGAAACCGGAATACTCAGAGGAAACCCATAAAGCAAAGAAAACACTGGTGATCATTGACTGGTTGTTGTGCATATATAGTGATCAGTAACTGGCTATTATAATTGTATGGAGATCAGCGAGAAGTTATTGTGAATAAATGGTGATCAGTGATTGATTAGTATGAATGCATGGTGATCAGTGAGTGGTCGTTACACTGTAAATAAATGGTCATTAATGATTCGTCACTGTGAGTACATAGTGATCAGTGATAGGTCAGTGCTACATTTATAGCACTGGACAAACACCCTTATGCAGAGTGACTCACAGAAGTGTTTTGTGGTCTCCATTAACCCACAAACAAACCCACACTCACATTATGAATAGATATTCCTAATGCTGCGAAAAAAGTATTTGCCCCCTTGCTGATTTTTTCAAATTTGTCACACGTAAATTATTGAGATCATCAAACTAATTTAATTATTACACCAAGATAACCTGAGTAAATGCAAAATGCAGTTTTTAAATGATGATTTCATTTATTAAAATAAAAAAGCTGTCCAAACCAGCCTGGTCCTATGTGAAAAAGTAATTGCCCGCTAGATGTAATAACCGGTTGACCAGCTTTGGTGGAAACAACTGCAATTAATCTAATAAATGAAATCATTATTTAGAAACTGCATTTTGTATTTAATCAGGTTATCTTTGTGTAATATTAACATCATTTTTTGATGATCGGAATCATTTAAGTGTGACAAATAGGCAAAAAAAAAAAATCAGCAAATACTTATTTACATTCTATATATATTATTTTATGGCTAACCCCTATGATAAATGAGTTAATATAGGAGTGTACACAAATGTAAAAACACTTCAAGTCTTTTTTTTTTTTTTTAGTGCATGTTTATCGCTCTTTTAATTGCATTTTAAAGATTTTCTTTTCTCATTCCAGTCTGAACCCAACCCATACATTACAACTCTCACAGAACACACCTGTATCCGTCAGTCCTTTTCCTCCATCACATTTACTACTTAAAAACAGATTAATTAAGAAGTTTCATTGTGAGCTTTGGCCATCTTTCCGGTTTTCGACCTTCTGCTTCTGCTGCTCCCTGTGCTTTAATTCTGTTTGACAAGTTGTGATCTTAAATTCTGGCAGCCAGCTTGCCAGATTTTTTATTAAATTAAACTTCCACCTACTTCCATTTTGTGAAAGAAGATCTGAAAAGAAGAGCCAGATAAGATTCAATTCAATGTGATTTACTTTGTGACAAAACAATGTTACAGAAAGATTTAGGTTCCTACTGAGCACCACAACAACAGTGGAAATGAAAAAATCTCGAATACTCTGCGGCAGAATGGCGTAGTGATTAGCGCTGTGGCCTTCCACCTCCAGGGTTAAAAGTTTAAAAGTTAAAAGTCTGTGTGTGTGTGGAGTTTGCATGTGCTTGGTGGGTTTCTTATAGGCAGATTGCCCGTAACGTGTATGTATGAGTGTGTACCTGACCTTGTGCCTGAAGTTTCCATGGATAGACTCCAGACTTCCTCCATGTACCCTGTACAGAATCAGTGGTATAGAAGATGAATGGATGAATGAAGCTGATTCAAAGGGAACACATCTTTTATTTGGTGACATGAGATAAGAACTCATTACAGCATAACAGCACTGTAGAACAGGGTGTCCAAAGGCAGCCAAATGCAGGCTGCGGACAGATATTCTCTGATCTGCAGCTTTGCTAAAGCAGGCTGCAATTTTTCCTTCCACCTGATGGTGGCTGCAAACTACGCTAACACAGTTAGCTAAAATTTAAGAACCTTTGTCTAGTCCGCAATTACGTGGGTATTTTTTTACATTTGTTGGCTTTGTTTCTGTGTTTTGGCTCCTTTTTTTTTTTTGTCCACACACAGACTCAACTGGATGTTGTTGAAAATGAGCCTTTTTGAAAACTCATTCCAGGATGATGAATATATTCAGGAGATGTTCATCTATTTATCTATTCATCCCCTGAATATATTGAGGGGATGAATATATTCGGATATTCTTATACGAATGCTTTGTATAGCCTGTGTTTCTTGACTCAGTGGGAGAACTTTTTCAGGCTTCTGATTGGTCAGCTTGGCTTTACGGTTAGGGTTATATCGCCACCTGCTGGTTTGGCGATATATCCCTGACTTGCTTTGACAGCATGTTTTTGTGTTTTCATGTTGATAAAGATTTTTTTTTTTGAGGTCAAAGAAAGAAAAAAAATTTTTTTTTTGAAAATTAATATACTGAATGATATTTTGTTACAGCTACAGGTGAAAAAGCACAAAGTTAATTTCTATGTGTTGTGACCTATGTGTTTATGTGTCTTTTAGGATAAGTTTTTTTCCAGGGGGAATTCATTCAGAAACTCATTTTCAGTAGTGACTTGCAGGGAAAACTGAGTTTTTGGTTTGTAAGAGTGTGTGTGCCGGAATTGTCCTTTGTTTGACGTCAGAGTGTGACGTACACAGAAATAGCTCCTTTTCAGGCTTCTGTCTGGCCAACAATTGCAGTTATATGGCTGCTCGCTGGTTTGACATCAACGACATATTTCTAATAACAAAGATGGATCATGACCATGTATATGTAGACTTTAGCATGGGGAAAATTTAATTATTGCAATCTCTCTCTCTCTCTCTCTATATATATATATATATATATATATATATAGACCATTGGGGTTTGACACCCATGCTGTAGAAGATTAAAAACAAACAGTACATGTGTTTTGAGCTGTGGTGGGTTAAATCAAGCTGCTCTCACGTCTTGAAGGGGAGCGCTGGTCTGTTTTTGGCTTTGCACACAAGCATCTGTGTTTTAGTCTGCTGTGGGCTGCTACAGGAAAGCAGCAGTGGTGCGAACCAGGAGGTAGCATGGTGTGCAGCGTGGATAAATATATCATTCAGGCTTTTGAGTGTGAGGAAAGTTTTGAATCCCATGGGAACATACTTGTGGAAAAATAAGATGAGGGTGAGAACCGATGCAGGCCGATGTGTCTTTATGTGTGACAGTAAAACTGACATTATAGATTACTTCATGCCTGGGATTGTGATGTATGAACCTTCTTGTTCTTGACTAAAAATAAAGCAATAATTAATATTCAGACACGCATATGCACAAGCTATTTGTCTCGTCTGTGCTGGAATTAAGGTCACAGTCTGCCATTCGTCTTAAGTCGTCTTTTTCAGGAGGTGTTATTAACATTTTATTTAAGGATGACTAATGTATTTAATGTATGTACATCTGAGCCTGGAGCTAGATTTTTTTTTTTTTTACTTATTTATGGAACACACACTTGCTATCCTTGTGAGGACCTTCCACTGATATAATTATTATTATTGCAGCTAATTAATTCTATGCAACACATGCATTTAACACTAACATTAACCTGATTAAATGACACAAAACCTTTTATTTATTTATTTACTTATTTTTAATAACCACGAAGATCAATACTGCCAGATAATCTTCTGCTTGCGAGCTCATTTGGTCTCCTTCGACATTATAAAAACATGCCCACATACACTCACGGGCCGGTCCCTGAGCTAGTTAGAAAAATTGTGTGAAAAATGAGCGTGACCCGAAATACACTGTTCTGCTGCTCCAGAAGGCAACTTCAGCTTCCCCTAAAATAGTTTTACTCCTCGTTACTTCATCTGTCTCCTTATCGTCTGTGTTTCGCCGTTGTTATGGCAACCTAAATCGGCCAAATAATGCCAAGGAAAATAATACGACCGCACAAAATAAATTTATTTTGAAAATAAATGAATTATTAAATGAAACTATGAATGCAACATCAAGCAAATAAACTTGCAGCACAGTCAGATTAAGGGCTTTTTGAATGCATAGATTTGACATAAAGAAAAGGGATCTTTATTACTGCAAAACTGTTTAAACCTCCATGGTGCACTGGGGATCTAAACGCCTCTAGTTGACAGAGCTAAGAGACCACCATATTACAGCTATTAGAAAAAATGAAAACCTGTAGTTCGTTCTCTTTCTCCTGCTGCATGTTCACCTCTGGGTTATAAAAGTAATTTTCCTGTCTCTGTACTCCACTCCACTTTTCTCTAAGCCTTCCAGAACAAAGAAATCAGCCATACAGGCTTTATTCAAGCATGAAGGATGAAACTGTAAAAAAAAAAAAAAAAAAAATAGCTTTGAAACAAAGATAAACAAAACAGTGACAAAATGTGGTGCCATCCTTTATCTAACGTCAACTAACCACCATTGTTAAGGTCACCAGTGAGAGCTGAGCAAACTTTCAAACTGTCCTTGACTACTAGCTTGAAATATAATTATAATTTTATTTATCATTTTTTCTTCCCAATCATGTGTGAATTCTTTTCACATTACAAGCAGGAATCATCTTTTTTCATGGGACATCTATCACAGATTGTTGGGAGAGAAAAAAAAGGTGTTCAGGTCAAACAGGGACTTTTCTTCTTGCAGTAGTAAAAACTCCCTTTATTTCTCTATACAGTATAATTCCCTGCTACACTAATGCACTTATCCTTATACATTCAAGAGGCGGCAACGTTGCAGCAGTCCCGATGACGTGAAGCAGGCAGTCCGACCATGATTTGTTGTATCCAGAAAACTTTCTACCTTGATGGCATCATGATGTCAATTTAGATTTTTTTTTTCTGATCTGATTTGGGGTTTACCATTACCACATTAGGTCTTAATATTGCATTGGACAGAACACAATTTCAGAAATGTAAATGCTTAACGCTCATCAATTAAAAAAATTGGTTGTGGTGGCTCAGTGGCTCTGAGTTACTGATGGTAAACGCCAGGTTGCCGCTCTTGGGTCTCTGAGCAAGGCCCTTAACCTGTCTGCTCCAGGGACGCCATATAATGGCTGATCCTGCGCTCTGACACCAGCCTACTACTGTAACAAGAAGCTAGGATATGCAAAGAATAAAGAATTTCACTGTGCAGTAATGTACAGTATATGTGACGAATAAAGGTCGAACTTAATTTGACCCATTTAAGATTTTTGGTCCAGATACAGAACAAAGGTTCAGCCTTAAGTCTGAACATCATGAATGTCCCTGTTCTCTGGGAAAAGTCCCAAATATAAACACCCATGCACACACAGTGACTACAGACCAGTGGTCTTGACCTCACATGTTATGAAGTCAACAAAGAGGCTGGTCCTGAAGCACCCCTGTTCAATACTCAAACTATCACTGGACTACTTGCATTTTGCCTATTAGCCACACATTGGCGTGGAGGACGTCCTCATCTTTCTGCTGCGTAGAGCTTACACTCATCTTAAGGAAGCAGGAACATGTTTTTTGACTTGTCGAGCGCTTTCGAACACCCTAAGACCATCCCTACTCAGCAATACACTAATGGACATGCAGGTGGATAAACTACTAGGTGTTCACATAGACAATAATCTAGACTGGTCCAAAAACACTAATACACTGTATTGTATGTGTATTTTCTCAGCAGACTCAGTGTTTTGAGGTGTTTTATGACTCGGTAGTTAGCAGTGCCATCTTATATGCTGTAGTGTGTTGGGGTAGCAGAGTAAAGACATCCAATGCGAACAGACTCAATAAAGTTATTAGGAAAGCTGGCTTTGTCCTTGGAGTGGAGTTTTAGTCTTTGGCGGTGTTGTCTGAGAGGAGAATGCTGAAGAAACTTCTCAGGATGCTAAACAATACGTCCTATCAGCTACATGCCACACGCCACACTCGTGTCCTACACATTGCACATTCAGCTGTAGACTGAGACCACCATCCTGTGGCCATTAAACTTTATAACTCCTTTCCTTATCACTCCTAACTCTCCTTTCTGTAGGAGAGCTAAAATAATGATCACAGCCTAGAAACAATAAGTGCACTAGCCTTACCTGCAATTTGCATGCCTGGGTTCTTTAATATCATGTTCAATATCATTTAACAATATTATGTGCAATATGGTTTAGCAATAACATGTGCAATATTGTTTAGCAAAATCATGTGCAACATCATTTAGCAATATCATGTGCAATCTCAATTAGCAACATCATGTCTAATATCAGTTAACAATATCATATGTTACATAATTTTAAAAATATTATGTGCAAAATTACTTGCTACTATATTACTACATGATTACTATGTAAATTCTACATCAGAATCTGGTTTCAGATACTTTATTGCGGCACACTATTAGCCAGGGCCCATATTCACAAAGCTTCTTAGAATTCTCTCTGAGAGCTCCTATCTTAGCTTAAAAAGTCCTAGCTGGGAGTCCTAGACTAAAAGTGATTTAAGAAACTTCTCAGAGCAACTCTAAAGGAAGGAAAAACCTTTATCTTAGTGAGGAGCTGTGGTCGACCCCGTTGCTGGAGATGATGCAGCAATCCAAGGACAGTGATTGTTTGATTAAAAAAAATAACCTCTAAAGGTCTTGAAATGCGCTCTTTGTGAAAAGAGAATATATGATAATAGAACAGACAGTGAAGTCATAATGTTTGTATATAAAGAAATTGTATAATCATGACTACAGGCTATTTTATGCAAAGTTTCTGTTATCGGCTAAATATCTTAAAGTTAATTAAACAGCCAAATGTTAAAAATGAGTCTACTTTTTACTTTCCACACAGTAGTTACTATATTTAAGTTCTTACATTTATTTACCAAACTGATTTTATTACTTGTAATCCATTTTAGATTGATGGGAGTAAAATGGATCAGCTTTCACCAATTTACATGATTTTGATTTTGCAAAAAAGTTGCACTTTTGGATGGTATGTAGCCAACAATCCAAGAGAGATGGAAGGAAGTAAAAGAACAAGAAAACCAAATTGGACAGAAGAGCAGTGTTTACTTTTAGCTTTACGTTCAGTGTTTGAAGAATATTTCTTCTTTCTGCCATTTTGGCCTCTGCTATACAAAATCTTAAGCCTCTTAAAAGTCCTCCTCTCTACTCTTATCAATTTTTAACTTAATAGCTGTTTTTAAGGCTAAGATGTTTCATGAATCATTTTTATCTTTACTAAGATTTAGTCCTAAATTTAAGGGGCAAATTCTAAGAAAATGCCCTAATTTCACACTGAGGTGGTGTAGTGTGTCTACGTGCATGGAGTTTGTTGTTCTTCTCGTGTTTGATGGGTTTCCTCCTAAAAGACATGCAGATTTGGCTAATCGGTGTTCTTATGACGTAACTATGATTATAAGATGCAAGTTTGCTTTTAGAAAAGGTTGAGTGATTGTTTACCACACCCTTGTTTTCAAACCTAGTAATGTTTTATGAATCTTTTGTATTTTATGAAATTTTATATTATCATCAGAAAACCAGTTAGTTGTAGTTTTGACACTGTGGGCAGCTGCTTGGTCCTGCTGGAAATCATTTGGAAATCAGCATCTCCATGAAGCTTGAAGTGCTCTAAAATGTTCTGGTAGATGGCTGTGTTGACTTAAGACACAGTGGAATAACACGAGCAGATGACATGGCTTCCCAAATCATCAGTGAAATCTTCATACTGGACTTCAAGCAGCTTCACTTATCATATTTTGAATATATTATTTTTGTTATTAACCCTTAGACAAGAAAATGTAATTATAATTGCTACTACTAACAATAATTAACAAGAATAAATATTAATACTAATGATGATGATGATATTAATAATAGTATGTTAAGAGACCTGATCAGAAGGTCAGGGGTTCAAGCCCCAGCACCACAAAGTTACCGCCATGTTGAGCCCTTAACCAAGACCCTCCCTGCTTCAGGTGCGCTGTATCCTGGCTGACCCTGCACTCTGAACCCAGCTTCATTTCACTGTGCTGTAAGGGACATGTGACAAATAATTGAATCTTATCATTATTGGTCACCATATACTGTATATACTATTTAATACTGTATAATAATATAAGCTACATAAATAGTTAAAAGTAGAATTAAGTCATTAAATTTCAGTCAGTAAATAATTAAATATTTAAATTTATAATGTCTTTTATGATTGATTTATTTAATGATTAATTTAATTATTTCATGGCCGCTAGTCACCATTTTGTCACGCACCATGAAATACATCTGTCAATGTCACCCATCAAACTCAGTGGGCGGCGCCAAATGCTTTTTCCTTGCCACCGTCTCCCTTTGCCTGCTCAGCAGGGAGAAACATTTTATACTCATTTTCCCTAATTTTCTTTTGATTCTGTAAAGCTGCTTTGACGGTTGTTAAAAGTGAAAAAAAAAAAGAAAAATAAGGCAGCATGGTGGTGTAGTGGTTAGCACTGTCGCCTTGCACCTCCAGGGTCCAGGTTTGATTCCCGTCTCTGTGTGCATGGAGTTTG
>JAQMYJ010000008.1:7795450-7809111 GCA_030014305.1 Clarias laeviceps
ACAGTTGATTTCTTCACACCAAGCTGCTTACCTATTGCAGATTCAGTCTTCCCAGCCTGGTGCAGGTCTACAATTTTTGTTTCTGGTGTCCTTTGACAGCTCTTTGGTCTTAGCCATAGTGGAGTTTGGAGTGTGACTATTTGAGGTTGTGGACAGGTGTCTTTTATACTGATAATAGATGCCATTAATACAGGTAATGAGTGGAGGACAGCGGAGCCTCTTAAAGGGTCTGTTACAGGTCTTTGAGAGCCAGAAATCTTGCATGTTCGTAGGTGACCAAATACTTACTTATTTTACCAAGGAATTTACCAATTAATTCAATAAAAATCATAGTGTGATTTTTCTGGATATTTTTTTTTCTTATTTTGTTTCTTATAGTTGCACACCTATGATCAAAATTACAGGCCTCTCTCATCTTGGGAGAACTTGCACAATTGGTGGCTGACTAAATGCAAACTGTACATACGTTTGTTTGACAAAATATACAAATTTAGTCACAGTAACTTGCAGGCAGGATCTCATCCGAGCATGAAGCTGAGTAGTTCATAGTCAGCTTTGTCATTTCAACACTTACAGTAATCTTCTGCAGAGGAATTTTTCGCTTATGAGGAAAAAGGCTTATGGAGTTTTCTAAGAAACTAATACCCCTTCCACACACATGCAGTCAGCTTTAGGGTGTGTATGTTTGGTTTGACACTTTAAGGTTGCATTGTAAAGCACTGAATCAGCAGATTGTGTTTCGCTAAAACCCTGTCACATGGTTTGCATGTGGCAAATTATTAGAAATCCTCTTGTCAAACTTGGTGTGAATTGTATGTTTCCACTTCTGACTTACTACCACTTTTTTTTTTTTTTTTTTTTCTTCTACAGATCGTTCCTGGTGATCCCCTGGACAAGAGCATAGTTATTCGGCCACTGGAGCCCCAGCCTGCCCCTCATCTAGCCAGAGAGTTCATGATCAAAACTCGTCGACGTAAGGTGAGATGCTCTTTTATTTTTTTCTCACGTTCACTCTCTTCCGAAATGTCTCATGCGTTTTTTTTTTTGTTTTTTTTTTAAAGAGATTATTCCACAGTGCAGTTAATTTTATTTTGGCAGAAATCAAATTAGCCTTGCCTCGGTATTAGCATGTACAGTATACTTGGTCAATCTAAATCCATAATCTTATCTTCAACAGTCTTTCGCAAACGATAAGTACATTTTCTGATATATTGTAGCAAGGAATTTTATGCACTCACTGGTCACTTCAATAAGTAGACCTGTTTAACTGCATGTTAAAGCAAATATCTAGTCGGCCAATCATATGGCAGCAACCGAGTGCATGTAGTCACGGTCAAGACGATCTGCTAAAGTTCAAACCGCGCAACATCATGAGGAAGTGAAGTGCCTTTAAACATGGCATGGTTGTTGGTGCCAGCCAAGCTGGTCTAAGTATTTCTGATCTCCTGGGATTTTCACACACAACCGTCTCTAGTGTTTATAGAGAATGGTTTGAAAAATAGAAAATATATAGTGAGCATTAGAAGAATGCCGTTTTGAGGTCATGCTCACCAAATTTGGACAGTAGAAGATAGAAAAATGAGTGAGTTTCAATTACTGCTACATCATTCACATTGTAGGGTCAGAATTTGGCGCAAACAACATGGTCTATCCTCCGTTATTTAAATGCTTTCCTTCCTCACTGAACCGGTGCTGCTACCTAATCGGCTACTTACCGTAATCAATAAAGAAGCTGTTGCCAGATTAAAATATCTGTGATGTCATTGGAGCTTTAAGTCCTACTGTTGCAATCCTGCTGTAAGCTTTGCCGATATGGGAAAGCTTGTGAGTCACTGTATTTCCTGTAAATTAACATAACGCACAAATGCCAGGAAGAGTTTTGCTATATTCATTCCCTGTTTTTTCTACCTTCGTTTTTTTTTTTTTTTTTTCTTTTTTTTGTAATTGTTGGCTCCATGTCTCAAGAGCGAGTGGTTGAATGTTTGTTGGCTATTAATGGAATTAATAATTTTCTCATGCTATAAAAAAAAAAACTATTTTTATTCCCCCTTCATATTTGTCAAGTAGTTCTATTTCTGTAGTGTTCAATTGGCCTTATGTCTGTAACCAGCATTCAAGTTCACAGCAAGGTCAAATGTCTAAAATAGTCTTTCTCATAATAGCTTCCTTCCTGTTTGGAGCATATTTTAAGGTTATTAGTAAGAAGGACTAGACTTGATGAAAGCGGCATCTTTTTTTACAATTTGGCATCGAGCTCTACATGTTCCTTTATCATGATCTTTTTTCGAGTCCCCACTTTTCTACATTTTGGTTTTGCCTTTCTCTCCTTCTTCTTTTGTTTACTACAAAAGGCATACAAGTCAAACCGGGATCCGTGATGAATTATTTTCTCATTAATGAAGGTGTAAAACTGATTGACATTTACAGAAGACTTTAAGCACAGTACGATGATGAGACTCTTAACTGCAGTAAAACATTTGATTGGTGCAAACGCTTTAAAGAAGGCCGTACATCTGTGAATGACGATCTGGGCCAAGATGGCTCGGAGCCCACTGTAGTCATTCCTGTGAACATTCAGTGAGTGAAACGCCTCGATGGATAACTTGCAGAAAGAAGAGACTTATCAATGTTTGTGGGAACTGTACACACAAACATTGACCAAAGGAACAGGAAGTTGGCTGGAAGTTATTGCCCCATCCTCCATACAGTCCTGATCTCAATCCAAACCATTTCCACATGTTCTCATTAAAGGAGTGCCTGGGAGACCAGCGTTACAGACATGAAGCATGCAGTCTGATCATGGCTCTAAGAAAACTTTCTACCTTGATTGTATCCAAGCACTAGCGAAACTCTGGGATACGAGCACTAGTGTAGCAGGGGATTATATAGCGAAATGAGTGGATGTTTTTAACTATGTTTTTAATCTTATAACAGTGTTCTGTTACACTGCACTATGAAAGGCCTGGTTTGACTTGAAACACCTCTGGTAGATGTTGATTGGACATTTCATAAGGTCTCTGCTCTATACAGGAGCAATATCATGAAAAAATATGTAATTTTATATATTTACACTTGTTTCTTCCTTCTCTGCCCACAGGGTTTGAGCGAGGACGTCAGTATCAGCAAGTTCTTCGACGATCCTATGTTGTTGGAACTGGCCAAGCAGGACGTGGTGTTGAACTACCCCATGTAACAGAAAAGAACAGGTTCAATTATTGGCTTCACCCTGTGCTGTTCCACCCAACATCCGGCACTGAGACTCACCACAGATACTGTTTAATACTCCCTTCTCCAATGCCAGCATTAGGCCATGTTCTAGTGCGGGACAGAAGTTTCTCTTTTTGTTTTTGTTTTAGCTTGACTCGTAAAGAAGGCAGTCATAGTGTGAGATATGATTGTGAGCCATTAATTTACATTACGCTTGTAACTTTTTGTCATGTCTGGTTTTTGGTTAATGTTTTGTACAGGGAAACAGTTTCCCCATCAAAAACAGTTTGTGTCACACTGATAACTGTGTTTATATTTTTTATATCTGAGTACAAGAAGATTTTGTACAGTAAAATGTTGAGAAACAGGTCTTTCTTGTCTTTTTGAATTTTTATACAACAGGTGATTGTATAAGTGCTGAAATGTGTGCTTAGTGCTTTGTTTTAAAGGAATATTGGACTCATGGGCTTCACTTTGTGTCACTGTGCAGAAAGAAATAAAGAATACAGTAGGTTCATGAATTGTTTGCACACGTCGTAAAATCTAATCCTTTGTTGACATAAATTTCTACCAAAATATAAATCTGACAATAGTTCCTTGACTGAGGTTTAAATTAACATACCCCTTTTTGTGTTATCATTTTTATGGAAGGATTGAACGTATCAGATGGCATGTTTTTAATAAATAAACCTTGATTGAGTTCCTGAGGTGTAAGAGAGAAAATAATTCAGATATTGCTGTTACTGCAGGAGAAACCCATTGTTGATTTAAACAGACAGTAAATCTGTATTTCTGTCTTGATAGATGGATGGATCAATCAGTGGATGGCTGTATGGATGGATTGCTCTGTCATGGTAGTCCTTACTTATCAGTTCAGTTTTTCCTGCCATAAATTTTGCTTAAGTCATTCTAGGTTGCAGTACGATTATTCTACTGGAACATACACACACCATGACACTGAAGCCCCTGAAGGCTTAAAAACCATGATTCATAGATGTTTCAATAACTTCACTTTTCTTCAACTGTTTCCTTCCTGTTTTGAAGTATATTTTAAGGGTATCGCCATCAACCAAATTAGGCTAGACTTGTTGTTTCATCCCTGTTGCTATCAAGCTCCTCTTGTACTCTATCATCCTTTT
Organism: Clarias laeviceps; assembly: GCA_030014305.1. Taxonomy (NCBI): domain Eukaryota; kingdom Metazoa; phylum Chordata; class Actinopteri; order Siluriformes; family Clariidae; genus Clarias; species Clarias laeviceps. The sequence goes on from JAQMYJ010000008.1 coordinate 7,799,797, forward strand.
TTCGCCATTTTCTATTTCCTTTTTAGTTTCTCTGTTTTGCTTTATCTTCTTTCACTCTCGACTTTTCCTTCTTCAGTTTCCTTTCATGAGATCCTCATTTGCTGTAATTTGTTGTAGTAATTCCTCTTCAAATAGTATCCTGAAAAAGTGCTTTGTTGAATCAGTATCTTTTACATTTAGACTCATTTGTCAAAAAAAAAAAAAAAAAAAAATACAATCATACATAGTTCTGCCAGTGTGGATGATAAGTGAGGATCATCTTGATTTAAAAATCCCAACAGAATATGCCTTCCATACTTGGCAGATACCTTATTTTAGCTGTCAGAGCTCAAGTGAAATTATGTCTATCTAAAGACTTATTTGCAATACTTTTTAATATATCTGGTGGCAGAACACAAGATGACTGCAGTACAAAGCAATTCACAAGCATTTTGAGTCACTTTCTGCTGATTAAACATGGTAAACCGTTTGTGGGAGACAGTATGGAGTGGTAGATTAAATTACAGTGCAATCCATCAAAATGAGTCAAATGAATGATGGCTTATTAATAAGATCGATGAATATGACATCTAAATGCGGTTTCAAGAGATCATTCATTCTGCTACTCTTAAGAAGATTTGCTGACAGCTTCCCAGCAGTGTCTCTGCATCAGTCTTAACGTTTCTCAAAGCTATAACCAGTGAAAAGCCTTCATTCCACATGGGACATAATTTCTGCTCTCTCTCTCTCTTTTTTTTAAACACATATATTACAGTTTGTATGCTATTAATAACTACAGGGCAAACATTGCGAAAAAATACATTAGGAGAACTAACCATCATCATCTGGGATAATTCTAGGATGTAGGGGGCACTGGATAGAGAGATAGTACCCTTTTTGCCTGGCAGCTGCACGCTACTTATAGAAGGGACACTCACACTGGTTCTCATTCATCTTCTTCATCTTTTATGTGCTGGCTCACACAGACAAGTGCCACAGCCTGGTACACCACATAAAGGGGGTGGTGTTTACAATGTGCCACTTGGTGGATGAGCTGCAGCAATAGCCATGTGTAAAGGTGTAAACTTTACAAATGTGGAGATTAGCCTCAAGGACAGGTTGGTATCACTGTTCCAGCCAAACATCAACTATAGATTTTGATGAACTCCTTCCTTAGACTGAGAAGAAGGATCCTGATGACTGGGCAACCCAGGAATGCCATACTTCATATCCTGGAGAAGTCACTCCAACCTCCATCGGAATTAGAAAACAACGTTGAAGCTGGCAGATATGGCTTAAAAGTCCCGTCCAGTTGTCTTGGGTACTAGGCCACTACAGGTCAGCTGAATGGATGGCCTCCTTCTTCCTCAAACCGGGCAGACCCGGTTGTCAACCCGCCAACCTCTGCTGCTTCAGTGTCAGCCTGGAACTTAGTGCATTGTTCCAAGCCAGGAAGATGGCCATCACTGTCAAATAGCTCACCAGCCAGGATGCCTTCATTCATGAGAAATTGCATCACAAGTCTTAGTTTGACTTGAACGACCTTCGTATTCAACAATATTATTCTGCTACATTAACAAGATTCCTAAAGAGGTTTGTCTTTACAACAAATGAAATATAAAGCTCAAAAAAAAAAAATATGTTAATTGGTGCTGTGTAATGTACAGTATTTTGCTGAGTTTATTGCTACAGAATTGTCAGTTCAACTATGTGAAAGTTGGCCATGTTAGCAAAATCTTTTGTACCGTCTCAGATAACAGACTGCAAGGCTCTTTTCCTCTAATAGTCTAACTGATTAACTGATTGATTTCATTTGGCACTGTCTCCTTCCTAAACACTCAAGTCTTGCATCTCTGTTCTTCTTCAGACTTCTCTCCATCTGCTCTCCCTCTGTCACCTTGAGATGGCATGTTTGCAAGAGAGCGTAAGTGATGAAAAGGAAGATGCCAGAGATATTTGTTATATGTAGAGATCAGGAGAGGCAAGACGGAAACAGAGACACAGCAGGACTGCGAGGTGCCCAGGGGTCTCTGTGTGCCATATGTGCCGAACAAGCTCAGGAAGAATGCATAGAGCATTAGAGTTTCATAACCAATAGGAATTCTTTATAAGTGTCACCAGAGAGCTGTCCTCGTACTGCCTCATGGCTCATAATGGGAGCAGACTGACATGGGTTGGGTTGTGTTTTGGCCAATGATCATTTTGTTCTTCATAGGATCAATGTAATCCAATTTTCAGTCTTCAGTCTTGGGTTTTTTTGGATGGTGGCAATTGTTTAATCAGATTTCATCCTAAATGCACTAGAGCCAAGTAAAATGCTGATGGACTGACTCAGGGGTTTAAGAGATACACACACAAAAAAAAAAGACTGGCACGATATTACCAAGGATACATTTGAGAACCTCTGATTTTCTCAGAATTAAATGAAAAGACTTGTTTTCTAGTATATAATTAATTTATAGGGGGGTCCATATCAGCTACAGATTTTCTTTTTTTATCAATAACACTGCCATCTTGTCTGATAGCAGATGGACAAATAATGAATCTCTTGCCAATGCTAATGCGACAAGCTTTAAATTTGTAAAACATCCACTCATTTCCACTCATTAATTCCTATACTGCTTATTCTGTGTACAAGGTCACGGTGGCCTTGAAGCCTATCCCAGGAGACTCAGGGCATGAGGTGGGGTAAAATACATCGCAGGACCCACCCTCATTACATTACATTACATTTACGGCATTTGGCAGATGCTGTTATCCAGAATGACTTATGATGTTATCTCATTGTTAACTTGGTGGTGCTAACCTTCTGATCCTAGGACCTTCCAATCATAATCCAATGCCTTAACCACTGATCTACTCCTGCCACACACACTACGAACAATTTGGGAATGCCAATTAGCCTAATCTGCATGCTATTGAACTGTGAGAGGAAATCGGAGTACCCGGAGGAAACCCACTAAGCACATTGAAAACTCAATGCACACAGATGCAAGGAGTGAATCAAACCCAGATCCTGGAGGTGCAAGGCAACAGTGTTAACCACTACACCACTATGCCACCTTGTCCTGTTCCAATGCTGCATAATATTGCACAAATTCCCTCCCAAAAGTTACTCCAAGATACAGGATTATGTACAACATGAACATGCAGCAGGGTCATAGCAGTTCTCCCCATGCTTGTATGGATTCCCTGAAGATTTCAGATTTCATCATATCCCGTTTGACTTGAACATGCCTTACCAAAAACAAAAAAAAACAGGCTTGTTTTAATGCATGTATGACATCACGAATGTAAAAAAGTTTTGCATTTAAGGTCAGAAGTAGTTGTATAAAATGTTAGTTGTACTGTATTTGAATGAAATCTAGGAGGTAATCTGTGACAGGTCTAGAAAAATATTCATAAAAAACGTGTAGGTCTGTCAATGTGCCATTCGGCGACGGATACTCCCCATTCTGGAGATATAAGAGGTTTGGTTGCCAGTTCGATGTCTGATTGTCATTCACACACTATGGGGAAATTTGGGAACAGCAATTAACACCAAGTCTAACCTGCTAACCTGTCTTTGGACTGTGTTAGGAAATCGGAGTACAGCCATATATATTTATATATATATATAATTATTATTAATAATAGCCACTCACTCACTCACCTTCTATACCGCTTTATCCAGTATTCAGGGTCGCGGGGACCTGGAGCCTATCCCAGGAGACTTAGGGCACAAGGCAGGGTACACCATGGACACCGTGGCAATCCATCGCAGGGCACACACACTCACACACTACCGGCAATTTGGGAACACCAATTAGCCTACCCTACATATCTTTGGACTGTGGGAGGAAACCGGAGCACCCGGAGGAAAGCCACCAAGCACAGGGAGAACATGCAAACTCCATGCACACAGAGACGGGAATCGAGCCTGGCCGGGAATCGAACTCAGACCCCGGAGGTGCAAGGTGACAGTGCTAACCACTACACCACCGTGCCTTATTTATTAATTAATTAATTAATTAATTAATTAATAATTAACTTATTAATAATAGTAGCCTAGTAGCCTAATTATTATTATTAGTATTTATGTTATTTTATGTTAAAGTATATATACCGTCCTGGGCTCCTCTAGTGTCCACATACATACTGTACATATGTGGACAATTCAATAAAAAAAAAAAAAAAAGTCTCCCACATGTATTATAATAACGGGGAGTGGCGTAGTGTTGAGGACAGCAGATGTGTATAAACTTTGCGAGGAGACTTTTTTTTTCTTTTCTGTGCGACCTCGGTGAAGATGCTCTTCAGCATGTTGGCCAGGACACTGGAATGTAGTGGTTACCATGGTTACAGTGCAGCACCGCTTAATCAGGGACGTAAGCGCGCGAGACTGATGAGACCGGAGAGCTCCTGGATGATCGCTCACTCATCTCTATATACTGTACAGCAGTCTAGCGCGTTTACCTTCTAGATTAGACTCACACACACATTAGAGTTCACGGATCAGGGAGCATATATGTCTGCTTATTTAGCGGACAGTCTCCTAACGCGCGGCAGGCGGATTTACATCCAGAGAAAGGCGTTAATGAGGCAGTTCGGCGGCGCGGAAGCGGTCGAATATTCGAGTCGGAGCGAACTTCTTCTCTTGATCATCTCCACAGACTCGCAGAGCGGTAAGATGCCCTATGCATGAGGGTTTTCATGACGTTCCACATGATGCACTCTCCTCTGCTCTCATACCCTTCTTCATATACGCCTTAAAGAAGAGATTTGCAGTTTAGAGTCAAGGATGCTGCTGCATGAATATCATTGTACAAAGCAATTCTTTGCATTTATTGTCATTTCTTGTTTTTTTGTGTGTGTTTAACGCATTTTGTCCCCCCCCCCCCCAAAAAAAAAAATAAAAAAAATAAAAAATAAAATAAATCAAAGCTTTTGACTGTCCTGTGAACAAAAAAAATCCACTTGCATGGTGTGTTCGTAATATGCACACAAAGCAACAGACATCTAAAATGTTTGATAGTGGCTTGGTGGTTAACAATGTCTCCTCGCACCTCCAGGGTCAGGGTTCGATTCCTGCCTCTAGCCTGTGTGCATGGAGTTTGCATGTTCTCCCCGTGCTTGGTGGGTTTCCTCCGCCTAAATTGCCCATAGTTTATGAATAATCGTGTGTGTGTGGGTGTGATGGATTGGCATTGTACCCCACATTGTGCCCTAAGTCTACCCGTGGCCCTGTATACAAGATAAAGCGGTATAGACAATAAGTGAGTCATGTTGTGAAACTTACGGTTTCTGCCTCCTGTTGACTTTTTTTTTTTTTTTTTTTAGAAACCATTCTTGAATTTTTCTTTTGGTCCAAATGCTGATGGCTTTGTACCCTTTTCCTGAGGGAGAACAGTGGAGGATAGGGCTGCCTTAAATACACTGTGTGTATGGTAAATGTCTTGAAGGTATTGTTGATGCAGTTTATTTGAAGTACAGTGGACACTATATCATAAAGCTGGAAACACTTTTGTTCCTGTGCATGCAAGCTTTATGTTGTTGCTTGGTTACGAAAGAGGAAATATCTGTCAGTATGTCCTCATGTCATCATCATTATCAGTTAATTTGAATTTGTAATCTGCATATTTTCTCCTGAAACCTTATCATACACTATATAAGGTAATGGCTTTTTTCCTTCAAAAGATCATTTACCTTTATAAAGTTTCTCCATAATCATAACCCATTTAGGCTACAAAACATGTTCCCTTGATGTTTCTACCTAAAAATCACAATAAAGGTTATTAACCTGAACCATTTCTTGTCACCTTAAAATGCATATAGTCTAAAAAAATTATTACAATATGTGATGTCTATCAAACAGTTTCAACATAACTTAAAATTGCCCTTTTTCACAGCAGAAAAAAAAGCAAAAAGTTAATCTAAGAGATTATGATGCTAGTAAAATGCAATAGATTTGAATTTGTTCAAACAGAAAGTGAGGAAGAAAAGCTAGTTTGACACACATGAAGCCAGCCAGCCACATCTTTTTCAAATGTGCTGATCCACACTCCACGCGAAGTCCTGTCAACTCTCTTCGCCATACATGAGTTCATGATTGAATTGTGTCTCTATGACTTACATGAGAGAGAGAGAAAAAGAGAGAGAAAGAGAGACAGATGCAGAGTACAAGCCCTTTTCTACTACGAGCCGACTCTTGCTCAAGTTGTGTCTGCTTTTTCTGACCCATAACTAGCATTTGTATTAGGTATGGGAATCACCAGCGACCAACCGATATGATATTATTACAATACCTCTGTGCTGATTTGATCTGTATTGCAATTCTGTAAGTATTCAATTTTTATAAACATTCAGATTTGATATAATTTTTTTTTCATTTTGTTACAATTTTAAACAAACTAAAAAAATTATTAACTTTTACAACATGGGATGCTGTGCTTCCTGCCAATGTGTGAATAGTTTAGAGTGCACTACCTGTAGGATTATAGAGGAACTGCAACATTTTACCACCTCAAATGCATACTTGTATGTATATGAGGAGGGAATTGAACCTGATCAGGAATCGAACCCGGACCCTAGAGGTGCAAAGCAATGATGCTAACCAGTAAGCCACCATGCCGCCTTATATAATATAATATAATATAATATAATATAATATAATATAATAACAATAATAATTCCTGGCCAGGCTCAATTCCAATCTCTGTGTGCATGGAGTTTTCATGTTCTCCCCGTGCTTGGTGGGTTTCCTCCGGGTACTCTGGTTTCCTTCCACAGTCCAAAGATGTGCAGATTAGGCTAATTGCCGTTCCCAAATTGCCTCTAGTGTGTGAATGAGTGTGCGTATGTATGTGCCCTGCGATGGATTGGCACCCTGTCCAGGGCGTACCCTGACTTGTGCCCTAAGCCTCCTGCAATAGGCTCCAGGTCCCCACAACCCTGGACAGGGTGCTATTCCATCGCAGGGCACACACATACACACACTCATTCACACACTACGGGCAATTTGGGAACGCCAATAGAAGATGAGTGAGATAATATAATGTAATATATTTGTACAGAAAATCATGTCTTTCTCCATATTTGTACAGCTAGGTTTTCTTATATTTTTCTTATATTGTATATTTTGTCTTATCTTCTATAGATATATTTTTCTTATCTTAGCTAAATTAATTGTCTATATTTTATTTCTTTTTATTTCCTATTAATAATATTTTCATTTTTAAGGTCAGGGGCGGTCGTTTAAGCATTTCACTGCATATTGTACTGTGTAAGACTGTGTATTTGACAAATAAAATTAGAATTTGATGTAATATAATATAATATAATATAATATAATATAATATAATATAATATAATATAATATAATATAATATAATATAAAGCTGCTACCACTACTACTACTAATAATGTTAATGGTAATAATGAACAACTACATTTAATAGGTAAATTAAAATAATGTGCACTTCATTGTTCAAGGATGATTTACAGGCATTCTAGTAGCAGATTAACTAGCAGCTGCATGTGTGTGTGGGCATGTGCATGTGCGTTTCCAAGATATTTGTCTTTAGAGTTATTACAAAATTTACTAAATATGCATTATATTTCTTGTGCATTTGTATAAGTACATATTAATCTACTTTTTCACTCTTGAAGTGTTTCTGCTTATGTGTTCATAAGTATTCATTTATTCACAGTGTGTTGTCTTGATGGATTGCTGCAGTTATTCCCTTGAAGCCTTGCTTTTTTGTACATTTCAATAGTCTTTTATTCAAAACCCACAGGGAGGACAAGAGTGTAATCTAGTAATGTTTCCCTTAGAGTCAGTGAACAGAGAAGGAGGTAGAGAAAGGGCTAAGGAAGCAAAAAAAGTTACAGTAGCCTGATAAAGTGAGACATAAGGAACAGATTTGGTCTGTCAGGCAATAACATACACACTCACAAATATGTGCATGCATGCATATATTTACGCACAGAAGGAGGACAGACAGCTTGGTTCCAGTTGGTTGAGATCACTTTGGACTTCCCCTGATCTTGGCTGAGTACAATTAAACCCCACTGTGGAGACTATGATGCCCTGAAGCTAATTATTTTATGTTCTTTTATCTAATATACATATATTATCACATATTATGGTGACATGGTATGGCATCTGATATGGCCAACTGTGTGTCATTAATGCATGACATTCCTTATTTATAAAAAAAAATCAGAATTGCAGTGTAGTAGAATTGTGGGTTGTTCTCAAAAGAACATACTTATGAACGTAAAAACTCCCTTTATTTCTCAATACAATCCCCTGCTACACTAATGCACTAATCCCAGTGTTTCACTTGTGCTTGGATAGGAACCATGAATAGACTGCATGCTTCATGTCAGAAACCCTGGCCTCCCAGGAACTCCTTTAATGCCCCAAACATGTCAGGACTGTACAGGGATGTGGCAATACCTCCCAGCCTAGTTCCTGTAATGTGCAAGCGTTGATGGTGAATACAGACAGATGCATCCACAAGTCGTTTTTTTCAAGGATCAGGTTTTTCATCCATTGAATATTCACGGAAACTACAGTAGTGCACTTTCAGCCACCTCGGCCGAAATCATTGTTCACGAACATGCGGTCTACTCGAAAACATTTGCACCATTGAGGCTCTCATCACAGTACTGTGCTTAAAGTCTTAATTCACCATAATTCACGAAAAATTTCATCACAAGTCCAGGTTTGACTTGAACGTTCCTCGTATTAACCTCCACTTACACTTTTTAGATTTCGTAATGGTACATACTAGAATTTAAATGTCTTACACAATATGTCCTACAGTTGAAGACATTTTTTCTTTTTTGACACAAAGGTCGAGTAAACAAAACAGCAGACATTTCTTGGTTGCATAAGTATTCACCCCCGGGTCAATACCCTGCCACATTTGGCTGCAAGTATTTGTATCAGCTTAGCACAAGGCTTCAGACAAAAATCCTCAAGCTCTGTCATATTTAATGGAGACATACTGTATGCTGAGGAGTATTTTTGAGTATTTTTTGAGAAGTATTTTTTTTACTTTAGTACTTCTATATCCTTTTTCTAAATCGAACGTAACTGCACCCCTGCAGTTTTAAAGTTACATGTCTACAAAAGACACCACAGCAACTGCAGGCGAAATTAATATATACAGTAAGTGTCATGTATATATACCCCTTTTACACCAAAGCAAGCCAGGTGCTAGTTCGTATCTTATGCTAGTTCCTAATAGTTGGTTTTGTATTTCCCTGGAGTCACATGACCATTGGTTGATGCAAAAAAAAAAAAAAAAAAATATATATATATATATATATATATATATATATATATAT
>JAQMYJ010000008.1:7809636-7851536 GCA_030014305.1 Clarias laeviceps
CTTGAGAATTTTTTTTTATTTCTGCACATGCTCAACAGCGGCTCAACAAACCTGGAGAAAATCACTATCTGTCCTTTTCATCAATTCTGAACATACACCTACAACTGGTAATTATTGCACTCCAGACATCTACAATCATGTGGTATGACTTGAATTTGAACTAAAAAGGTTCCCACAACAATACAGAAAATGCTTTTGTGTTACATCATTCAGGAGCCAAGGAAGTGTTTAAGATGTTTAAGGAAGTCCCCCTTCTGGTGCTAGCTTATGCCAAAATCACAGACACATTTAATTAGAAAATGGAAGTGGTCATGTCTGGGAATATCTGTGCATGTACACATGCACGCATCCACGTACACACAGCAGATGTATGTGAATCCTTAGTGACATTCCCAGTGGGTAGGAGTCTCATGTGGTTCTTTACTCAGACTGAGCAGTACAGATTGGCACAATGCGCGCACACACACACACATGCGCATACAAACACATACACACACACATAGGGTGCTATAGTAGTAGACGCTGTCACAGAATGTCTTAATTGTTTGTGACAGCAGAAGACAACAGAGAAACAGGATGCGGTGAAAGATTCAGATAACACACACACACACACACACAAAACACATACAGATGCATGCACACACATCGCTTTGTTTTCCATGACTGCCTAACATCATCCTTAAAACACATACACACAGACACAGATTTCTTATGACACAGTATCTGTGTCACATTGCAGTGCACATGGCTTATTAGTGCAGACAAGGCTAGAGAAAGCGGCTCTATGTGAAGGAGAGGACAAGAAAGTTATATATAAGTTGAAAAGAGAGAAAATATAAATATAATATATAAAAATCTGTATAGAGTATTATATACAGGCCAAAACAATATGCTGTAAGCAAATACAACCACGGTCCTACCACAGTCATAAAAAAAGGAATAAATACGATGGTCTCCATTGGCCTCCACTGTCCCTAGTTGGACTACTGAGGTTCCTAGATGGATGGATGGATACAGTGAGAAGATTTTACCTCGTTTTTAGAAGGGTCAAATAATTGGCCTGTATCAAGCAAAGAAAACAACTAGGAAGATTGAAATGACTGGAAATGGGTTGTGAACTGTCTAATTAAATGAGCATGATTGGAGATCACAGTTATCACATAGCCTGTTTTTTAGTACAAGTAAGAGCATCCCCACCTACACAATGTAATGAGAATTCACAGGATTAGAACTAAACAGCTGTGAGTCCATTTGCTAGTCTGACTAATCAGAAAAAAAAAAATTCAGTTTGTAAGGGAGCATAAAGATAGGACTCTGGAGCAATAGAAAATTGCTATATGGTCTGATGAATCCAGAATAAGAAGGGAAGCATATGAAGCAATGGACCCATCATGCCTCTGGATCCAGTGTTATGAGCTGGGGTGGTTTCAGCTGGTCAGGTCTAGACAAAGTGTTATGGAGACTCCAACGTTGGACTGGCAATAGATGTTGTGATGTATGACTGTGCCGTTGCTCATCTCAACAAGACAATTGTGACTGTGGGTCTTTTCACATGCTGGTCGCCTTAGATGGGGTTTTCAAGACTTTGTTTCCATCTAGCTTCACCTGACTTCCTGCCCTAGGTGTAATTTAGGAAGTTGTATTGCTAAATGATGCCTATTGTTGGACCGCTGCTCTGTCGAAAGGTGATTCCTCCTTCATTGTTTATAAGTATTGTGCATATTTGTCATCCTGTCATAAGTAATGCTAAGCTCTCGCTTGTAGCAGTTATAGGGGATGCTCTAAAGCACATAGGGAGCAAGTGCAGATTGAACTGTTTCACAGCTCTTTAGAACATGCACCATAAAGGCACCATGTTTTGAATCTTGGCACTGGTTGTGCATGGAGTTTGCATGAAGGGGTAGTTCTATTTTCTTTCACAGTCCAAAGACATGCGTTATACTGTATGCTTTTGCCCTGCAATGGGTTGGCACCCCATCCATGGTGTACCTGGGAGTTTCCTAGGATGGACCCCCAGCAAACAGACACAGGAAAAACGGTATATACAATGGATGGATGGATGGACGGAAGGATAGTGTACCCCACCAAACAAATAAGCCTTTCAGCCTATTAATGACCTATAGGCCTGTAGTGGAAGGAAAATGAGCAATTCCAACAGCATAATGAGATAATTCCTCCCATCTAGCTCACACAAGTTTGCTGCAATCTTTTGCCAAGGACCCACTGGCAGCATTACAAAAATTGGTTCTTTGCTGAGTAGGTTTTATTCATCTGGATGTTTTATTATGGATGGTCATGGCTCTGTGACAGCCACTAGAAAAAAAACCCAGAATCATCCCGGTGTACTTCATGGTATGACATGTTTTTCACTTCCTTCAGCGTTTTTGCTTTGCAGACTACCTCGAAATGTCATATTTTAAGTTTGTGTCTTTTGTTAAGGGCTTGGTCTGTTTTCATTTTTTATTAATCCCTTTATTTGCAGGAAGAACAGGAATTCTGTTCAGGCTCACCTGTTTTTCTCTTTGGCTCCTGCTGTCCCATCAGTGTTTCCTTTGGCATGAAACTGTTGGTTTGCGTTTCACAGCATTCAATGCACCGTCCAATCATGTGCCAACATTTGGTCGTTTAATTTGCTAATAGGTTTTTCCAGCGTTTAGACCAGGCTTTAACTATACTTTTTGAGAGATCTTACTTTTAGAAATGCCAATGACGATTCTGTCTTTGGTGGTACAGTGGCGTACTGTTTAGCACCACCTCAAGCGTCAAGGGTTCGAGTCCCATGTCGGGTTTGTGTGTGTGGAGTTTGAATGTTCTCCGCATGCCTGGTGGGTTTCTTCCGGGTACTCTGGTTTCCTCCGACGGACCAAAGACATGCAGATTAGGCTTATTGGTGTTTCCAAATTCCTCAGAGTATGTTAGTGAATGTGTGAGCATGTGAGTGTATCTGTGCATGTGTGGACTAGCTAATCGATGTATAAAGGAATTGCTTTGATACAAATACAAGCAAAAAGTGGATACTTTGAAGAATCTATTTTACTCATGACATAATTCCATTCCATTCATTCTACAGATTACTGTAACTATACTGAACTCTGAACTGATTTCATGTTGCACTAGAAGTTAGCTCAGTAAATGAGGCTTAATAATGTGAATATGGCTTTACAGTAAGTGTGCCATTCTTGACCTTTATCAGGATTTTTATGAGGCCTTGAAGTGTCATAAAGTAAGGCTATAAATATTTTAACATATTATCTATTCTATTGATTAATACCAGTAGCCTGGGCTCTGAAACAGGATGGGATGTTTTGGATTGGATGTACCCTGCCCCTTGTCACATCCCCTGGCATAGGCTCCAGGCTTCACCTAACGCTGTATAGGATAAGCTGTATATACAATGAGTGAGGAAGTGAGAAATTCTGCTTCTAATTTGTCTGACCTTACTCATTCCAAATTTATAATGCTTTGCTATCTGCTTTTATTTGTCATGTATTATATTAAGTTTGAGTGCAAAGTGTTTGCTGAATGTTGCCATGTTGTGGAGATAAACTCTGGATGCCCTTTGTCCTATTCCGGACACAAAAGAGCTTCAGCTTCAAGGCCACATGGAAACGATCAAACTGTAGCTGCCACATTGGCCATTCCACCGGCTTTGAGAAGTTGAAGTCCCCTACTTTTGACACCTTGTCAGGAATGGTAGACAAGACCATAAACATTTTTATTCACTTTATTTACTAGACAATATGAGTACCACAACTCAGGAGGAGCTTACACCTGTAAAAAAAAAAAAGAAATTACACCTGTATTTTTTCTAGTAGTCCTTAATTGGTGATGCAATCGTTACTAGACTTAACATATAAATCACATGTTTGTCTCATCAAAGAATTTTCTTTCTCCTTCTCTGATGCCATAGGTATAATCCAGGACAACAATGGTAATATTCATCAGGTTCAATTTGTAAAAGAGGGGTTCTGAGAGCATAAGGAATAGATTTCATTTATGAATTGGCCACCACATTAATATGACCTGACCTTGTCATTAATATGAAATTTCGACCAAAAGATAATGTAACTGTCACAGAAATAAATATTGTGACATTGCATAAATGTGTTAGAAACGTGGCATGGCGAATGTACACTGTAATCGAAGTTAGGTGGTCCAATTAAATATTACAGTGTATAATTTTTCTTTTCTTTTGGCAAGGCATTGAGTGAAGTGTTTTTACGCTTCACATTCTGTAAAAGTCTCACATCAGTGTCTGTTTAAGATACTTGAATAAATACTTAAGGGCTGTAGAGCACAAGAACCACAGGCCAATTACAGACTACTGCCTTCTTCGATAGGCCTGTGTGATCCTGTGAATTATCATTTTGAAATAGTACACTCAGTAGGACTCGTGCCAGACCTGTAGCACAGTAACTGTCCATTCTGCATCCGCAACTTTACAGCACATTGTGTTCTAGTGTCTCACAGGGCAGAAAAAAAAACAAAACTAAAAATGATTCAGAAACATCCCCTGTTTCAGAGCCCAGGCTACTGGTATTAATCAATAGAATAGATAATATGTTAAAATATTTATAGCCTTACTTTATGACACTTCAAGGCCTCATAAAAATCCTGATAAAGGTCAAGAATGGCACACTTACTGTAAAGCCATATTCACATTATTAAGCCTCATTTACTGAGCTAACTTCTAGTGCAACATGAAATCAGTTCAGAGTTCAGTATAGTTACAGTTATTTGTAGGATGAAATAATGGTGGGAAAGGATTTTAGTTTATTTGCTTTATTTTCTTTATTTCCTACATTGTCCTCAAGTATTCAAGGCTTAAAAACTCACATGGAAATAACACATGGCTCATTGTGTCATGAGTAAAATAGTTTCTTCAAAGTATCCACTTTTTGCTTGGAGACAGCTTTGCAAATTCTGAGGTAGTCACCTAGAAGTATTTGTATCAAAGCAATTCCTTTATACATCGATTAGTTTTAATGTTGCAATGTAAAACATTATCCTCAGTATTGTGTAGGTTCCCTTTGTGAACTGGGGCAGGTACTGTATGGTGCCTCATGTCATGACCCCCCCTGTGTTTTTGAAATAGATTTGCTGTCTTTAGCATTGTTCTATAATATATTATAGAAAGTAGTAAACATTAAGAAAAATCCTTGGTGAGGTATAGAAATGTATGGAAATGCTACTGATCATTTTGTACTTATTTGCACTTGTTTAAGGCTACCAGTAGTGTCACAGAGTGCATATTATATTGTTGTGTGATTCTTGGTCCAATTTTACAGTTTCAGACAAAAAATAAATGAATAAAAAAAGAGAGAAAATTTTCCATCTTTTTCCCTTTATTGAAACAAATGGCAGAATATGAAGGAATCAGCCTCAGAAAGACATGACTGTCTATACTGTACGTACTTGTGCCTTTCCTGATTGTTTTTTATCCCCCAAGTCATGTTCTAAGATCTTCGTTCACCCATGGCTGAGTTTCCATGGCCACAAGGATCGTGCCAATCAGAGCGCAGGATGACCATGTGCTCCAGACAAGGAACAGAGCCCATGGGCAACATACACATGCTAGCATGCTAACAGAAACACAGCATCTTGTCCTTTTCTTACATTACGCTCCACTCTCTCTTTCTTTTCCTTCTCTCTCTCTCTACCTGTTTTGCGTTTTAGGGAACCAATGATATTTGTAGCATGTTTTTTGTTTCCTTTGCTATTTTTTCACCTCCTTAGGCAACACATTATTAATGATAGTGTAAAGACGGACCGAGCTAGAGAAACGAAAAACATATTTCAGACAAACATGTAATAACTCATCATGTTTAGACAGTCAGAAGATTACTGACTGATGAGTGTTTTTATAATAGCTAAGAAAAGAAGTGCGAAGACTTTAAAAACTCATTATCATGTAAATAATTTTTTTTCCAGCCGCAAAGCAACAAGCTTCTGACTGCGCCATGGAGCAAGGGGTAGTTTAGTTTTTAAAGTGTGCAATCATTTCAAAGGATCAATTTAAACAAATTGCCAGTCATGACTACAGTATGTTAACACAGTGTCTTAGTGGTTAGCACTGTTGCCTTGCACCTCCAGGGTCCAGGTTTGATTCCCCACTCGGGTCTATGTGCATGAGGTTTGCATGTTCTCCCTGTGCTTGGTTTCCTCCGAGTATTCCGGTTCCCTCCCACAGTCCAAAAACATACAGATTAGGCTACTTGGTGTTTCCAAAATGCCTGTAATGTGTAAGTGAGTGTGTGTATGTGTGTGTGGCCTGCGATGGATTAGCACCCCATTCATGGCATACTCCGCCTTCTTGCCCTAAGTCTGCTGGGATAGGCTCCAGGCCCCCTGCGACCCTATATACAGGATTATGCGGTATAGACTTGTGTGAGTAAGTGAGTGAACTATAGAGCCATAATTTTTTCCCCCCTGAAATATAGCTTAGCTTTTTTTTTTTTTTATTCGTCTCACATACATTACTGCACAGTGAAATTCTTACATTTTTATCATATCCCAGCTTCTTGTTAGTAGGCAGGGGTCAGAGCACAGGGTCAGCCATTTTACGGCGCCCCTGGAGCAGACAGGGTTAGGGCCTCGCTCAAGGGCCCAACAGCGGCAACCTGGCGGAGCTGGGGCTCAAACCGCCGATCTTCCGATCCGTCTCTCAGAGCCTTCACACACTGAGCCACCACTGCCCACTTTTTTAGTCACACTTCCTGGCTAAAAAAAAAAAAGTCACCATTTCAGAGTAGCCAAATTATTGGCCTGCTTCAAGCACCAAAATGGGTCTGAAATTGGGTTAAAACACATCATACAATAAACCAAACACAATATTAAAACCTGTAAGGACTATGCTGAACCTTCAACTTCATGGAAGAAATGTAGTCAGAAAAAAAATCATGATCAGAGACCACTTAAATGCTTAGTAAAGATGCATTGTAAAAACAAAACGACAGTAGAAATCATTCTGTAGATATGCTTAATAGTGAAAGTACAGTAAGAGCATTTCCACAATGTGACAAGAACTCACAGCATTGAAATGAAACAGCTGTTTGAACTTATGAAAACCACTTGTTAGTGAGAATCAGGAAGAAAACACCTACATTTGCTGCTTGGGAAAATGTCATGTGGTAAGAGGGTAAGTTGCAGCCAGGTGCGATTCTCATCAGCCCTTGATTAATTGGACATCAGCAGGTGTGCAGAACTCTATAAGAGCAGAAGTTTTTGCAGTGCTGGTCTGAAACATTTAGGTGGGTGTTAACACAATGGCAAGAGGAAAAGACATAAGCGATGGTCTTAGAGAAGCAATTTTTGCTGTACATTAATCTGGAAAAGGTAATAAAATCATTCCAAACATTTTGGAGTACTGTGTTCTACTGTGAGAAAGATTATTCACAAGTGGAACGCATTCAAGACAGTTGGCCAGTCTTCCCAGGAATGGACGTCCCAGCACATTCATCCCAATGTCAAAAAAAACAAAACCAAGAACTACATCTACAGGCATCAATGAGCATGTTAAATGTTAAAGTACATGACAGCACAATTAGTAAAAGACTGAAAAAGTATGGTTTGTTTGGAAGGGTTGCAAGGTAAAATGCTCTTCTGTCTAAAAAGAACACGGAAGCACAACTGAGGTGCCAGCTTATAATCATATTTTAAGCATTTAAACAATGATCTAAAGAATTAAAGATAATGAAAATAAAAATAAAAATGATTTTCTATCACTAATAATTTTCAGGACTGGTTACATTATTGTCTAGATAGTACAGTAAAACCTGCAACATTAAAAAAAAACATTAATTGTATTCTTTTTACCATTTCGTTTAGTACATTACTTAAACTTCCTTTTCATTATGATGTTCTCCATTAAGTTCTCATAAGGCCATAGCTGTTCATTTGAGACTATCATCAGCTAACAACAGCTGGAAGGCAAACAAAACACTTTTGTCACTGTGTGTAGAAACTGTGCAGATGTGTGTACATTGAAACTCAATGCACTCTTTTGCATTGTATTTGATTTTGCTCCAAATTTGCTCCTTTTTTTCATAGGTGCTGGTTTAGGAGCATGTCCTTTAGGGCTACTGTCAGATGTAAGTCACATAAAAAAACAAACAAAAAAAAAAACATATTTGGGGGATGTTTTGCTTGCAGTCAGGATTTCAGAAGGGTCAAATTATTGGGTTGCCTCAAGCCGAGAAAACAAATAAGGAGATTTGAAAGTACTGGAACTGGGTTAAGAACCTTCCAACACATTATCAAAACCTGGAAGGATAGTGCTGAGCCATCAACTTTGTGGAAGTAATGTGGTCAGAAAAAACATGAATGGAGATCACTTAAACACTTGGTGAAGTTCAGGTTAAAATTAACAGTAAAAACTAGAGCTATGTTTAATAGTGAAAGTCAGAGCATTTCCATACACATGTTTAGTGTGGACTAAACATCTGTGTGGCCATAAGAACACCACTTGTTAGTGAAACTAATCAGAAAATAGGTTTCAATTTGCTAGGGGGCATAAAGATTTGACATTGGAGCAATAGAAAAAGGTCATTGTATGATTAGTGTTGATGAAGCAATGCGCCCATCATGCATAATGGCTACTGTACAAGCCTCTGAAGGCAGTGTTATGATATGCGGTTCCTTCAGTTAGTCAGGTCTAGACTGGCATTAAAATGAAGTCAGCTGATGATGTCAATGTACTAAATGACCAGGTTATGATAGGCACAGACATATTCCAGGACTCAAATTGTGAAAGTGGTACTGGGAGCATGCAGAATCATATTCACACACGAATTGGCCACCACATTGCGTGCTGTAATCAAAGCTAAAGTTGATTAAATGAAACCT
Source organism: Clarias laeviceps (assembly GCA_030014305.1). Lineage (NCBI taxonomy): Eukaryota > Metazoa > Chordata > Actinopteri > Siluriformes > Clariidae > Clarias > Clarias laeviceps. Next base: position 7,818,481 of record JAQMYJ010000008.1, read on the forward strand.
TAGTGTGAGTTGTTGTTCAGTTGAAAGCCAGGAAAATGACCATAGATTCCTGATGTAGTCTGTATAATACTGTATAACAGACGGTGTCAGAGTTCCTGTGGATAAATCAGAGGTCAAACACTTATCAGACAATCACATGTTACAATATAGATCCTTGCAGAGACCTAAGAATGGAAACTGAAAAGTGTCAGACTCATATTTACCATTGGATTTCAGCCTTCTGAGACAAAATGTATCAGTTCAGGGTTTGGCTCTGTAAGCAGCTGACTAAGGAAGTCAAATGGGCAACAGATCACTCCAATCGATATAGTAATTGCCTTGAGTAAGAGCATGCAGGGGTGTGAGAGAGAAAGCACGAGTGTGTGTGTGGGTGTGTACCGACGATGTTTCTGCCTCTGGGTCAATATGTCCACCTCATTTTCTTTGCTTATGTACAACCTCTAGGTGAATGCATGTTTATTCCATGCATGTATGTACGTATGAGGGCAGTGAATCAAATTAATACTCATCAAGATGAGGCTGGTCATAATGAAGAACTTGAGAAAAACAGAAATCAGATAGGAGGAACAGATGACATAGAGAGGGGGGAGGAAATGCACAGCTTGTCAGGTTGACGGATGATGGAATTGATTTGAAAGCTCACAACCCGAGAAGATCTGCTGTATATTCATTATAGTGTTCTTTTTTCCTTGCAAACAGACGAGGGAAAACATTAAGAGGAGAAAACGAGAGATAAGACATGAAACAAAGAGACGAGCTGTGTCTGCACTATATTCTTAAACTATATGCCATGCATTTCACTATTTTCTTAGGGGAGAAACATGAAAAATCATGGTTTCTGGTGGCTTTTCTCATTCCACTGTACTGTGTAATGCATGTTGCTGCAGTGACAAGCGTTCCACACTTCATTTTTCAGGGATGTGGGCAGTAATAGTATACTACACCTCACTGGCAGTGGGAACACACTACTTGCATACAAATTACACACACCTATACAGGAGGTGCAGCTATACTACACAGAACGTGCTGGAGGTGAGAGAGGCGAGGATTAAGCTGTTTTCTCTATCGCTCTTCATCTCGATTTATTCAGTTCTTTTTCCTTCATTCATTAATGACTTGGCTACATATGGGCTAGCATATGGTGCATTTCACAAACATGCTGTCAGAAATCAATAATGTATATTGGGTATTTTAAATCAATTTATTCAATAAAAAAGAATTCTGCCCTTGATCGATGATGTGCTTTAATGAAAATCTCATTTAATGGAAGTGAGGCTTAAGGTGAAGGGGACAGAAGATGAGAACATGTGCAGGAGATAATAGGTTTGGTGTGGTGGTATTTATTTGTGTGCATGTGTGTGTGTGTATGTGTGTGTGTGTGTGTATGTGTGTGTGTGTGCGTATTGCCAGCAAGCAGATGATGTTGAGTCCGTTTCACCTCGGGGAATTTTCAATTTGTACATGTGTCCTGTGACACATTCGTCCTCCCTTTGTCTATGTGTGTTAAAAAACAACACATAAAAGAGAGAGATGGATAGAGAGAGTTTATTCTGTTATCCCGATTTGTTGCCATGTTTTAATGCAATATATTCCTAAACATAATGCAAAAATGGCAGTTCCTTTATTTTTCCTATAGATTTGGACTGTTAAGCCTATTAGAAAAACGGAAATCTAGTCTTCTAGGTTATGGTTGTGCGTGCATGTTGATGAATAGGTTGCATATTTGGACAGGTAGGGCATCATATTGAAATATTTAGCATGAAAAAGCATAAGTAACACAATGCCTGAACCAAGCTTCTCATCGAGGCTTTAACCATAGTGTGGCTTGCAGACAATATTACAATCTGAAAAGCCAGAAGGTACTTATGGCTGTGGGAATGTGAGATAACATGTGAATAATAGAAAAATGAAGCTGTGGGTTTTCAGATCTAAATTAAGAAGCTAAGTCACACTCATACTTCTCAAAGCCACAAATATTTGCCTATTCTCCGAGGCAAGAGGAAGAGGAGGCAGGAGATTAATCATCTGAGGTTGTTGAGATGTTCCTGTTCATGACTAGCACAACTGATCTAATCAGGTACCTTCATTATGTCTCATGTATACACTGCATCTCATACAATTCAAAAATCATGTTTAAAAAAAGCTTTTACGTTTTACATTAAATTACAAAAAAAAAAGAAAAAGATTTTCATATATTTTAGATGCATTATATTGTAAAGTGAAAAATTTCAAGCATTTTCCGTTTTAATTTTCATGATTCCAGCTCATGAAATTCAAAAATCCAGTATATATTAAATATAATTTTTACTTTGAAAATGAATGTAAACAAATTTTAGTAAATTACTATACATACAATATAAATACTGTGTATCTCTCAGTCTAGTTAAATACACACATGTGGAAGATTACTGACACCCTACACAAGGAGGCTAAGCCACAGAAGGTGCTGTATTGAAGCACATCCATGCAAAATTGATTGGGAGGGAAATGTGTGATAGGAAAAGCTGCACGAGACAGTGGATGACCACAGGTGTAAGAAAATTGTCAAGCAAAGCCAATTCAAGACCTTGAGAAGCTTCACAAAGAGTTAAGTGAGGTTGGAGTCAGTACATCAAGAGCCACCCGGCATATTAGGTAATCGGCTACATCGGTTGCATTTCAGGTATCAAGTCACTTTTAAACCAGAGACAAAGTCAGAAGTAGCTTACCTGGTCTAAGGAGAAAAAGCACTGGATTGTTGCTCAGTGGTCCAAAGTCCTCTTTTCAGAGGATTAATCATAAAACAAATTAAAACAATAAATGCTTGGAATGTTTCACTTTACATATAATGAATCTAGAATATATAATAGTTTCAAATTAAATTACAAAAGAAAATGAACCTTTGAAAAATTTTCAAGGTGCATTATACATATTTAGCATCGACTTTCGTACTGTTTGGGGCAAAAAGCGATTTAGGAATATACCAATTTTATGATGCAAATGTTACCAGATGTTTGCATGATTAAAATTTTAGGTCAGTTGTCATTTTCCAGATGGAAGCTAAGCTATTTTTAGACTCATATATTTGCTTAATGTGATTCAGTAAATGCGCAGTAGTGTTTCATAATGTGAAGCAAGTGTGTGATTTTTTTTATTAATATTTAAAAAATAAAATTCCCCTATGAAGTGTCCCTTAATGCCACATCATTACATAAACTTCACAGATGGTCCCTCACCACTGAAAACCTCATTTAGTAACTATACTGTCTTATTCTCTCTTACACTCTTTGTTTGATTTAAAAATAAATAAGTAAATCCTTTCTGCATATATCACTTTGTCTTCAAATTTCTTTCAAATGTTTTATTACCCAATCTTTCAAAATACACTACATGGACTAAAGTAGTTGACCAAACCTGTTCGTTATTGAATTGAGGTGTTTCAATCAGGACGCTTATCCCAGTGAAGGGCAATCTTCATTCCTCAGCATACCTAGACATCTTGGACAATGCTATGCTTCTAACTTTGTGGCAACAGTTTGGTAAAGACCCTTTTCTATTCCAACATGACTGTGCCCCAGTGCACAAAGCAAGGACTATATAAGACATGGTTTAATGTTCTTCGATGTCGAAGAACTTGACTGGCCTGCACAGAGACCTGACCTCAACCCCATCGAGCACCTTTGGGATGAACTGCAACGGAGATACAGTAAATGCTCTACAGAATGAATGGGCACAAATTCCCACAGAAACACTACAAAAATCTTGTGGGCAGCCTTCCAAGAAGAGTGTATAAAGGGGGCTATAAAAGGGGGACTAACTCAATATTAAAGTATATGTGTTTGTATACAGTACAATGTCATTGTAGATTTGGCCAAATACTTTTGTCCATATAGTGTACCTTCAATAATTCTATCTTAACTTGATAAGATTAGTGGTATAGAAATGAATCACAAACTAACCAAATAACTTACTAAAATAAGGTGCAACACTGTAGTAAGGAATAAAGCAGTTACAAGAAAATGATCAAGTTTGTGTGAAAAGTCCCAACATGAAGTGAAGTCACAGTTACCACTTTGGCAGCACATCATAAAGTGACTAGAGCAATTTGCAAATGCTTCCATTTTGGTCGCTAATAAATAACACACACAGTAATGCTTTTTAATTACATTGAATGTTGTGGAACATCTACAAATGATCACTTTAGCACTGATTCTCACTTTTGTTACAACAGCTCAAAAATGTTGTTCCCTCACCATCCCATTTTTTTCTCTCTTTTGAAATTAATAAGACAACCCTTAAGACATTCCATGTTGGACAACTAAAAAAGTTACAGCTTCACTTCGGATTTCAGCACTGACCAAAGAGACCCCTTATGAATTATTAGCTTTACATAAATCTTCAGACTATAAACAAGTGCAGGCATTTTAAACACACAAGTCGAATTAAAAATAATGATCAATGTCACAATAGCAACTATTCAGCATGCTGTTATGTAAGGAACTTCAGAAAGGCTGCAAAGAGACTGAAGTAGTACAAAGAACCTCTATAATTCTGTGGTTCTTGTACAAGGGCATTTTATCTAATGCCTTCTTGCCTGAAAGCTAGGGCTTAATCATGTGTGGATTATTTAATTTTATTTCTTTCTTTTTTTCTTTTTTTTTGCTTACATTTTCTGTTTGATATTTTCCATATACTGGACTTTGCAAAAGTCCTGGGCCACCCCTCATTTTTTTCATATTTTGAAGGGTCAGACTTTCTTTACTTTTAATGTAGTCTTGAAAGATAGTTTTGCAGGCTTTCTGAAGGACTTTTTCAACTGTTTTTTTTATTTTGTGGCTTCCATTTTCAGTCCAGTCCCTGTACCTGACCAGTTTTAGAGGATTGTGTCCTACTGTGTATTGTGACACAGTGACCTACTATGGTATGTCTATCATTCAAGCGCATAAAACATGTAACTTAAGGTATGAACCAGTGAGAAACAGGTGCAGATGATGACAGATGTTCAGGCTGGTGATTAGTATACTGCTGATGCTGAGTGGTTGAAACAGACGAGAGGGGAAATGAGGTCGCTGCTGAGATCGTTACATAAACAACCAATTTTTAAACTGTATCTTTAGGTACTTTGCCTGTCACAGTAAAACATTTGTTCACATTTCTTTAATTAAGTTTACATCATTTAATTTAATTGTATATGAAGACATAACACGTGAAAAATAGCCTTTTTTATGATTATTATTTTTTCATTCACACAATAGTGAACAAAAAAATTGTTGCATCGAGTATTGACCATTTTATTTTAAGATTTTATTTAAACATTGGATATCTTGACTTTTTCATTAAAGATGGTCAAAACTTCCTTTCTCTAAGTTCTGGGTGATTAGGTGCCCTCTACATTCTTTCAATTAAATGAGACCACAAAATTCCTTTTTAAGCCATCATTGCATAGAATAAGTGTCTTTGCATCATAGTGCAAAACAAAACACATATTCAAAAAAGAAAAACAGGTTGTGTAAATGTTCTCATGCTTAAATGGTAAATTTTTACCATGAATCATTTAAAATACTTATTATGAAAAACACTAACTATGCAATTATTATTAGGTTGACCAACAATTACCTTCCAACAACTAAAAATTGCACTTATCCCTCATTGCTGCTAATATAATCATATGCTTATGCACTTTAACATTTTACCAAAAAATATATATTTTTTTTTCAACCTTGTCACACCATACCATTTCCCAATTTAAAAATAATGGGTCAGTCTCTGTGAGCTCAAGTGACATCACAAAAGAGTCTTGAAGAACTTGCTATAAAGAAAAGCAAGTGTCAGTATATTTTCTTAGCTACAAGTGTCTCTTGTGATCCATTGCACCCTTGCAGGGTGAACATGACATCACTTAGAAATTTCTTACCTGAGACTAATTTTTTTTTGCCGTTTCATTTGTCTGAAGAAAGCGAATAAAAATCATTTAAATACACTACTCTACATTTCCTTAAAGAAATTTAGATTTGATAGCTTGTCAAAATTAAACTATACAGCTCTCTGTGTTGCACATCATTGAGATCTCTAATAAAACCCAAGAGAAAATACAAAATACAAGTAGGATTACTGGGGTGCAAATCTTTCTTCTCATCCTGTCTGATTTCATTGCTGTATCAGAGAAATTACAGAGATAATAAAAAAAGTCATTTCTTTCCTATAGTGTTTCTCATTTCTGCAGATCTGTAGGCATGTTTAACAGTCTGGCAGTTGCCGTAAGGTTTCTGGTGACATGCAGGGTCTTGGATTAGTGAGTGTGATTTATAGAAAAGTCTGATCTTGTTATAATTACATATGTATTTTTAAGTTAAAGGAAAAAATATTCCTTCCGTCTCCGGGAACATTTATCATGGTACGATTTTCCCCTTAACGAGACATCATCCATATAACAAAATCATACTATGTTTGAAAGTTTGGAAGGCTTGAGTGTGACACTCAAAAAACCTACAGAGTCATAGTCAGTTTTAGCTTACAGCTTGTACAGTACGTGGGTGTACCATAGCTGAAAAATCCTCTGTGTGTAATCGGGCATCTCTGGAGACCGTGAGAGGAAATGATTTGAAAAGAAAAAAGGAAAGACAAAGACTTTGCCGGGAGCTTAATTTTTAATCGTCGCCAAAGATGGCAAGATGAATAGAAAAACCAGATATTAGGATGCGAGGGTCCTTGGAGCGCTGCACTCTGAGAGAATAAAGGCAGTCAGAAGGAGTAGATAAGGTTAAGGAAGGGAAATATTTTATTCTGTGTGTCGCAGGCTGTAGAAGCGATCGCCGTTAAAGGGTCTGCCTTTAATCCATCCCATCCCCCATCACCGTACCATGCACACTCCTCTAACCAATTTCATATTTCACCCCCTGTTTCACCTATCACCCTGCCTGTAAGGACATTAACCCCTCTCACTAACCTCCCTCTCATCTCTGACCCAATTGTTTTTCGGGGGGAATGAGGGGTAAGAGGGGTCCATTGTGTGTTCCACAGAGAGAAGAGGAGGAACCGCATACAACCCCCCACCCACTTCTTTGTACACGCCACACACACACACATACACTGCGGTCCCACATGGTTGTCAGATCGTGTGTAGAAATGTTGGGGGTCCGGTTGCTTCCTGGGTTTAAGGGTAATGGCTGCTGGGCTCTAAGGTTCTTGTAAAAGTATTAAAAGGAAAGAAAAAGAGAGAAGAGCGGGGAGATGAAAGGAAAAGGGGTGGAGAGGCTGACACAAAGAGGAGAGGCAGCAGGGACGCCCGACTGTATGTAAGTACATAGTTGTGTGTGGTGTGTGCGCGTGTATATGTGTGTGTGTGTGTGTGTGTGTGTGTGTGTTAGTTCCTGCGATCTGTTACAGGGTTGCGGTTGATATACTACTCTGTTTGATGGCGTAGAACATTCCATTATTCACATCCATCCAACATCAAGTTGTTGAGTGTGTGAATATATATACACATACACACAGAGCACATGTTGCCTCAATCTTTTTCTCATTTCATTCTTTGTGCGGCATGATTTCCGTAAATGGTCAAGAATTCTATTTTTAGTCTATTCTGCTTAACGAAACAAGAGCTGTTCATTTTCTCATGCATTTTCAGACACATGGAGGAAAAAAAACAAGAATCTTTCAGTTCAGCTGGGGTGAAAAGATTTCTTTCTTTCTTTCTTTCTTTCTTTCTTCGCTGTAGATCATGAAAGGTTTTTAACACTCAGTTATAGTACTCTAAGCGAAAAGGAAATCAAATAAACCGTGGCTTTTAATCACAACTTACATTCCTTAAAACTGTAATCTAGAATAATTATTTAAAATGCAGGCGCTCAGCCTTTTTCTTTTTTTTTTTTTACTTCCCAAGAAAAACTATTATTTTTTATATGTGCTTTGTTAGGATATCTGTCAGAAAGACACAAATGAATCCAGTTTATTATACTGAACCTATGATGTTCTTTCAGAAAAGGATAACCCAGCCAATTCAGAAATGAGGAAAACGTGTGCTTCTCCGTAGTGACATTAGTAGTATTGATGGTTTTTGTGCTGCTTGCCAGATGTAGGTTAATTTGCATATATCGCTAGTAATTAAAATTTTGTGGTTTGTTTACCTTTCGAGAAACAGCCATACCTCCATTTCAGTAGAAGGAATGCTGTAGATATACGTACAAGTACGGCTTAGGAAAACAGGTTATCCCTGATGACTGTTCTGCTGAGCATGTGCTCTTTGTGCCGTTCTCCACTGCCCAAGGGGAGGGCACAAGTGAAGAGACAACTCTGTGTATTTGTATGTGTGTGTGTGCTGCAGACACGTGCCAGGGCCAACTACAACATTATAGTCACTAAATGGACTTAGAAATTTTGAATTCATAGTATCGGCAGAAAATTATATAACACTTTATGAAGGATTGTAGAGTTACATTCTGCCCTACAGTTTAGCTCAGGTCTATAAAAAAAATCTATAATTTGTTAAACATTCAAGTTCGCACTGGTACAGAGTAGTGGTGGCTCAGGCAGTTGAGCCTCCGGGTTGTTGATTGGCGCATTGGCATTTTTCAACTATTGTTTTTGTCAAGTTTTTGCCTTTCATTTTCAGTCCAGTCTCCCTGACCAGTTTTAGATGTTTTACGTTAAAAAAAAATTTTTTTTTTTTATTTGTTAAGCCACACAGTGACCTATGTATCATTTAAGCATAAAAAACATCTAACTTAAGACATACACCAGTGAAAAACAGGTGCAGATGATGACAGATGATCAGGCTGGTGATTAGTATATGTGCTGATGCTGAATGCTGAGTGGTTGAAACAGACGAGAGGGGAAATGAGGTCGCTGCTGAGGTCGTTACATAAACAACCAATTTTTAAACTGTATCTTTAGGCACTTTGCAACCAGTTACAGTAAAACATTTGTTCACATTTCTTTAATTAAATCTACATAATTTCATTTAATTAAATATGAAGACCCAGGAATATTTAACACAACACGTGAAAAGTAACCTGTTTTTTTTTATTTATTTTTTTTATTAACACAATAGTGAACAAAAAAATTGCCACAACATGATGTCACAACGTGACGGATTATTTCTACAGTATGTCCCCAAGTGTTTTTTTCTTTACAGAGCAAAATACGATTATAACACCATATTACTAGATATTCTACTCTGGTACTCATGAACTATTGAATTGTGGTGCTCTTCTTAGTACTAATTAAAGATTTTGGCATGGAAATTTACACACAAATGGATATATATTTATAGTACCAGTCAAAAGTTTGGACACTCCAAGGCTGGATACAAGGTTGGATTTATTTTCTATGTTTTAGAACCATACTTAATTTTTTCAAAACTGTGAAATAACATGTATGGCATTAGGTAACTAAGCAACAACAACAGTCAGTTGTTATTTTAAAAGACGAAGGTCAGCTGTTCTGGAATAGTTCTTGCAAGAACAGTATGGCCAAGTGGATTTGCAAAACCCATCAAGCACCATGATGAAACTGGCTCTCATGAAGACCATCCTTCTGCTGCAGAGGAGAAGTTCATTTAGAGTTACCAGGTGATCAGAAATCACCAATTAACAAACAGCACCTCAGATTAGAGGCGATATACTGTGCATAAGTAGCAGACACATGTCAATATCAACTGTTTAAAGTAGATTATTGCGTATGTTAAATGCCTTTAGAATTGTTTTACAATGCAGAAGGAAATTAAAATCAAGAAAGACCATGAAATTAGGTCTGTCTAAACTTTTGACTGGTAGTGTGTACAGCAAAACACAACAAATGGCAATATAAATGGTATAAAGATATTATACATTCTTCTTTTTTGAAGGTTTAAACCCATCAACTGGTTTATCTGCATTTATGTGCTGTGATGCACTTTACAATTTTTGGATGAAAATTAAGCAGAGCTACAACAGATCATGAGTTACTGTTCTGTTGTGTGTGGGAAGTTATTGGTATGCCTGGTAATTATGTTTACTATGCCCTGTTCTCCAACCAGGGATTCTGATTCAGACCTTATATGGTGTGTCCTTGTACGATACTATGGCTCTGTTATTAAAATCAAAGTGAAACTGAAACTGGATGGGGAACGAGGCTGATGTTGCATTGAAAAACTAAAGTACTTTTTCTATTGTTTTAGGTGTTGTTTTTTTTTTTTTATTCGTTAACAGGTTCCTTAACAAACCCGGTAATCAAAAAGGTTTAGTGTGCGAGAAAACAGCACTTTTTTCCATGTTCCATGTTTCTGTAATGCCCATTACAAAAATCTACTATATTTGCTTAATTAAAACTCAACCAACATTATTATTGACACTTTGCATATTTACTGCAGACCTATTTATCCATTATAACAAAATTGTCCAGCATTTTGCGGAATTCAAAATTCATACTGATATATCCCAAACCATTTTTAAACAAGCTTTTGACATTTGCACTTTTTAACATCCCTGTGACTCAAAGAAAGCTTGCAACAATCTTCTTTCAATATGTAATATCTTAAAAAAAAAAAAAGAAAGATTTTTTTTTTTTATATATCTCATTTTGCTGTCTAACTGTTCAGATCTTTTCTACACAGACAACTTCAAAGTTTCAGTAAATAACTGAATTGTTAGAAGCCTGTTTTCATTACAGTCTAATATGTGTATACAATCTTGGGGATCACTTATGTGGACTCAGTACTTAATTTTCCAGTCAGAGTCCAGATGCTAATGTGAAGTCTATAATGCATGTGAGTGTGTGGGTGCATTCGTGCATGCGCGTGTGTGTTTGAATCACTCCTCATTTGCTAGGTCTTTTGTCACCCTCAGTGCTAGTACTAACACTCCTAGACACAGATCTGAGGTGAAAGGATGGCAAGCTCTGCTAAAAGGAGAGAGCTAAGAAGAGCAGCATCACCATAGCCAAATTCAAAACTCTGTTCTTGGCAAAAGACATTAGGAATGTCCCAGGATCCACAGTTACAGCCTGTTAGGCTAATGTCTATAAGTGTGTGTAAGGGTAACAGTTCCACCCCCCCACCCCCATCTTTTTCTCCCTCTCTCTCTTTCTTTCTCTGTACCAAATAGATATCCGGAATGGGCTGACAATTCTCAGACTTGTCCTTATATAGCCATAGCAAGCAATACCTTAACTGCTTTATTAGGAGACAAAATGTAAACATTTAGCTTGGAAAAATGAGTGGAGAGAAACCAGATACTCTGTAAACACAGCGCAGAGCAGCAGCAAAGTCTGTATTTCTCACTGATGTATGAAGTCAATGTTTGTGTGTGTTTGCGTGTGCATCTGTGTATCTGTGTGTGTAAGACAAAGAGAGATGGAGAGAACGTCTGCTGCCTTTCAAAGTTAGTCATTTGGTATCACTAATGCGGAAATACAGAAAACATCTACTACTGAGACCTGCACTGATTTATTCTTACAGTACTGCATATTAACTAAACTATTTATCGCGTTACTCACATCATTGTCCCTATTATAATTATTGCACTCTTGTTTAATAAAATGGCCATGCTCATATTTTTATTTTTTTAGACCGTCTTTAGCTTTGATTATGATGTGTATCAGCATGGCATAGTTTCAACAAACTTGTGCAATGTCATTTATTTCTATCCAGAGTTGCATTAATTATTCCCTGCCATCCTGCAATATGCCTGTGCCATCAGGGAAGAAAAAAAAATTATAGATGTAATAACCTGGACATTCAGTACATTCAGGTTGTCAGCTGACTTCATTTTATTGCCACATAATGTTGTTGAGTCTAGACCTGACCAACTGAAGCAACCTCAGATCATAACTCTGCCTCCAGAGGCTTGTACAGTGGCAACTATGCATGAGGGGCGCAGCTCTTCATGCACTCCCCTTCTTACCCTGATGGCCACATCGCTCTGGAATAGGGTCAATCTCAATCCATCAGTCCACACCTGACCATTTTCCACTGCTCCAAGTGCTATAAAGTCTGTTAGTTCTTATGACCTTGTGTGTCTAAAATGCTCTTTTACTACTTTTACTATTAGCCTACTTTTACTATTTCTGCTTTCAAGGTTTTACTAATTTACAAAGTGTTTATGTCATCACGGCCATCCATGATTTAGACCACATTTCTTAAACAAAGTTGATTATCCCTCCAGGTTTATATATATATATATATAAAATAAATATATATCACAAACATTCAAACATTTTTAACTTTTGATGTTTGATACTGTTACCCATATTGTAAGTCATGAATGTAACTAATGCCAGGTCAAGTCTTAAAGCATGACAACAATTGATTTAAAAGCTGTGTATCACCTTAAAGGCACTTTTGATCATTCACTTTCCATTTTCTCTTTTGTAGAGTCTGTGAACTTTGCCATCTGGGACACTGTCGTCCGACGTCATGAGCTGGAGCTTCCTTACACGTCTGTTGGAGGAGATTCAAAACCATTCCACACCAGTGGGGAAACTCTGGCTTACAACACTAGTTGTATTCCGCATTGTGCTGACAGCAGTTGGTGGAGAGTCCATTTACTATGACGAGCAGAGCAAATTTGTGTGTAACTCAGGCCAGCCTGGCTGTGAAAACGTCTGCTATGATGCCTTTGCGCCACTTTCACATGTCCGCTTCTGGGTCTTCCAGATCATCTTCTCTGCTATGCCATCGCTCCTCTACATGGGTTATGCAGCTAATAAAATCTCCCGCACCAAGGAGATGCCAGGGACTGGGGATGGAGATCCATCAGGGGGTGGAGCAGAAGGAGGGTACACACACCGGCGGCCAAGGAAGCTTTACTTTGGGGCACGTCAGCACCTGGCAGGGCACGAGAATTCTGGGGAGGAGAGAGAGGACGACCCAATGATCTATGAGGTGCCTGAGATGGACAACACTCGAAGGGAGCTTGTTCCACCACGTCCCAAACCTAAAGAGCGCCATGACGGGCGGCGGCGCATACAGGATGATGGCCTGATGCGAGTGTATGTTCTGCAGCTTCTGACACGGTCAGCCTTGGAAGCGGCCTTCCTGGCTGGCCAGTATCTGCTATATGGCTTCCATGTGGCACCCATCTTTGTGTGTACAGGTGAACCTTGCCCGCACCGTGTGGACTGCTTTGTTTCACGCCCCACAGAAAAGACCATCTTCTTGCGTATTATGTATGGTGTCAGCTGCCTTTGCCTGTTACTCAACGTGTGGGAAATGATTCACCTTGGCGTAGGCACCATCAAAGATGCACTACAAAAACGTCATGCTGCAACAGCCGATGAAGAATATCAACTAGGTCTGCTGGGGGCCGCAGGCATGTCAGACAGAGTAAGCGGGCCAGCACTCAGTGAAGGACAAATGGTGGACGATGTCGGGAACAGAGTCAGGGAGGCAGACTATGTGGGTTATCCGTTCTCCTGGAGCACCCCATCTGCACCACCAGGATATAACATCGTAATAAAGCCAGAAGCATTGCCGTACACTGACCTAAACAATGCCAAGATGGCATGCAAGCAGAACCGTGCCAACATCGCACAAGAGGAGCAGCAGCAGTTTGGATCCAACGAGGACAACTTCCCTTCGGCAAGTGATGCACGACCGCCACCAGTCAACGAGGATGCTGTCCAGCTGGAGGCAGCTATTCAGGCCTATGCTCTCCAGCACAATGCCAGCAATAGCCATAATAAGATACAAGACAACCACAACAATGATGATAAGCCACAAAGTAACATCCCCACCATTACTCAAAAAGACAGGAAAGCTCGGTTGAAACATGGTAAAGAAGGCAGTGCTGGGAGCAGCAGTAGTAGCAAATCTGGAGAGGGGAAACCATCTGTATGGATCTGACGCTGTAGACATCTGTAGACAGTTCCTCTTTACAAAATTTTGGATGTTTACATTCATACACACACGCACATGCACAGATAATATAAATTTTAGGTATACTGTATACACTGTACATTTGTTTACTGTGTATGAGCATGTTTCTAGTATTTTTACAACTTTACATCTTTTGTGCCTTATTATCCAGGGAATCCTTTAAGACTGAAAGAATACTTTTGACTGATCTTCTGGTCTTCCTGTTGTTTGAAACACTTGAAGCTATTTCTATATCTATGCTTGGCCATAGTGTTTTTAAAGAAAAGAATTTGATAAAAGAACTTTGTTGATATAGGTGCGAGCAGCTCCAAAGTCATCCTTGGATTCCAAGCCAAAATGTTTCTTCATATAATATCAAGCTATGTCAAACGTCAAAAGCAGATAATGATATCAGATCTGTACATCCCTACTAGATTGCAATGCCACATTCCACAATGATTTCTAATCATGTGATGTCTCATTTTTTGGTTTCTAGAATGGAGACTGGATGTTGTGTAAAAATAATGATACCTATATACAAATCCCTGTATATGCATGCACAGGGTTTTTGCTTGCTTTTTAACTCTTTACAAGGTGGTTAAAGGGTCAATGCCAATATCCTAAAGTACAGTACCATTCCTTGTTGCTTTCTCAGAGCCTTCACATGAAAAAAGAAGATAAAAGGCCACAACTGTGTACAGGCTGTTTTGTTATACTGCCCCCCTCTGCTTAACAGAAGGTATTTCAGTCAATCAGCAGCAGAGATCCAGTAAAAAAAAGTAATGTTGTATGTTACATTTGTCTTTATACACCTGTAGTGATTAGAACCATGTTCAGATATATTTATTTACTCTCTAAGGACTACAGGTGCGCCTGATTTCCAGTCACTGTGAGTCACTGGTAAATTTTGAATGCCTACGCATGCGTTCATTCTTGAGAAGCCTGTGTATTGTGTAAAGTCTTCCATTTTGCCTTGTATGGCCACATTCCAAGACTTCTTTGCTCTTTTCTGCACAACTCTGATGGCAAAACCTGAATGCTTTGGGAGACCTAATACTGTTCGTTAGCATGGATTCGTCCTGCTGCTATGCCATCATGCTAACAGAGCAGAAAAGGCCATATATAAATTCTGTATTACATGTGAGTGATGAAGGAAACAAACCCTTTATATTTCAGCAATACATTTCTGTAATGAAGATTGCTTATTATTGATATATACAAGATTTGGCTTGTTTGTGGTATTCAAATATTGAATTTTTTTTTTCGTATGTGGACTTTTTCTGTATTTATTGTACCTTTTTGGTGAAAACAAACAAACAAACAAAAAGTATGTTATACAGTTTATATCATGGCATTGATTATTTTTTTTTTTAAACCAAAATGAAGTTAATTTTTGTATAAACCTAAAGATGAAACATATTTTATAAAGTGTGCAATGCCTATTTAGCCATACTTCATTATTGATGTTAGGGCCATTTGACGGGCAATAGCTATTTAAATCTTGTAGTAAAACATGATTGGTAGAAAGATAATCTGAATTGCACTTTGGAAGAAAAAAAAATGTTAAGAAATGAGGGTGAAAAATATTTAAACAATGCAGAAGAACATCCAACTGCAGCTAAACTGTGTATGTTCGAGCAGAAACGGAAGGAAGGGTCTAATTATTAGTACATCTAAACACTATTTAAAGTACTTTGTACAACTCTAAGAAAAGGAAATACACTTGTTGCTACCTTGTGTCCTACATATGGGGACTTTTTCTATATTTATGCTTTGACCCTGAATCAGGACGAACACTGTAAACATGCGTTGAGTGAAGGCTTCTGGCACAGTGCTTGGCCAGCACATCTTCTCAGCAGGGTCACAACAACTGATGGCGCTGTATACTCTGATTACTGAAGAGTGTATATTTATGTGCCTGTATTTCCTTTTACTGAATAAGGTTAAGAAGTTTAAAATGTATATTATCTCTTAAATATCTCTCATTGTTTGTCTTGTTGCCCCACTTATGCCTCTTTTTATCTATTCTTTGTAAACACGAAAGAAATACATGTATTGTATCTAAAAGTGGAAAAAAAAATCATTCTTTTCTTAATATGCCAAGATGTAAAGTACAACTATTTACATTTTTGGAAACCGGTTTTTGGATTTCTTGAAAATGCATGCCTAGAGCTATTTTCCTTAATAAACACTGAAAATCACATCTCAGTTTCAGCTGGTCCAATGTGAGATGACACAAACTTTACTAGAACAAGTCACACAACAAGCAAATATGACATTTAGACAATGATGCACTACTTAATTGTTGGCTCTCAGGTCTAACTATTACTACTATTATTGGCCTACTAATTTTTTAATTATTAAAATACAAGTAATGAAAATTATTTGTTTAACTGTTGTTTAACAAAGCCTACAATTGCGTTCATGAATACCTACCATGGGGGAAAAAAACATTTGTTGTAATGTTTAATAATGTTTTACTTACGTTTTGAATAAGTCACTAAGAACTAATTGTTAACAGTCAGTCCGCTCATTAAGATGCTGGTCACGGGCTGCTCGATGACAGACCGCAAGAACAGAATCATGCAAACCCAAACATTATATTCTAGTACATGTACATACAGTAACAAATTTTATGATTGTCAAACTGAAAGTTTACCTTTTTTTTTTTTAACATTGTGAACATTATATTTATAACATTGAATTATATTTATAACATTCTTGCTTAAACAAAACACAGTATGAGCAGGTCAGACTGGTAGTCTAAGTTTAACTAGCTGGTAGATAGGAATTCCTGAATTATAGCTTTAAACCAGGGGTTAATTATTAGGTTCAGTGGTTGTGTTTAGGTGTTGGTGAATTGCAAACTGTGCTGGTCACTGGCCCTCTTGGAGACCCCTGCTTTAAACAAACAGCTTAATAGGTGAAACTTGTCACGGTACGCCAGGTCACACACACGCCTCGAGCCAAACCTCGATCACCGGCTACTCCTCTCCACATTCCCCTCCACGGCTTCTGTTTTGCGGCCTCATTCATCGGCTCTAGCACACCTGCTACGTATTTTTATTCATCACCTCGCTCTATAGAAGTCTTGCACAAGCAACCACGCTTTGCCAAATTATTGCGTGCTCCAAGCTCTCTGTTTTTTCGTGTCTATTGTCTGCCAAGAATACTTTCTCGCTTTTTCACGTTGTCGACCTTTTTTGCTTCCCCAGGTTACGTCTATTTCCTCACAAATTGGATTTGTTCGCTACGTTGATTGATCACCCGGCTTTGACAACTTTGCTCTTTTCCGACTAAATTTTATCTAATATTTGTCATTATAAGAAATAATAAATAAACAAGAAACTAAACATGTGATATATAATTATATTTCTAGACATTTAAGCATAATAAATTTGCTAATGTGGCGGCACGGTGGTGTAGCGGTTAGCACTGTAGCCTCGAGCCTCCAGGGTTATGTCTAGATTTAATGTAAATTCTCTGATTAACCTATTAATACAAAGAAATATAATTTTGTAAAGTTGCATCTTACACCTTGTTTACACTAAGTTGTATTTATTTTCTGATCAGCCGAATACTCTCACTGTTCGGTAATTGGAAAGTGAATTAGTAGTCACAATGTTATTCGTGAACACAACAGAATTATAGATGAGAATACAAAAATGTCGTACAGATAAAGTTTAAGTTTTGTTTAAAAATGACTCCAGCACGTTCAAAAATCACTTATACCCACTTCAATGCTGTTATTTCAGCAATGACAATATGAATTAATCCTAGTAAAAATATTTCATTTAACTTTTCTAATTAATATTTATTGGTGCAGGCGAATGTTTACATTGAGTAAGTAGCTTATTAGTAGCTTAAAATTTTTTTTTAAATAGATTATTAAATCAAGCACATAACTCTTCATAACATTGCTTTTATTCAACATTTTTATTTTATTTACTGTATGGTGCAGGTTAAACTTCAGACAAACATCTAAATACTGCAAAAGTTTCATTAAATTCTATCTTCTGCTCTATTTAAGATGCGCCCACAGATTGATGCATAACTTTTTTCAGCTGATGTAATGTGTTCCTCACCCTCAAATTTCTGAGAAAAGACTGGTGTCTAAAGCGTCAGTCTGGGCGATAAAGGGGTGGTCGAAATCGATATTCCAGAGGGCGGGGGAGCTGGTGAAGTGGGCTTTTAAACTGATGGCTTTTTAACGTGTTATTCTCTGGCTGACCAGCACACTTTTTCCGGCAGTGCTTTTCTCAGGAAATCGGAAAGGGGTGCTGCCAAAATGGAGAGAATGACACAAATTGCCAATAGTAATTGATTATCCCAAAAAAGCATGTACCTGTTTCTTTGTTGTCTGGCGCATGTATGCGGGTATAATACCTAAGGTACTGTGCCTTGGTCAGCCTCAGATGGCACTTCTGGGGGTTAGCTGTGAGACCCACCTTCCAATGTTCACTCAGTACCTGGTGAAGGTGGTGCAGAAGATCCTTCCAGCTACTAGAGTGGATCACCAGATCATTGAGTTAGGCAGCAGCATAGGGGCCTTGGGTCTTATGGATGATTTCCGTTATCCACTGAAATGTATCTGGGAGCCGTGGAGACCGAAGAGCAAAACCCGATATTTCCAATGGTCGTGGTTCATGAAGAAGGTGGTCTTGGTTTTGGCCTTTTGCGTGAGAGCCACCTGCCAATAGCCCTTTGTCAGCTCAATTGTGAAGATGAACAATCAATCCATGAGAACATCTACAGCGTCGCAAGTGGAAATAGCTGCCGAAAGTTATTTCATAGCTTGATCAACCCATCATGCTCGGCACCATAACGAGGGGGCTTGACCTCAAAGATGCCATGCCGCAACATGCTGTCCACCTCAGCATTAATGGAATGACAGTGGGCCTCCAGGGCACTATACAGGCACGAATGATGGTGATGGTGTCGTGCAGTGTTCTGATATAATGGCACACCAAGTGAGTGAGCTTGGGTTCAGTGGAGAACACATCCACAAACTGATCAACGTGTTCACTCTGCTCCTGGTTTAGCATGGGTGTCAGATCCTCTGCACAATGAACAAGATTTCGGATTTGATTTTTGGCAGAGAAATGCAAGAGCTGAGGAACGAGGGTTAATTCACTGTTTAAATACAGCTCAGTTCAATAGGTTAATATAATACAGCTTGCACTTGCACAAAACATCCCTCGAGAGCAGCTTCTCCCAACCATCCATGAACAGTTTGACAAACAGTGCCTTTTTCATGTTTTGGGGAACAAAACTTCGAAATCTTAGGTCCATGCCCAGGAAACTCCCCAGATCTTAATTGAGAACTTGTGGTCAATCCTTAAGAGACGGGTGGAAAAACAAAACCCCACAAATTCTGACAAACTCCAAGCATTGATTATGCAAGAATGCACTGCCATCAGTCAGGATGTGGCCAAGTCAGTTAATTAACAGCACGTCAGGGCGAATTGCAGAGGAAAATGAAGAGTCAACACTGCAAATATTAATTCTTTGCATAAAATTATGTAATTGTTTATAAAAGCCTTTGACACTTATAAAATGCTTGTAATTATACATCAGTATACCATAGCAACATGTGACAAAAAGATCTAAAAACAATAAAGCAGCAGAAGCAGAAAATCTATATTCTCAAAACCTTTGGCCATGGCTGTATGTATTCTTTGTTTCAGTTTGATAGTTTTTTTCTTTTCCCAGCCAAGACAGTTGATGAATATAAGATTGTTTTCTCATATACTTGATAGAAGTTGCTGCAGCTCCATTCATATAATTAGATAAGTTTCTTTGCACTTTTAAAGCTTGTCTTTTTATCAATTTTGGAGGGTTTGTCCTGTTCTTTGTAATGTCACTGTGGTGCCATTTTCTCCAGATGTTGATGATGGCCTTTCACGGTGTTCCATGGAACATCAAATATAAAAAAAATTTATTTTGTACCCCTGTCCTGATTGATTCCTTTCAGAAATAGACCCTGTACTTGCTTTGTAGGCCCTTTGTTGTCCACAGACTTCAGCAGTTCAATGAAACCAAGGATAAAAAAAAAGGGAAATCCTACAGAAAAAGTTGCTCTTCTGGTGATAATGACAAGAGTTAGGTCATGTTGCCCTTGTTTAGCTTAAGATACTACTTGATAATCAACTAATGAATGCCTTTGGACTGTGGGAGAAAACCCAAATACAGTACCTTGCGGAAAACCACTAAGCATGAGAAGAACATCCAAACTCCCATCCTTGGAGGTCTGAGGTGACCGGGCTAACTACCTGGCTACTGTGTATAATTAATAATAAATTAAATTAATGTATAATTAATTCCTATAAAAATGGACAATTTTCGTACTTTACTCACATAAGTTTACTTAGTTACACAGAAAATCTTTTTTCTAAAACAGGATTCAAAGATCGAAACAGATTCGATAAAAATAAAAGTTTTGATTTGCTTGAAAATATTTCACTGGTATTAAATTTATAAGATTTATGTAACAGCAGAATAATCTAGACATTAACAGTTAAATGTTTTTTAGCTCATTGGATCTGAGGCAGTATGTTAAGTTTAAATTAAAGTTTGCTTTAGGATTAAAGAAGGGCGTAGAAATAATATTTAATTTTACAACTTGTTAAGTTGAATGGAAATAAAATACCACCACATTCCTCTTGTATTTTGTGCACTTTATTTTGGAAGACTACATAAAGGGAAAAACCTAAAGAGTGTACTATTTTAACAATTTGATCGTAATTTAAACATTTTAGAAAAACAGTCAAGGAACACACATTCATTTGTCAGAACATACAGTTCAAGCTCTACTGTATTTGTGGCTCGAGTTATAGTAATATTGAGGAACTGTGCATTTACTATAACAGCAGAACACCAAAACAGCTTTTGTAAGAGGTGCATTAAAGGCCATTTGTAATCAAGTACAGCCACATACATTAGCTCACAGTGTTTTTCTCACTTATTATTACAAAAAGTGCAAACTCTTACGGAAAAGTACTAGCTCTTTTATACACTGTTGCGCATGATAGACCTTCATCAATGTAAGAAATCCAGGCACTAACTAAAGGATATTCTGCAGTTATGATTGCTCCAATAATGTTCTAACACCACCAAGGAAATCACTGCTCAGTATCATGATCTTACAGGCTTTAAATACAAACACCTTGAAGTAACCTAGAATGCAGAAAAAAATAACCGGCAAAAAGATTCAATTATTCATTGAATATGTATACCGTAATACGTTATTGAGCACCAAAGTGGTTACCAAAGTTCAGCAGAAACCTAATATGGTACTGCCTGTACAATACCATAATGTATATAATATGGAAAAGTATATACAAACATACCCTATTAGATAATTGGTAGCCAGTGTGGTACAAAATAAGTACCACACCACAGTACCTATTGAAGTGGCACAGTACCTACTCTGCTACTCTCTAAAATACTATGATGCCTACAATGGTAATATCTGAAGTACTACAGTAATACTATTATTATATTATATAGTATGCGCTATAGTTTAACATATAGTACATACCATCATAACATTTCTTATGGGCACCTCTGCTGCTTTTTATTAACGGAAATGCTTGTTTTTTTTCTATTGCAGGAGGTTAATATTACTCAACAGTGTTTTTTTTATGTAAGTGCTCCAGCTTTTGCTAAGTAATTCAATCTACTGTAATTTAGATTATTATTTTGATATTAAGTAGAATAATTAACATGAGCAAATTAATAACATAAGCGTATGGTACAGTTGATTAGCGTGTAGACCAAATAGTTTAGTTTGTGCAGTCCCCTAGGTGCAGATGGATTACACCCTTATTATGGAGATTCAGCAAAACATTAAACTCAGATGGCATCGCATGCATTCTTCTGTTAACTGGTCGATTATTGTAATAGTGGTTGCTGAGCTGCTTGTAGCTGTACGGGTGAGTTCCAAAGGGCCAGAAGCCATACAGGTGGACATTGTTACAGAGCTCCAGTGCCAAACTGGCCATCATGATACCAGTGCTGAGCCGTTTTGAGAGAATTCCTCTGCCATGCCAAAATTCATCCAAGCTTTTCAGGTAAACTGGGTTAAAGAATACAGGCTGTGGGCCATTGTCGCTAAAGTCTTCCAGCGCGTAAATGACACGCAGGGAAACATCTGTGTTCTGTCGAAATGAGAATGCAGGCAGCAAGAGCAGAGCGTTCCCATACACCTGCATGTTCTCCGCAAATGATCGCCGGCGCTCATTTAATGCATGGTACCTGCAAAGAATCAGAGAGAGAAATAAGACTTTTCGGTTATTGTGATGACATCCACATTTATGAGCTGATATTATTTGAGGGTTTTGTATTATGAGCAAGTAAGACAACAAAAAACACAAGTGCAGGGTGCAACACTTAAGTATTTTAACCTGTCTTCACCCTTGCCCTGCTTGACTAAAAGTCTTTTACTTTGCTTACCACCAATAAAATTTTCTTTATGTGGAGGCAAAACATTGTTGCTATGGAACAATCATTCTGAAAATTGTGCACAAATCAGGGCAAGAAACGCTAAGACCTGGAGGAAACCTGCCAAGATGGGGGAATAAACAGACTGGAGGCGGATTTGAACTTCCCCAACCCTGGACAGTGTACCAGTTGCACCATCTCACTCCAACCATAACCTTGCAATGATTATCATTAGTTTAGTTTCGGAGACAATGAAAAACTATTTCTGTAAATTCATGTATTTGGTTTCATTGATGGTTTTCATCTGAGATGGATTGGCACTCTGTCCAGGGTGTACCCTGCATTGCGCCCTAAGTCTCCTGGGATCAGTCAACCCTGTGTACAGGATAAATATGTATAGACGATGAGTGAAAGTAGTGGCCAAAAATGTTAAGGCAACATACAGTATGCAGATGTTGTGTTCTCCCTGTGCACAAAACAGGTGATTTCGCTAATTAGTTCTCACCTACCTGGCTAAAGAGTTGTGCTAATTAATTGAAAACCTTATGATGTGACGAACTATGAACTATACCATGTAACAATGGTATTCAGCTTCTAGAGCCATAGCCTGGGTCATCTCCAGATCTAAACCAAACAGAAAACTGTTGGAAGGCGGTAACAGTTAAGAAACCGTCTTCGGTACTTGATCTTCAGGAAGCAATCAAGCAGGCATGGATTGAGCTAGTGACGCCAGAGTACTGCAGACGTCTTTTTGACTCTATCTCCAGACGGATTCAGCAGGTTTTGTGGAATAAAGAACTTCATACTAAATACTGAGTGTTGTATAGCAATTTCATTGCGTTAAGAAATGATTCTTATTATCTTGACTGTCACTATAAAAAAAAAATTAAAACATTCGTTCACAAATACAGCAGCATTTACTCACTGTTCATAGAAGATGCTGGGGTTGGCTGTGACAAGGTTTGTTTTTTTTCCTGTATCTTTCTCATGTCCTTGTAGTGGAGGAAGATTACACCTGAGAAACATAAGGGAGAAGAAGTACAATGAGCTAACGGGAGTGATTTGTCTCCTTATTTAAAATGACATACTTTAGGATTTAGTTTCTTGTACAGTTTTGGTGTCGTCTTCTGAGTTATTAATTTTTTGGGATAAATGACTCTCAATTAAATCTTTATGTAAATTGTGCATGCTCTGGGGCAATGTATCTTGGCAAACTGTATTCTACATTTTGCTGTAGAATTTCATCCCTTACTAACATGCTGCTACAATGCTGCTCTACACCATTATACTGTACTCCATCCACCCGGCTTATTCTAAAGTTTTTTCTAAAGTGTTAGAATGCAGTTTTGCTTGTTTTTTTACAAACACAGTATGTAAAATTCTTTTAAGCATTTGCCCCTTTATTGACTGAATGAAATGAACAGCATCAGACCTGATGACATATGTAGCAGAGTCGATTTGTTTTCCACAGCTGCTGTTGGCTAAGATGCCTCCATTACCCACCACAGCACACGAGTCATATGGAGCTTTTTTAAAAGGGTTCTCCTACACACAGCATAAAGACATTAGATCTAGTATCGACACATTAAAAACAATCATACAGTACTATGGAGTAGAAGTTAGTTGTACTATAAGTCTTAACCACCCCTTATTTCTTTATATTTTGCTTCCAAAGAGTGAGATTTTCTTGCATTATTTTAATGCCATCTTGAGAAACAGTTATTCAGGTTTTATTTGCCTCTAAGTTTTGGCAAATTTTTGTCTTTCATTTTCAGTCCAGTCCCCGTCCTTGACCAGTTTCAGAGGAATGTTAGTCCACAAAGTGACAAATTATTCAAGCATAAAAACATCTAAGTTAAAGCATGAACCAGTGAGAAACAGGCGCAGATAATGATCAGGCTGGTGATTAGTGGACTGGTGATGCTGAGTGGTTAGGACAGATGAGAGGGGGAAATGAGGTTGGTGCTGTGGTTGTTACATAAACAACCAATTTTTAAATTGTATCTTTAGAAATAATGCAGCCTATTCCAGTAAAACATTTGTTTCCATTTTTTATTTTAATACTTAATTTTAACTTAATACTTTAATTTTATTGTATTTAATATGAAGAAATTAGAGCTGGCGCTACTTGCATAATACTGTATATTTTATTTTAAGTGCATGTGCGATACAATACCTTAGGAAATAGGTTGAACAGAGTTGATGTCACCTCCCTTGTCCTTTTATTATCTCCATCATAAGAAAATTTTGTGCCAACAGGTGAGTTTTCTTGTGTAACTGTTGCATTGGAAATGGCATTGCAACTGCTGCCTAGAAGTGACCTGAAAAAAAAAAACACCTTTATGTTTACTATCTTCTGTATTTTTTTTATTTGTAATAAGTACAAAAAAATTATATTCATGCAAGGATAAAACACTATTGACCAAACTGGAATTTAACTATCAAACCAGACCTCAATCACCGTGGTATAAACATATTTAGAACATAAGATAAGCACATAGGATTTTCCAATGGATGACCAAGCTTCTGTATGTTATGTCTTGTGTGTTTGTTACCTGTACATCTGAATGTTGCTCTCCTGCTTTTCCCAGTTGGAACTGTAATTTGCTAAAAGTTTGTCAATGAATATAGATTCCCTGGAATACAAACCCACAATAAACAAGTGATAGGAGTGATAAGTGACAGTAAGATACTGGAATACTGGAAAATACTGGAATTACTTCCTGTGTAAGTCCAAAAGTCAAGTTATATGACAGTAATAGTGTTGTGCATGAACCCAATCATTTTCAAAGTAGGGTTACCTTGAGATTACAACTGAAGAACATGAACAAATGCATCATTAACACACATGATGGTGAATGTTAGCAGCAAAGCCTTTGTTCATTTAATTTTTAATCTTTCTAGTACTCCTTGAGCGGAAGTAATCTGAATCATGTGAGAAACAGAACCGTATTTTAGGCCACCTAAAATACAGCAGAACTGTATTTTAGGTGGCCTAAAATACAGTTTTGCCAGTCTGGGTGGTTTTGACTTTGATTGAGTAGATGAAAAATGGTTTCCATAGGTGAACCAACTTTGAGTTGGTTTTGAATCAGTTCAGTTCTTTCTTTCTTTCTTTTTCTTTTTTGAGCAAGCTCACAAGCAAATACAGTAGCAGCGTGAAGTTAGGTTGCCAATGTGGGGAAGAAAATTTACAAAAGGAGTGAGAGAGTGCCCAGCGAACAAAAAATATCAGTAGAACACCTCCTTGAGGCCCCATACAAATGTCCCCTAAAACTTATTGTTTAGGGTTCCCTTTACAGCCCCAGGACATTATTTGAGGACATTCCCTGAACGAATGTTCTCATAGGGACCACAAGTTTATATAGCAAGAGGCCCCTTTGTGTTAAAAATAAATAAATAAATAAATAAATAAATAAATACACAGTATATATATATATATATATATATATATAGTAGTATTTGTACACTTTTCCCTCTATATGTTGGCAATACCACAAACTTGGGTGTGAATTTGAAACAGACAATAAATGCACAGCAGTAGTAACCCGAAGAATGTCTCAGAAAGATATTACAAAAATGTATGTAAATTTTTTTTTCTGTGGGGCCAAAACAATTCTGGGGTTTCTGTGAAGGTTAGATTTGCATCTGGTATTGAACCTTACACTAGGACCTTTAAGGAACACAAGTAATCAATTCTAATAATGTAACACGGAGAACGGTGGCCTGGGGATAAAATTTAAATGTCACAAAAGTTACAGGAATGTCCCCTGTTTGCTGGGTTATTTTGCATTTAGAAGTAAGATTTCACCTGCCTATCTTGAATAATTGAATAATAACTAACTTTTTGTTTTGTAAATTTATGTTCTTCAATGATTAACTTAAAATGTAACAGTAATTAGTATCTAACTTGTACTTTCTAGTTTCTCTGTGAACTTGGTTCAAAATTAAAAATAATTTACTACAAATGTGAACTAGGTTATTGTGTGTGAACTGAACTTTAAGCTAGCTTTTGTAAAGTGTGAACATGCACAACACAGTGGCCTCAGTATTGCTTTCTAAGGATAATGCTTAAATGTGTGATCAATTTGTGTAATTTTTCTGCGAACAAAGTAAGATTCTCACTTGGTGTTTGGTTTAGCATTGTGTGGATTGCTGGCAGCTGCTTTCCTGTGAGGAGAAAGTTAGAGAATCACTATAAGACTATAAATAAAAAAACTAAAGGACAGCATAATTTAAGGACAAGGCATAACAATGTCTCAGTTCACTTGACACTTATTCTTTCTTTGGTTCAAATATCATATTTCAGAAAATTTTAATCAGGTAATTTTAATAAAATAAAAAAGTAGCATTCTCACTTGATGTTGTTAGAAATTCTTTTAACATTGTGTTGTTTGCTAAGAACTGGATTACTGTAAGAAGATAAAAACACAAGGTTGTTTAAATGCTTGACAAAAGAAAGATATATATATATATATATATATCTTTTTATATCTATATTTTTCTTACCCCTTTGCACGACTTTTTACAACTTTGACAACAATATGTCGAACTATTTTTCTGTAAGAGACAGAGGAAAAATCAAGGTTTAAAGATTTTACAATAATCAAAACATAAGCCAAGAACAATAGTATCTATGTTTTTTTAAAAAACAAAAACAATTCAGTTTATACCTATTTTAGGACATTTAAAAGTAATTTTGACCCATTTATAATGTTTGAATACAGTAATATAAATTTGTGTGATGTGTCTGTGAAGTGCATTTCACTCTCACTTCCTGTTTGCTGGCTGGTTTTTGATGCTTTGTGCACTGCTGGGGGCCGCAACACTGCTAGGAAAAAATAACAAAACAAAAAACCTTCAACCTTTTCAAATAATGAAATATAAAACAACAATAGTGTCTAATCATTTTGAAAACCATGGTGTCTTATGTTTCCCTACATAATTGAAGATAATTTAATCAACATAGTTTAATTAATAACCATAAGTTACTGGCACAATCCAAACAATGAAATTGAAATAAAAAGTAGTTACCAAAAAAAGCTTATTCTTAGTAGAACGAACTAACTACTGATTAATGAGACTATAAATGAGGGCAATATTAAAGTCATGAGTACTTAGAAGCACTTTTGACTGATACATACCGATCAATCATAACATCATTTACTGAATGCAACATAATTTACTTAGAAGCACTTTTGACTGGTACACGTCGATCAACCACCTAATATTGAGTAGGTCTCCTTTTGCCGCCAAAGCAGGAATGCACTGTGTGTGTTCTGACATCTTATATGGGAACCAGCATTAACCTTTTCAGTAATTTAACCTACAGTGAATTGGTCTACACATCCCATTCTTTACTCCCCACATGCATGACTGAGTTTTGGAGTTGCTATGGTACAGTTATCTAGCCAACACAATTTGACCCTTGTTAAAGTCATTCAAATCCTTATGCTTATCCATTTTTTTCTGCTTCCCGCATATCAACATCTAGGATAAAATGTTCACTTGTTGCCTAATATTGCCATACCATTCATGTTTATAATGTGTGTATGTAAAAAGAGCTTGTTTTTGGCCCAGATATTTCAAGTCATTATGTGCTCATAACACATACTGTAATGACTTGGCTTGCAATTGTCATTTAGTAATAGAACTTATCCCACTTTTTTGTGATGTCTTTATCAGTTGAATATAATACAGACATAATATAGACATGTGATGTCTCTTTTACCTGTTAGCCAATTTGTATGTATTCCGTGGTCCACGAAGACCTGCATTACTGTTTGTAAGTGGGTGGTTGGAAGTAGGGTGGCAGTGGAGAAAGAGAGAGAAAAAAAGATTAATAATAGATTAATAAAAATATATATAATAAAAAAGCAAAGCAATAATAAATATATAGTGGGTGAAAGTGATGCCTTATTACAGAGGGAACAAGTATCATAAAAAACGCACAATGCAACTTTTATCAGCCAACGTAAATGTCGACTGCCTTTATCACATGATAAGTTTTCAATGATTATTGTATATAAAAGAGCAAATATAAGAAAGAAACTAATTAATTTATTAAAAGTAATAAAACTAATTTATTTATTCTTTCAACTGCTCCTATTAACAAGTTGCCTTGGCCAAGGTTCAAACTTAGGTTGTCTACATGATAGACAAAGACCCTACCACTGAGCCATGAATACCCCAAGTAGTGAATGATATTAAAGATATTTGGATAAGTTTAATGCCTTAGAGGATATATAAATGAGAAATTAACTTCCAGGATGCCTCAATGCCTTTAAAAGTGAACAATAACTGTTCTTCTCTTGCGTGCACCATATGAAGTAAACCACATGTAGTAGTGAATCTCACAAATTTCAAATTGTTGAATGATTGGATATACAGGAAAATTTCATAATTGAAAAAACCTTTCTTTTGGATAAGGTAAAAAAAAATATTTTTTAAGATACATAAAAAGCATAAATTTCTCTTGAAATATATTTAACATATATATTTTTATTTTTATTAATTATAATTTATTTATGGTCCCATTTAAATACAAAATCTTTTCTTCCAGGAAGTTCTGGTCGAAATGGTCTCACAATAAGAATCAACATAATAAAACACATATGATTCATGACACGAATGATGAAAAACAGGATTTCTCACATGTTTGCTTTAAGGCAATTTGTACAAGAATTTTAAAGATATTTAGAGAATGGAGCATTTCTTCCATAGAAGTGTGTGTCTTTTCCATACAATATGCAAATTACAGTAACTCTTAAAAAATTCTATATGATTTGAGTGTAACTGCAAATATGTATAGTTTCATAGTTCCAGTTATCCTTCAGTGATAGATTCAGAAATACTACATATGACCAAACATATGGCCAAAATACAAAAACTAATTACTATAAATACCACAGTTTAAACAAATATGTGTTATTTATTTATTTATTTATTTTTAATGCGGAACAAAAACTAGAGAAATAGAGATACTGTTCGTAACGATCTCTTTTCACAAAAATATTTTACCAACTACATGAATCTGACACTCACTCACTCTAAATAAAAAAATTGGGGAACTAGAACATGCTACTGATTAATTGAACTAAATCAAATTGCTCACTGAAAAAATGGGAGCTCACAATTTAAAACTATTGTGCCATTAATTTTTGGATTCCGCGCTAGATCTTCTTCACCCTCAAGTAAGAGTGATACGTTATCTGCTTTTAAATTGCTCTTACAAAATTGCTTAAACACCTGTTCAAATAAACAGGAATTTCTTTGAATTGCCACTCCTTACCACCTCTTCCTTCCTAGCCAGGGAAATGTGTTTCCTGACTCTAGGAAACCAGGAAATCCACCATTAATGTATTACCTCACCCTATACCTGAAAATCTAGTTACTGAATTTCTGAAGTAGATTTTCACTATCTTCAACCCATGATTAAGGCTGAGCGGTACACAATATTGGTAGTTTCATGTAGAACTCATGAGTAGATCACATGTTAAGAATGGTTACACACATTTACTTAACAGTTTAAGAAATTTGGCAGCTTTAAATAAAAATTTGAAGTTTAAAAATGAGAAAAAGTTCAAATTATGATTAAGACAGTAAATCAACAGTTTTTAAATCAAAAAGTTTATTTTTCAGTGCCATATGGATAGGATTTTTAATAAAGCTTATTTATTAGTTTTAAGATGAAAACACTTACTTTAAAAAATAAAGTAGAAGTTAGTTGTTGTTAGTCGCATGTATTATAAAAAAAAACCAGTTCTATGAAAAAACACACATACATACACAGATCAGGAGTTACCTGTAAATTATGTATTGCCAAATCAGCATGGTGCTGAAGGAAGCAAAAAAGAAGACGGACATCAGCCTTACAATAAAACCTCTCATATCTGACACGTATGCTCAGTCACTCTCGTTGTATGCTCACTCATAAGTCACCCCCACACTGTTACGTTAACCTTACTTTTCTTCATTCTTTGTCTTCTTTGCCTAATACTCATCCATTTTTTCCAGTTTTATTCCAGCTGTCATGTCTAAAGCTTTTTTTCTAAAGTCTCTATATATCTCTCCCTCCCCCTTCCATTCAGTTTCTTTTTACTCTCCGTTTCTTCCTCCCTCTGTCCCTCCCACCCTCTCTCACACTGTCTCTGTCCTAATCTCCACTATGCACCTTTACAATCACTTTAGGCATGCTTGTTTTTCTAGAATTATTATTATTTTCATTCTCTGTCTCTATTTTTGCCTATTCTGGTTTATTCTTGTTGAAATCATAAGCTGTTGCTCCTTCTGAGGTCTAAACTTATTCATTCCATTCAGCCTACTGATTCAATCTTTAAAGTGCTTAGGATTAAGTTAAATCATGGACATTACTTTTGACAGTGACTGGAAGGGGAGAAAAGTATCTACAGTAAAGTAGCTAATGATCGGCTCAGCATTTCTCACTTTTGCTCCACGACATACACTTCTTCAATTCTTAAGCCATTGCTCTACTAGCAGACTTATATATACATCAGTGTGGGTGGTTACCTCAGACTGCCTTTGCCTGGCATGTGTAACCTTTTCAAATCTGTCTTTACTGACAATGTGAAACATTTAGGTCATACAAACCTGATTCTGCATTCTAACAACCACAAATGCCTTAGTTACTTTGGGCAAGCCCTAGACAAAGAGAGTTACCTGGGAGAGACAAGTAGAGTCTTAGGATGTAGTCATGAAAGAAGTCTCCCTCACTGTCTGACAGAAGTGGCAGAAGTACACAAAATCAATATTCAAGTAAAAGAACAAGTACTTGCCTAAATATACTCAACTACAAGTAGAAGTACCACTTCCTTTCATTTTTATTAGTGAAGTAGAAGTAATAAGTATGTGCTGAAAAACGTATGATAAGTAGAAAAGTACAAGTACTCGACAAATAAACTGATATTGATCTGAATATCTATCCAACTCAGGTACTGATAAAAGTATTCTAAACACATTTGGTGCTGTTGATATCATGCTGTTGATAACATAAATGTGCAAGTCTAATAAAGATTGGTTTTCTAAAATGTTTTTTTTACCCCCATCCTCTCCACCTTAATCCCTTTGATGGTGAGAGGCAGCAGGGGGTGGGGTTTCTTTCTGAAGTTCATGATTTATTTCAATTAAATTTTATTTTTATAGCACTTTTAACAATTGACATTGTCGCAAAGCAGCTTTACACAATCAAAATAATTATTTAAGTTTGTATGAAATGTGAATGTGTATAAATCAAAATGATAAGACTGTCCCTGTTGAGCAAGCCGAGGACGACGACGACAGTGGCAAGGAAAAACTCCCTGAGATGGTAATAGGAAGAAACTTGGAGAGGAAGCAGACTCAACAGGGAACCCATCCTCATTTGGGTAAAACAAATAGCAGGGATTGATCTGCATCATACTGTGTGAGACTGGAAGTTCAGTATAACAGATGTGTTAAAGTTAAAATGAAGTTCAGTTCGTTCCTGGAGGCTCAGGTAGACTGTAGGAAACTCCAGTCCTGAACTATCGAGCGACTAAAGTCACAAGTCCTCTGTAGCTCTCGGCCTGTTTTCAGTCTCTGTGCAACAGCTAGAATCAACACACCAGGTTTAAACTAATACTGTACCTGTAGATTCTAATACTAATGTCTGTCTGTGTTCACACAACAGTTTACATTTTAATTTGTGTGTTTGTAAGACAACCCGACTTTTGTTGAACACAAATAAACTATAGTAGTGCTTTTTTGTGACCTTGTGCAAATTACATCTGTTGAACTCATGAATAAAATCTGCCTCATAATTACTGATGTAATGCTTTTCAAAAACATATATTATAGTGTAGAAAATGCATTTAGCATTTGTAAATTATCCTAAACATCTTTAGTGTACTGGTAAAACATTTGCAATACTGTAGTTTAGAAGGTTGTGTGTACTGTATGATATAATAAAGTCTATTTGTATTAACCACAAAGTGTACTTTTTAGTATTTGTAATTGACCAGAAGTATGTCACGGAACGCAGGCAGAGGGCGACAGGCGCAGAGATGCCATTTTGTGTTTCCTTTGTTTTCTGTTAAGTTGAACTTCACTTCCCAGAATGCACCTCGGTCAGGTGATTGGAGCGCTCACCTGATTCGAGGTAGCTAATTAAGTTCTTTATAAATAGTCTTGTCTTTAGTTTCTCCTGGTCGTGCATTTGTCAAATGACCTTGTTGAATTACCTTTGTGAATACCTTAGCTCTGCGTCACGCAATTCTCCTTGTCTCCTGGTCTGTGGTACTCCTGTTTTGTGTAACCCTTGTTATGTTAGCTCCTAGCGTTTGTTATGTTTAGTTTAGCTTTTGTTATGTTTAGTTATTTATGTTTATCTCCAAGCCATGTTAGCTCTTGTGTTTAGTTCTTTGTTCGGTTTATCTCCAGGTCTAGTTAGCTCATGTTATCTTTAGTTTCATCGTGATGGTGTCTGTTTATGTTCTGTTTTGATTATTAAAAAGACTCTTTCCCAAGTGTTCACCTCTGCCACTATGCCTCTTGTTAAGTCCACACCCCGTACCCGTAACAGTATAACAGCATGCTACTGCTGCAATAAGAATATACTCGTAGTATATTATGTATTTGTAATACAGTAAAAATAGCTGTAATGTACTTATAATACATTATATATATACTTACATTTCATTAATTACTGTCAGGTATGTACGTTAACTTAAAGTTGTTCCACTTTAGCACACAAGTATACTTAATACACTTAAAATTGTGCTTTTGTACAATTTAATTACAACTTAAATACACTTAGTACAAAATTAGT
>JAQMYJ010000008.1:7858268-7874454 GCA_030014305.1 Clarias laeviceps
ATTAGCTTCAATTCACTGACCTTCAACAGGAACATGTACTGTAACTAGAGTAATGGGATTATTACTCGTTCTAAAAACTATTTTTTAGTACTGCTAACATTCTAAAGGTTATATGCATTCTTGTTTTTTCAAATTTGTTGTAGAAACTATGCAGTACCTTATTTTATGTAATTTAATGCAATTTCATCTGAAATTACTTTACAATTATGGCCAGTTCCCAACATTTTCAAGTGAAAAGTCAATAAACGTCACACATTACTTATTATCTATTATACTGAAATATTTAAATACTTTAAATGTAAACTTACGCATTAACTTGAGCAGCTATGTTTTCCCACGCTACCTGTCTCTGTTTCGCCGATGCAGTGGTGTTACTTTTTTTTTTTAATATATGCTCATATTTGCTGTAAGTTTGCATGAGCATATCAAGTTCAGCTGGGGAAAAAAATGCCGATCTCTTTTTTTCTGCTGTTGCCATGGTGACTCGTAATAGCTGCGCTCCATTGATAATGGCTTTTTATAGTCGCGGTGTACACGCTTAACTCTGAGTTAGTCCACTCAGAGTTGATTGACCTTACTCAGATCAGCTGTTCTGAAACCGAAAACTCTGAGTTTTTAATCTCTGGGTCAATCAACTCAGAGTTCAAGTTTAAACTCCAAGTTGTTTGAACCTCCTTTCTGAAACAGGCCCCTGCAGTGTAAACGTAGCCTAATGCAGATGAGCTGCATTTTTGTTACTGCATAGACGAGCTCATCTGCATTGTTGGCTCCATTTTTCCTCATCTTTCTCTTGACAACCCCCCTAGATTCTTCATGGCCCCCCAGTGAAAAAAATACACTTTAGTGTATTACAAATATATTGAAATCCTCGATAGTACATGCAAATATACTTACAAAAAGTTGTATCATCAGTTAATATATAAAAAGTATACTAACATCATGCTTTTACCAAATTTTGGAATTAAACTTTATACTTTAAAAAACTTTATTATTATCATTATAGTACACTTTCTAAAAATATATTATTTGAAAATATACTATAAGTGAAAGGTTGGTCTAATTTCCAAAGCACATTTATTTAAACTTTCTTTTACAATGTATTTTTGACATATTTAAAAAAAATATGCTTGAAATAATGACAAATGTACAGAAACAGTACATTAAAATAGAAATTTTAATATACGGTAGTCTCAGTATATTTTCAGTTAAATTTAAATGTACTTATTCATATGTACTTATTTATGCTTATATTTAATGCACTACTCTCTCGTGCACGTGCTTTTTGACTCGTTTTTGCATGTTGAATCTCTCTCTCTCGCACATGCTAAAAATCACTTTTGCCCGTTCAAGATAATTTATGTGTTTGAACTCTCTCACTCTTCTGTGCACTCACTATCATAAAGCTACACTTGCACAAACTGCAGTAGCGTTACAACTCTGCAACAATTCCAGCCAATGTTTTCTGATTGGCTCCCCAGTTCTCCACTTCTACTGTTTGAATTTTCATCTGCATAAGGTAAATTTCATGTTTTTTTTTAAGGGAGTTTAAAATTAAGTACATAGTTTAAACTATAGAATGTATTGTCTAATGTGTTATTGCTAAATCGTATGTACTTTAGTTTGTGTGTTTGTGAACACATTTTGTTAAACACAAATAAATTAGCTACTAGTCATTAGTCTGGCTGCAAGTACGTTTAAGTATGCATTGGCATGCTAGGATTTAGTATACTTAGCATACTTTTTTTTTTACTAGGGAATAGTAGTGCTTTTTTGTAACCTTGTGCAAATTAAATCTGTTAAACTCATGAATAAAATCTGCCTCATAATTACTTATGTGATGTGTTTCAAAAACATGTTATAGTGTGGAAAATGCATTCAGCATTTGTAAATTATTCTAAACACCTTTAGTGTACTGGTAACACATTTGCAATACTGTAGCATATAAGGTTGTGTGTACTGTATGATATAATAAAGTCTATTTGTATTAACCACAAAGTGTACTTTTTTAGTATTTGTAAATGGCCAGAAGTATAACAGCATGTTCACAAAGAATAAAATTTACACAGAAAAATATAAAAATATATAGGGATATAGGGAAAGCAGAAAAATGTAGAAAGATGGATAGTCCAAGTTTTTGGATTTATCTAGGGATTAGCTTTGACATGTTGATGTGCCACCTCATGTCTTTTTACATTTTATTTACTCACCTGCTCACTCATCTTCTATAATGCTTTATCCTGTATTCAGGGTTGCGGGCGGCCTGGAGCCTATCCCAGGAATATTAGGGCACAAGGTGGGGTACACCCTGGACAGGGTGCCAATCCATCACAGGGCACACACACATACACTCATTCACACACTACGGGCAATTTGTGAATGCCAATTAGCCTAACCTGCAGGTCTTTGGACTGTGGGCGGAAACCTGAGTATGCGGAGAAAATCCATCAAGCACAAGGAGCACATGCAAACTCCATGCACACAGAGAGGGGAATCAAACCTGGACCCTGGAGGTGCAAGGCAACAGTGCTAACCACTACACCACTGTGCTGCCTACTTGTGTATATATGATGAAAACTACACTATACACTAGCCTTTTCTATATACTGGCAATCAATTTTGCAGTAAAGGTTCCTTGTCCACAATCTTGAACATGAGTGAGGAGTATGAGATGAAACCATACCAGTATTTTGACCAGTGGTTGACAAATACTGTGCATATACAGTAACATGTTTAATCCAGATCCCTCATAAAATGGAAGCGTCTATAAGAAACATCCATACATACTGTACATAGCCACAATGACTTCCTCTGTGTTTCCAAAATGCCCATAGTGTGTGTGCTTGTGTGTGCCTTGTAATACTGTAGATTGGCACTGCATATACAGTATGATGTCCCCTGAGATAGGCTCCAGGCTTCCTGAGATCCTGTACAGCATCTGTAGTATACTATAGATAATGAGTGAGAGAATATTTTACTGTAAATTATATTACAGTTTTGTGATTGTAAAAATATCTGTGATCTTCTGTAAAAGAAAACATCTGCTAATATCATTTATGTACAGCAATAGCTTTTGTTACACAAAATCTATCAATTTTAGGAAGTTCCCAACTTTAGGAAGAAAAACATTTCAGCCCAAACTACAATGAGGATAAGATCAACTGGTTTAAATTCAACTATAAATTGGGATCGGAAAAAACAGGGCTGCTTTTCAATGACTTAATTATTGAAAATGTAATTATTTAAACTTAATTATTAAACAAATACAGTGGAACCTTGGACTGTTAATAACTTGGTCTGCAAGCATTTTGCAAGACAAGCAAAAATTTTAAATAAATTTTAACTTGTTAAACGAGCGAGGTCTTTATATACGAGTACTGTAGTATGCATGCTCTCTTTCTGCCGAGTGTCACGTGATCATAACCAGTGGAGCCAATGGTTCTTCTTACTCTTGCACTGTGGGATTGTGGGTAATCGTCTCCCATGCTCAGTCTCAGTGCGCATGCGTTACTCGTATAGTCAATTTTTTATTTAAAATTGTGACCACCAAGGCATTTTTTCTATTTTGTGTCCAAGTGTCGTGACTGTGCAGTACTTTAATAACTGTACTGCAACAACAGCCAAAAAAAAGGTAAAAAGGCTGTAGCAGTGCGGGAGATGAATCTGTTTAAAGGAATGATTCCGTTAGTGTGTGTTTAAAGCATTTTTTTTTTTTTTTAAATGTAAATTTTTTTTTTAAATTTTGTGTCCAGGTTTAGTGACTATTCTTTAGTAACTGTCCTGCAAAAATGGCCCCCGTCATTCCGGTAGTATGTGTGCGTGTAGTCCCCATGCTCCTCCTTCTGCTCGCGTCTAACACCAATCACGATTCTTTTCAAAGGTAAAGTTCAGATTAATTTGTTTCACTTGTACTGTGAATGTGTACTTTTTTCACTAGGGTAGACATCGTCTAAAACCTTTATATACCTTTCAGCATTCAAAGTGCCTTCCAAAACATGCAAGCACCCACATACCATCAGAAATGCTGGCTGCCACGGGCATCCAACAAAGGTCTTCGGCCATGGATTTCTCCAGTTTCTCTCAATCTTTTGATAATGTTATGCACTGTAGATGATGAGATTTGCAAAGTTTTTGCATTTTGATGTTGGGGAACATTGTTTTTAAAGTATTTCGCAAAGTGTAAAATTTCTCAGTTTAAATATTTCCTATGTTCTCTATGTTCTATTGTGAATAAAATATTGACTCATGTGATTTGAAAGTTTTCATTTTATTCAAATTTATTTCCATATCTGTTTTACAGTCTCCCAAGAGAGCCACTGATAATCAAGCAAAAACATGATACTACGAGAAGTAATCAAACTTTAATTAAAATAATCAAGTCCGAATGTTGCCTTATTTAACTACCAAATTACTACCAGATTAAAGTGGTAAATAATCTAGAACTGTCTACTGAATGTCTCAACAAGTGGAAGTGATTTTTGAGTTTTGGCTGAAACCTGTTAACCTTGTTGATGACACATCAAAAACAAAGTTACAACTTAAAGGTCCCATATTTGACATTTGAATGTCTAAAAATTACTAAAAATTTATTTTGCATAATGGATCAATTATTGTTGACTGTACTGTATGTTGTTGATTCTCAGCTGCTTATTATGGGTCACTCTAAAATGTATCTACTGTAGATAGTAGCCTATAGAATAAAACTTTTGATGACCTCTGAAGTTAATTTAGTTTGATGCCATGTTGTTAATAATGTCATCCTTCCCCCAACAAAATCTTCAGTCTCAGGCCACTGCTGGTAAATCTTTGCATTACATCATGCAGGTTTGCAGGAGAGACAGTGTATAATCCATTTAAACTAGGAGAGAATTGCTCTCTTTTGAGACTCTTTTGAGTCTGTTGCCACAGGGTGTTTCTTTGTTACCCCTGATATCTCTCCATTCTAAAAGAAATGCAATGCAACTTACAATTGAAATATGACCCCTTTACTATGTTCAATAAACATCAGCTTCAGGACGTTATTGTTGCAGTTCTGAAGAGCCAGAAGATCAGGAATGTAGATCCTGATCAACTGGACTGGTGTGTGAACCTTTTTGGTGCACCTTCTTAATGTAAAGCCATGTCTAATGATCTACACTACTTTATTACAGAAAAAATATTAATAAAAAATTATTTTAAACTTTAAACTCCATTTTAAACTTAATACTAAACATAAAATTTGATAATATTATGTTAAACTTTAAACTCCATTTTAAACTTCCCTCCCTCTCTGGCACTCACATTTACTACTTTTTATTGTGCTGTTTAAAATATTATTAAGTTTTATGTTTAGTATTAAGTTTAACATGGAGTTTAAACATAAAACTTAATAATATTTTAAACAGCACAATAAAAAGTAGTAAATGTGAGTGCCAGAGAGGGAGGGAGGTAAAGAGAAAGGGCGGGAGAGAGGGAGGAGAGTAAGACAGAAGCAAAGAAGTTTCAGATATGACAGACCAGACTGTTACTGTAACACAAACCAAAAAAAGTTTAAAAAAATTAATGAAGAAAAAGAGGACAGACTTGGATAGTGTGAGCTTATGTATGTATGTATGTATGTATGTATGTATGTATGTATGTATGTGTATGTAAGAGCATACACACCAGTGGGTTGAGAACAGCAAGCTAGAGGAGGTAATAGAGTATAAATATCAAAAATGAAATTTCCTGTCAGGAGGCTGTTGTATATTCTCTTTGTCATGTCCTGTTGCAGTGTGCTGCTTTGGCACTACTTTTATTACAGGTGAGTGTCTGATTTTGCTTTAGGATTAGTTTTTCCTTATTAATGGTGTGGTTCAGTCCACAGAATAAGGTTTAATTACTGTTTAATGCATTTTTTATTTTTTTATTTTTTGTAAATGTAGAAAGCTTTTTGTAGACATTCCTGCTCTACAAAGACTAAGACTTTTCCACAGTACTCTACATGTGCCAGTGTTAGTTCATGAGTCATGAAGGAGTGCAATACATGATTGATGTTTCAATGACGATTACTGTTTACAGTTTTTCCTTTCTTAATCCACTGGGAACAACCCATTAGATCTGTAGTTTTGGAGATGATCTCACCCAGTTGTCTAGCCACCTGAGCGAGTTGCTCAGATCTTTACGCTTGTCCTTTTTTCCTGCTTCTTAATGTCTATTTGATGTCTAATATATCCCGCCCTTTCATAATTACTATTGTAACAAAATAATCAAAGATGATTTAATTGTTTAGGTACTTTTAAGAAACCATTAATTGTTTCACTACATAAACAAATCTCATTGTTTCATAAATCTATCCCTTTCTCATTTCCTAAATGTGTGTCTGTGTGTATACAGTAAAACACGTTTTGTTATTTATGGAAAGCAGCAGAGATTTAGGGTTATTAGTCACAACCTCATTTAGTTAGTCAGAAAGACATGAATTTCTTCTTAAACATGAACATAAACTTAAAACAAATAATAAATAAATAAAAATGGTATTGAAACCAATACTTATGACATATGTGGTTTTATAGAATGAATTTACTTTAAATAAAAGTTCTATGTACTGTAGTTTGTCGATAGTTTTGCATCCCTTCAAATGTTTCTCTGTATTTCTTCTCACAGGGATGCAGATACCAGTGATCAACACATCATTAAACTAAATGCTGCAAAAAGCAAGTACGAATTTCACACCATTCATAAACACAATTCTTCAACTGACATTATACAGAAGCTCTGAAAGTTATATTAAACGTTCACAGAAGCTATTATTATGGTGATATATATAGTACTGTGCTTATTGTGATTTTTATACAAACTTTGTTATACAGGCTCGTTTTATGACTTCATTATTAAGTCAGCATAAAAACATTTATGATTTTCAAACATTAGTATTCCAATGAAAAAAACTCTTACAGGGAAATATATGTAGGTCAGTTCTGTATCTGACTTTTAGACTGAATTATACAAAGGCTTTGCGTACCTGTCACTTGTCACTGCTTTCTTATTATGCATGTGCTGCTTTGTGTTCCAGGG
Organism: Clarias laeviceps; assembly: GCA_030014305.1. NCBI lineage: Eukaryota > Metazoa > Chordata > Actinopteri > Siluriformes > Clariidae > Clarias > Clarias laeviceps. Next base: position 7,865,301 of record JAQMYJ010000008.1, read on the forward strand.
ACCTTGCCAGTATTAACAATATGTTAACAAATTATTCCTCCAAATGGATCAAGCAGGAACAGAACATTAAAACCTACAGGTGACAAACACACACATCACAGCAGTTAACAGCACATCAGCAGCTCTTTAACCAGGTCTTCCAGGAGGATGATAATGAAAATCTTATATGCTAATGTCTAATAAACAGGGTGAGAAAAAGTACTAAGGCAACGTAATCAAGTGAAAGTATACACAGATCAGCCATAACTTGCCACTGCCTAATATTGAGTAGTTTCTGCTTTTGCTGCCATAAAGCCATGACTTCTCGAGGCATTGACTCCACTAGACCTTTGGCACAAAGCTGCCAGTTTCCCACAGATTCTCGAATTGGTTCATCACTTTGAACTCCTTGTTGTGTTACTCAAACCATTCTTACACCATGTTTACAGTGTGGCAGGGTGCATTATCCTGCTGAAAAAAAAGGCCACTTTCCCAGCAGAACATTGCCCAAAGCATCACAATGCCTCTGCTGACTTACCCGCTCCTCATAGTGCATTCTGGTGCCATCTATTCTCCAGATAAGCAGGGCACATGCACTTGACCATCAACATGATGTAAAAGAAAACATAATTCATCAGATGAGGCCACCTTCTTCAATTGGTCCAGTTTTGTTGCTCACATTCCCATTTTGTGCACTTTTGACTATGGCACTCTGAGCAGCTATGCAGCCCCATACACAAATAACAAAACATTTGATTAATGTATGGTGTGCTGATTCATGCATACTGTACTGTACATACAAACTATTAACAATAAAAAAGTTTTTTGCTTTTATTTTGTATTTGTTCCCAGGTCATTGCTAAACAAAAGTTGCAATGCCATTTCCAATGCATTGGTTACACAGGACAACTCACCTGAGGGATCAATTATTTCCTATGATGCATGTAAAAAAAAGCAGTTGGTGACACCAAACCTGTTTAAAGCATTTCCCAAGGTATGCACACAGAAAACAATATATGATTAATTCTCAAAATGAGCCCCGTTTACCGATCTTTGAGTAAAGTTGTGTGTAAATGTTTGATTTTTAACTTTCTGTTTAATTCCAGTTTTAAATAAATAAATAAATCCCAGCTTTCCAATGTTGTCTCTAACATATGGATTATTACCATACAGCCATTATAATATTTTATTTGTGTGCAAGTGATTCAAACTCAGTAGAGATAGATAGATAGACAAATAGATAGATAGATAGATAGATGGATAGATAGATATAGTACTTTATTAATCCTGAAGTGAAATTGTATTTGTATAGAGTAATATTTATATAAATATGCAGTACTTTATTGCAAAGTATAAAATTCAAGATCAAAAAAATAAGTTTTGCATGAGTCAGTCTTTTTATGCATAAAATTGCATGCAGTTCAACAAAGGCATAGGATTGCTTTTATTTAAAGGTTTTTAAGAAAACCAAAGTTTTCATGCACACTCATACTGTACATTTACACATAAATCTGGCCATATTCATTTTGATAAATGAGGTACAATTTGTTAATACTACTGCTAATTCTCTTTATATTATGTTTGCATGTGTGTAGACAAACCCCTTTAAAACAGCACCATGGGATTCTTGTGCTGTAGTTGGCAATGGAGGTATCTTGGCCAACAGCAGCTGTGGAAAACAAATAGACTCTGCCACGTTTGTCATCAGGTTGGTACAAAGAAAAGTGCATTTTAATACTAAAAACCTCATCGCAACTAAAGTAGGGAAAATAATTATTTGATTTCTAGTAGTTTTTGTAAGTTCGCTCATTTACAAAGAAATGAAGAGTCTATATTTTTTCATAATAATAAGTTTTTATAAGTTTATTTTAAAGGAAAGTGACAAAATATCAACCAAAAGTCCAGAAAAAGCACAAGATACAAAGCTTATAAATTACATTGCATTTTAATGAATTTTAATGAGTAAATTAAGTGTTTGATCCTCAAGCAAAACATGACTTGGTAGAAACCTGTGTTGGCAAGCCAAGAGTTAAGACTTTTCTTGTAATTGGTTACCAGGTTTACACACATCTCAGGAGGGATTCCTTTACAGATCTTTTCTAAATCCTTACATTTTCTTGCTTGTCACTTGCCAACTCAAAGACCTTAATGTGCTTCTTCTCCTTTGTGCCTTGGTGGCACTTTCTCCCAATACTTCTCTTTTCATTGGCAAATTTTAAACAGGCATGTACATGTGCCTTCCTGAGGTGGAAGATGCATTTCAGTCTATGTGTTCCCAAAAGTTTGTTTGGTGACTGTGGTCCCAACTGCCTTGAGATCATTCACAAGCTCTTCCCGTGTAGTTCTGGGCTGGTCCCTCACTTTTCTACCTTTTGTGTAAATTTGCTTCAACAGTTGTCTCCATCTCACCAAGCTTCTAGTTTATGATCTTGTAACCCATTCCAGCCTTGTGCAGGTCTAAAATCTTGTTCCTGACACCTTTGACAGCTCTTTGGTCTTACGCATGGTGGTGTGAATTCTGCAGACAAGTATCTTTTATACACAATAAGTTGTTGTTAGGAGCACCTTTTTAAGTTAATCTGTTCACCACATGAGCACATGACCAGTCTATTGGAGGCAGAATTATTGTTGGTTGGTAGGGATCAAATACTTATTTTACACAGTGAAATGCAACTCAATTTATAACATTTATACAATGTTTTTATTATTTTTTTTATTCTGTCATTGTTACTATAGACCCTTCATTTCTTTGTAAGTGGGCAAATTTACAAAATCTACAGGGGATCAAATAAATATTTTCCCCACTGTATAAAGAGTGGTGGATGGATCAGAATAGCGTAGGCTAGTGTTGTAGTACACAAAATGTGAAACATTTAACCTGTTAATATTGAAATTAGTGATGTACATTTAGACAGTAGCAGTATCTGTTTGTTGCTTTAAATGTGTCTCTGATGTCATAAACAGATTTAAACTTGATGTGTGTGGTCAGTGATGTTCACAATTCACAAGAGGTAGCTCAAAGTTCAGCTCACACACACACAACGAAACGAACATTTGTAGTTCACAGTTTCGTTTTTGAACTAAGTTTTATTTTCTCCAAAATGAACTGGTACAAGTTCATTCTTCCTGCTTGTGTTTTCTGCTCTAAGCAATTAAAAAGCTTTTTGTCGTTTTAGTAAAACCTTCATTTATCTGTCCCTCTCCAGCGTACATGCATGGGGATCATTGAAAAACCGGAGAAACCTGAGAAATCTAATTCTCGTGTCTGATTCTCTGGTTAACTCTAACATGATGTGATGGATATTTGTTCAGCTGCTCACTTCCACCCATGAGAAATATGTAGCCATTATCCTGAATAGCTGCCTTGGTGCTTACGCACCTGGAACGGCAGGTTGTGTTCTAGAATGAACAATGTAAAATACCTCAGCTTTGTGACATTCTCTGTAAGGCTTTGGTTTTCTGCTGAAAAGAAGTCTGAAATACTTTTCTGTGACTGTGACCTCCCTAAGTCTTTCTATCATTAGCATCATTCACATCATGGGGTTATTTTTGTGTTCTATTAAATCTTTAACCAAGTAAATAGGAAGGTTGACCTCACCTTAACATGTCTTTTACAAATATTAAACCCACTGTGGGAAAAAAATGCAGCGAACAAAATTGCTGTTCGTTTTATGGAGAATAGCCCGCCTAACAAGAAAAGTGAGAGGTTCACTTCGCATAAGAAGAGATGAATCAGTATGAACTCGCTCTTGCGCTCTTCCTCTCTTGCCTGCTCACTCCAACAATCGATTTCTGGAATATCGTATATGATTTGCAAGCGTCAGGGATCTGTTATAAATGTGCAGGAGGTTTGGATTATCAGTAAAATTAAATGACCAGAATTGGAAATTAAATGACCAAAGCCTTTGCCACTCATGTTCATCACCCTGCCTGTCAACGATGCTAACATACACATTCTTTAATCACAAATTGATACTTTATAAACAAATGAACTTCACTGTTAACTTAGAAGAAAAAGATGGAATAAAGCTATCTTTATGTCTTTTGTGGTTTTTTTTTATTTTTTGGTTGTAACCTGAGTGGGATTTTGAAACCTTGTAACCATCCCTTAAAAACTAACACAATTTGACTAAATAATCTACAAGGTACAGTATGTAAAGATTCTCAGTCATCAAGGTGAAGTAGTCATGTCTGTAAATTGATTGGAAGTCATGGGAGACTTGAAGTTGAGTCATGTCAACAAGACCTCTTTCTTGTTGATATGTTTCACTACTAATCAAAGTAGCTTCTTCAGTGTCTCAATATCCAGAGAATCTACCATGTAATTGTAGATGACAAACTTTGTAATGACAAACTTCTTTTCCCTTTTCTTTCTCAGATGTAATCTTCCTCCATTGACCAATGGATATGAGAGAGATACAGGAAGCAAATCAAACCTTGTTACAGCCAACCCCAGCATCCTCTTTCGAAAGTGAGTCTGGGGTGATACGTGTGATTATATATTTACTGCCATTTGTAGATATTATGCATTTACAGATAGAATCTCCATTTCATTAGTATATTTCTACAGTTACTGTAAATATGGGACCCAACATGTCAGTCAAATCTGAGTTGTCATAAATGATCTACCAGCCTTTGTTTGCCCTTTCTCATCCTGATCTATAAATTCAAATTCAAATTCAAATATAAGCACAATGTGGCCACAATGAGAAGGCTGACATTTCTCTCTTGCCTATCCCTGGTGTTTAGGCCATAATAAGAGAACTGCTTCCATTGCTCATCAGTACAAAATTAATCATTAATAAAGGGAATAAAGCTGGAAGAGACTTTCCTCTCTTGGAAATATTTTTATATACAGTGCCGACAAAACATTTTTAGACCCTTTAAAGTTTTTGCTATTTTGTTACGAGTCACACTCTTCATAAAATGGAATAAAATCATTTTTGTTATTCTTCTACACATAACACTCTACAATGACTTTGCAATGAACTAAAAACAGGTGTTTGAGGTGCTTTGTTAATTTATTTAAAGAAAAAATAGATGACTGCACTGAATCTGTGTTCTGAATATGGGAATAGGGAAAATGTTTTAGAGTATGGCAAATACAAATGAAATGCCCACGGACACTTTAAACACTGATGCTTTATACACTAAAAAGCGATTGATACTAAATCAGATTAAGTCCAGTGTGGCACAGCTCATTGTTGTGGACACTGAAATGCATGTAGAGGAAATATATGTGCCTAATATTACAGAGAATAATTTGGAAGTGCACTCCAACTGTTATAGCATGGTATCTTCCATTGCACATTACCTTAAGGACAAATTAATATGGCATATCAGATAACTCAATGAGACAAGTACAGCATTACTATGTAAACTGATGCATTTTCACCGCTATATTGATGTTAGTGTTGTCAAGAAAAGCTTCAAGTTTTTAAAGTTTTAAGGGAAAAAAACAGGGAAGCAATAACAATATAGGAAAATTGTGAAAACCACCGAACATTTACTTTGCAATTATCTGATTTGGTAAGAGTCCTGATGTAATGTTCCATCATCGATAGGATGATAAAGCTGAAGTGTTAGTGATTATGATTATTAAGCTGGTGAAATTAAACGTGGAAGCCTTTATGGTTATTCTGTTTTATAATAATCAGTGCTGTCGTGTGGGGAAATCGTTTGACTAATCCAGCTGAGATGACCTCTATGCCTTTTATATGTGTGTGTCTGTGTGTGTGATTGGTACATCATACGTCACTGCTTTAACAGCCATATGAACCTCTAGAGTGCCTGGTATGATTTTACACAAAATTTACATAGAATCACACTATGATGTCACTCAGTATTATTTCACTCAGGACGTTTTTAGTATATATATAGATAGATAGAGAGAGAGAGAGAGAGATACACACACACACACACACACACACACACACAAGGGTAAGAGTAACGTTTCTTCTTTACAAATCTACTTAGCTAAAAGTAAAAAGTATGGTGCAGTAAAACTACACATAGAAGTATATATATATATTTTTTAAGTTACTCAAGTAAATGCCCAGTAACTCGTTACTACCCACCTCTGTAAGGAAGTTATTATCCAGTTTTGGCCATAAGTTCAAAGCCTTGCCATGTCTAAACCGTTTGAGATATCAAAAAATCCCTTTTTGCATTCTCAGTGTCTTGAGATCATATGGACCCGGTTTGGTGGTGATCGAATAAATGCCCTAAAATGTGTATATTAAAATCCATTGCAGGCTCCGTTGCTGTTTCACTATAAAATCCTGAGTGAAAAACAGAAATTGCAGGCAGAAACAGCACAGATGAGTTTAGTCCTGAAACAAGATCGTTAAACAAAGTGTTCTTTTTAACTAAAATTACATGTATTAACAGCAAGAACAACAATCTCTCAGTAAACAATATCCATTAATTATTCAATATAGTATTTTACGGACTGAAAACATATCAAAGGAAATCAGGTGGAGTCAGTTTTAATGGGCATGATGCAGCTGATAAAAGTAAGTGTGTGGTAATGGGAAATAGTTTGCATGGCTCACAGGTCAGGTGTGAGGGCTCCTTTGCTGGATTTTGCTTAAAGCCCCAGGGCAGTCAGGACCAGCCTTTCTTGTATTTCTAGTACTTTCCATATAAGCAGAACCCTTTCACCATTCATGCCTTTTCACTGGAATGCAGTTGTTAACTTTACATCTTAAGTATTAATAGGTAAACTATTTTTATTGTTTTTTTTCTCTCTCTGATGCTCTTCAGGTATCGTTCACTACTTAAGAATCGTCAGTCATTTGTGAAGGACATGCAGGTGTATGGGGATGCCCTAGTCCTGCTGCCAGCGTTCTCACTTTCACGGAACACAGGTGTGTCCCTACGTGCCCTCCACTCACTGCAGGACCTAAGCAAGAGTGGTCCTCGTGCTGTCTTTTTTAACCCAATGTACCTTAAAAGCCTGAAAAACTTTTGGCGTGGCAAAGGAATTCGCTCATTCCGCCTCAGCACTGGTGCCATGATGGTCAGCATGGCCCTGGAGCTCTGCAGCAATGTTCACCTGTATGGCTTCTGGCCCTTTGGAATACACCCATACACCAACAAGAGGCTGACCAACCACTATTATGATAACCAACCAGTAAACAAAAGAATGCATGCAATGCCATCTGAGTTTAGAGCCTTGTTGAATCTCCATAACTCGGGTGTAATCCATCTGCACCTTGGGGAATGCACAAAATAAGATATCAACTGGTTTTTGTAAACTATTCCATAATTCCACCACAAGCTCACATAAATTATCATGAACATTACAAACCTACACTTTTTTTTTTTTTTTTTACCTATGAAGTACCATAAAATTTACCATAAGCTATCAAGATTTGTCAAGAACTGCTATGATTTTTACCACTTAACACCAACCTGGATACCTGTGATTTATTTACCTGTAACTACAGAACTATTAACCTGCTGACTCTCTTTAAATGTCACCATATGCTGTGTAATATGTATTAGAGCATTTAGTAGTTTAGTGTAGATGCTTGGAATTAGCCATTTTAATGCATATAATCCAATTCCTGTTTAAGAGGTTTGTAGAAATCCTCAAATATTGATAGATCAAAGCTTTTTTAAAGAAGGAATTCTACATATTTTTGTCTCTACGTTCCATTATGAAATGGCCCAAACCACCTACAAAGACAAAGTCTACAAATCATCTATAAACCCCTATAATGCAACTTTGAATAACTTATCTGCTACAATATTTTGCTTGGTAACTACATTTCAACATTTTGAGCATGGTAAATTTGCTTATACCTAGAATAATTATGCACCGTTTGCAAGAGGCAGCTGCACCATGACTCTTATATTTTCTGTGATCTTGTGATCTTGAATATGGAATTAAATTTGGGAATGTGGGACTATCGGGAGGTCACTTATCACCACAAAAAATTTTTGCAGAGTGTTGACAGTATGGGCAGAAGTGTGTGGACATGCATTATAATGCAAGATCACAACAGCCTTAGATAGCGGTCCACTGTTAATCCGAAGTTTAGGCTCCAGTTCCTTATACTGATTTATCCTGTAAACAGGGTCGTGGGGGGTCCTGGAGCCTATCCCAGGAGACAAGGGTACAAGGCCATGTCTATCAAAGGGAAGACAGTAGCCTTGAATGGAGAGCGCTGATAAGTGCAGTCAACAGAAGTTTTGATATAACCGGAGTGTGGATAATATCTGACCCTGATCACCCTCATACTTTTAGGTGATTGAAACATACCCCGATCTCTGTTTCCATTAAAGATGTGAATTTGGAGGTGATCCAGGAACACACTAATTTGAAAGTTCATTTGGACAGTAAAATGGACTAGAGGATGGAAAACGGGCTAGGGTAGACTTTGCTTAGAAATATGCAGATACTCTAAAGAAGGTTTTTTAAAAATTTATTTATATATTTATTTTTGCCAAGCAGTAGTGCCTATAGGGCAGTTATCTATGCTGTGATGCTCTCGGGCAGCAGGACTGAGGCAGCTGATGTAAAAGAAAAAAAATAATCAGAAAGGCACTTGCACTGTCATTGCTGTGAAACGTGGAAAAGGTGTCAGAAGGAAAGATTCTGCAAACACTACTAGAAATAATGGAGAATGGCTTTCACACATGACACAGAACACTAATGACTGAGTCCATGAAGGTGGTACACAGAATGGGACAGGTCGTTCTTCTCAGTTTATCTCAGACTGTACAATATTTCTTCTTTCTGTTGGTTAGGATGTTTTCTGGATGTTTTTTTTTTTAGCATAGACACTATAAAAACAAACAAAAGCTGCTGTAGGTATACTTGAAATTCCATACACTGTAAGTTGGAGGTTCACTCGTCATGTCACTTTATACACTTTTATTTGTCTTTTACTTTTACTCTGGTCATGTTTGGTTTTGTTTTATTATTATTCTTTTAAATATTTTGTCATATCCAGAAGTGGCAATTAATGAAGAACTCTGTTACTGTACTTAAGTATTTTTCTCATTATTAGAACTATTTTATATATAAAGGAGTTATTTCTACTCTCTTGCTCTCTTCCTCATAGATCTAATATTAAGGTGTTAAATCGTTCCTGCTGCTATCTTCCTGTCTCCTCTTGCATCTGCTCTTAAAGGTGTGAACGCTCCCACGCTCACCTTCCCATTC
>JAQMYJ010000008.1:7929584-7942509 GCA_030014305.1 Clarias laeviceps
AACTATTACAGAAAGGCTGACCTCTGTGTCTTAAAATAACAACTAACTGTTGTTTTTGTTGTTATGTAATTACCTAATTCCAATTGGTCACCTGTTCTGCTGGAAAAGGAAATTGTCATCACAATAAAACTTGCTGTGTTGACTTTGGCCTTGATAAAATACAATGGACCAAATTAGCCATATAATGTATGAATCGTTATTTATTAAAACTTTTTTCATGATCTGTAAACCATAATCATCAACCTCAAAACACAAAAAACGTTTGAAATATTTCACGTCACAAGTAATGAATGTAGAATATTTGAGGATGACACTTTTCTAAGATTTTTTTTTTATTTCTAAAAGAAAATTAACTGCTTCAATGATATTCAAATTTTTGTTATATCTGTTTATATCTTTCTCTCTCTCTCTCAATCATATTATATAAAATCATATTATATATAATGCATAGCAATAAATTTAGTATAAAGCATTTATACAAGTTTTTCTTTTCCTGAAGTGTGTATGTGAAAAATCCAAGAGATCAGCGGCTTTAGAAGATACTTAAAACAGGATGTTTTGTAATAACAATCATGCCATGGTTCAAATCAATGAGGCATTTTTCCCCATCCTGATAGTAGATGTATACTGTAAAAAAATAAAATAAAATAAAAAGCTGCTTTCTTTAAGTTTACTCAACTTTTAGAGAAGTTTACTGGCCAAACTAAATATTTCACATTGGGGTTTAGTTGTACCCAGTTCAAAATCTTAAGCTGGCTCAACTTGTAATTCAAATATTTTTGAGTCACCTCAAGTAGTATTGGTTGCGGGCTTAATTAATGATATTTTTCTAGAGTTGACTTAGCCCAACTTTTCATCTACTTAGAAAGGTAAGCTGTCTCCCATTTTAGCCCATTGATGTAGTTCAAGTAATTGAAAAAATACCCCAACAATATAAACAATAACATTACTTTAAAAACACGTTATTCTTCCAAAACTAATCAAAGTTAAAACAGTGAACTGCATAAAACAGGCTAATACAGATTCTGTTTTGCTTAAAGGTCAATAAAATGCCTGGAAGCTTATTAGTCTCTTACTGATTTTTTTATATTACAATATCATTACCGTTTTAAAAACTAGCAAAGATGAACAGTTTTTTCCCCAATATGTCAACAAAAAAATAATTTGCACAAAAAGTTTGTTTCTCAGCAGGTGAATCTGAGGGGTTCGTGTCTCTCCAATACCAATAGAAATGGTTTGAATAGCTTTATAGGTGTCCGTCCAGTCCTTTTGAAATTCAATGTTCAGAGCACAGAACTGACCCGACATCACTCCTAAAGCTGTCACCCAGGTCCTCAAGGACTACAGTACCCTCCAAAACCTTTTTCACGGCCAAACTATATAATATTAGCTCCAGAAGGCCAGCCGTCACCACTCTGACTCAATCCTCCTCAGCAGACCTCTGGTTAAAGAGAACAAAAAGACAAAGATAAATACATTTCATACAATATCTAGTTATTGTTTTAAGGGTTTTACCTTGTCATTCTCAGGAGTAACTACATGTTTGGAGTGATATTTTAAATTAACCAGGTACTCACTCAAATTGGTATTCATACAAATAATTTAAGAGGACACTCGTAGATGTTTTTATATCCCTTAAACTAAGTACTGAAGTGTCGCTACTCCTTAACTCTTAAACACTTCTGGATTTTTTTCCCGAACTTTCGTTAGCTGAGCATTCGTGAGGCCGTGTGTGCTGGGGTAAAGCAGGACACTTGCTGAGCAAAAGTTAGGGGAAAGTGGGGAAAAAGAGAGATATGGTTATGAAAGTTTAGCTTCCTAACTCCTGTACAGAGAAGTCTAAGGTTAGCTAAGCTCACCTCAGTAATGTCATGTTGGCTCATTATAACGCTCATTATAACACACCGGCCTCACATACATAACGCTAAGTTTCTAAAATACCTCTAAGCTAATGGAAACTGATATTTTATTTAAAATATAATAATAAGAGTCCACAAAAAACGATCGTCATCACCTCATTACTGCAGTTTGATAGCGTCAGTCCAGCAGGGGTGTGTGGATCTTGTAAATCACGTGATTGCATCTCAGGGAAGGTACTGACTCAAATTGATTTTTTATTAGTTAATTCAGTCTCTCCTAAGGTTTCAAGAACACAATGTAACCTGTTGTCTCAACAATTACCATTGTAAGAAGTTGGGCCAACAATACAATATTAATTAATTAATTAATTAAACATTTATCTAGTTGGATTTTTAGTTTAATGTTTGTGTATAGACATTATATACAGTATGACACACACACACATTGTTCCCCAACTGTCTGCTTATACTGTACTACCACAAGAAATCATAAAATGGATTCTAAGTGCAGAACTGGTAAGCCTTATCAAAATAAAGATGTAATAATTTTAGTGTTGACATAGCAGATAGGTAAACACCCTTTAATAGCCTAAATATAAAATGAATATGCATTTATAAATGATAATATTTTCTCATTTGTAGAGCAGGATGTCTTGTTAACAAGGTAAAATTTCCATTGTAAACTAAACAAACCTGTCTGGGTATATTTTCCGGTTTTGTTTATTTGCATGATTTAAATTGCATCCAATTACCATTACATGTTGCAACATATGGAAGGAGGGTGGGGTGAAAAAGAAACCATACTAGCAGCAATGTATCCAAAGCAGCACAATATGGCACTGTATTTGGTAAAAAAAAAAAAAAGGTTTATAACACATATTTGTTGCTATTCACAGCCCAAATTTATCCATTTCCAAGCCAATCACAAATTAGCTTCATGAACGTAAGAACGACTTCAATGTTCTTCAATGGCCTTCCCTGAAACCAGTACAACAAGTTGTGTTCTATGTGGTACAGAAAACTCTCAGCATTAAAGTGTCTACATGAGAATCTACATAAGAATTAGTGATGGGAAGTTTGAATCATTTTAGTGACTCGGTTCTTGGAATCTTGTTCATCAAAATGAACGAATCTTTTTTTGAGTTATTTAGTTCAATTTGTTCTTTTGATCAGAAATAAAATGTTGCGTTTTCAATACGTCTACATACACAAATTTTGGCTACAGTTCCAGTTATGAAAATATTACAATGCAACGAGTCAGCAATGAGTCTTCTAATCTTGAGTCGTTCGTTCTTTTGAATCTTTTGCACCGCATAGCGTCTATGGGAGTCACGTGTCAAAAGAACGAACGACTCAAGATTAGAAGACTCATTGCTGAGAATCATTCAATTCTGTTTCTTGTATATAACATACGGAGGATTTGCGATGCTTTGCGCATGCGCGCCCAATAGAAAATGAACGAATCACTGTCCGAGACTACTCGTTCATCTGAGTCATGTTATAGATTCGTTCAAAAAGAACGAATCGTTCATGAACGACTCATCACTAATAAGAATCTACATGACTTGTGTAATGCAAACATGCCACCATGGACCAGAAAGGGCAGCTTTCACAATTAGTGGAATGCATGTCACAAAGCAAAAAGAGGTATTTGTTCCTAAAACTGTGCTCAGTGAGTGTATTCACATACAGTACACATGCACAAAAGAGACACACACACACACGCAGGCATGATGTCTGAAGATCTCTGTTTGTTCTCAGCAAAGAGAGCAGATTTAAACGGTGCTACATCCCGAACATCAAAAGAACCAGTCATTAACATGTCAGTCATAGAGGAACCCGGAGACAGACAGGAGAGAGGAAATACATTTGCATTCTCCTGATTAAACAAAAGGGTCATAGCAGACAAGAGCCATTTGTATGTATAAATGTATAATCACCTGGATACAGGATATAGAATGTGTTACCACATAAGGCCTAAGCAAGCAAAGTGAGGAGTCTGTTCTCAGGGCACAGGAATCTTCTTATTAGTTTACAATGCCGTACAATATTATAAAACCTTAAACAGGGCTTTTCACATGCTGTGTTGTTGTTCTTGATTTGGCATCCAATTTCACTTATCTGCACAAAATTTAAAAATAATATGGGTTATCTTGCAACTTTCTCAATTAAACCACAGCTGACTATCCGGTCCACACATACAAGCTTGGCACAGGTTTTACTCCGGATGCCCTTCCTGACGCAACCGTCCCATTCTATTCGAGCTTGGGACCGGTATTGTATTTAGTGGCAATAGTGTTTGGGCACTAGCTGAGAACCGAATCCGGGCCTTCCACATGGCAGGAGCAACACCTACCAATTAGCCACCAGTGCCCCAGTCCTATGAAATTTAAGATAACATTAAGACATTCCAAAGGACTCTAAAACCTCAAATTGTGTTGCCACTGTGATGCAGGAAGCGAGGACTAAATCAACTACTGTATAACTGTGTACGTATGTTAGATTAGTAAGTAGATTAGGTTAAACATGCTGAGGTAGATGGGACTTTCAGTGGAACTGGAATGAAATATTTATTCAGTGGAACTGGACTTTTTAATGTGATTTTCTCTCGTTTCACGTTAAGCATAACCAGCCTTTAAAAACGTTGGAACTTGTATTGTGATCAGCTTAGAAGAGAGTCAGCTTACATTTCAGGCCTGTAGCTTTCAGATCGCTGTGTATAGTTTTCTGGTATAAATTTCAGGTTCAGTATGCTTGTCTTTGTCCCTGTATGTGCAATTTAGATCATACTGATGTAAAAAAAAATAATAATTAGTACAAATTGTGCGCCAAAAATCTTCTCATTCTTCTAATAAAGATGTATGCTGTATAAACATTCTGATTTAGAAAAATAATTGATTGAAAGCCCAATTTTGCCTACAGTTAAAGCATACAGTATGTAATCTAAGCTGCAATACTGATATGAAAATGATTGTATTTAAATCCCCAAAATTAAAGACCAAAATTTCCACAGTTTGCAACTCTGTGTTAATTTTAAGAAAATTAGTTTTGTAATACAAGGAATAATTAAAAATGAAAAATATATTTTTAGTGTTGTCCTCAACTTCTTTGGATAGATTATTGACAATTTCTTGCTATTTGGCCTGAAGCCTTTCTTCTCACTGTGTATGGGCCTGTATCTGCTTGGTGACTACATAAGGAAGAGAAGAAATGTCAGGAAAGAAGGAAAGAAAAGATAGAATCAAGCTTTGGGCTGAATCTCTGAACTTTCTCGTACTATTCTTTTACATGTTTGTTATACACCTTCTATTAATAGTAGTAATGCGCCTTGTCAGGCTAGTAGGTATTATCAAGGGCTACAGATTTTGTTTTAAAGTAGGTATGTACAGTATAGTTGCGTCAACTAGTATTACAACATCAATAAAAATAAAAATTAATAAAAATTAAGTTTTGTAATAAAAGTAAAAGTAACAAAATATTTGGTTTACATTTAAATAAAAAAAATCTACAGGATGTTAACAGTTACATGTAGTCTTATCTAGAGTATTTATCTAGAGAGGATCTTATCTAGAGCAAACATCTGAAGGGGCAACAGTGAAAAGTAGCATAAAAACTTCAAAGATGATGTTAACAGGTGCTTGCGTTATGTGAATGAGCATGCATTACAATGGATAGTTGTAAATAACTGTAAGAGCCAGTTTTATCATTGTGCTTGATGGGTTTTGCAAATGCATTTGAAAATATTGTTCTTATATCAGACATTTGGGGAACAAACAGTAAGTTTTGAAACAGAGAACTCATCATTTATGATACATTCTATAAAATAGGATGCAATTTGGACACTGGGAAAATACTAGATTACAGTACAGTTCATATATAACAAAGATATATGGGACACTATAGTTGTCCCTCTATTGACTATAAATAATGTATTACATCTGCATTGACAAGATACCTTATACATACATAAGATACTGTAATTCAGTTTTTCTCGATTGCTTAAACACATTTCTTGAAAATATGCCTCGTATTCTCAAAACAGTAAACAAATCCATAATGTCTCACCCAATTTCCCAAACATTGTATTTTCAGGTCAAAATGAAGCTCTACACTCTACACCATTCACTCTTGCTGAAAAACCAAACTTTGCCCACAGACATCACACACAAGGCCTCAAAAACACACACACTATAACATAGTCTTGCACATTGGTGCAATAAATTAAAAACAATATTTCCAAAACTGGCAAGTTATGTTGCTTGTGGTTCTTCCCCTCAAAAACCTTTTCACATGATGAACACAAAAGACGCAACCAATGTATATACAGTGGCACATTTTTATTCATGTACTATACAGTACAACACACCAAAAACATTATTCCACCTCAGTCTTTGGTCTGGGTCAGGCCAGAGAATCTCATCCACATCACAGGCTATAGTGCCCCTAGCCAGGCAGCGGGAGTAAAATCCTCTTGCATGCCTGATCCACTCCTGGCATGCATCTACTGATATGTCTAGGCAGGCTTCTTCCATGGCCTGGAGGAGGTGAACACAGACATAAGGTTCTCTGTCGTACACTTTCCACCACCATGCTGAAAATAACTCCTCTATCGGGTTTAGAAAGGGACAGTATACAGGCAGAAAGATGTTAGAAAACTTTCGGTTAGTGGTAAACCAGTCATGAACCAGACCAGCGCGATGGAAGCTGATGTTATCCCAAACAACAACGTAGTGAGGCTGCTCTGGCTGTGCTGGTTCCCTGTAGTCCAGCTGGAACATACTGTATGTTGTCTTAGACCATCAAGAAAAGCAAGGAGAAGCATAGTATTATTCCCTCCACGCTGACCACGGACATTTACAATAGCCCGATGGCCAATCATGGACATGGTTAACTAAAGTGGCCAATTATGGACATGGTTAACTAATTTCATCCGAGACCGCTTGTCTCCTTGCCCTTGCTCTTCCCCTTCCTTCTCGCCATCGTCTTCCTCATCCTCGTCCTTGTTCTCCTCCTCCTCGACCTCAACCTTTGCATCTCTTTGGATCCATTGTTTCAAACCTGAACGAGCTGACTTTGGCCCTTTTATCTATCCATCAAAGTTTCTGATTGGTGTGTAATAAATTTTTACTTCTAGTGATCCACTTGGTTAACTGTGTGCTAATTGAGTTCAAGCTGTGCTGAAGTTAACATTATTGAATGCTAGTGCTTTCTAAATGACCACATGGTTTAAGCACTGAAAGATGTAGGGATTTGTGTGTAGAGTTTTGCAATAACAGTTCATCAAATCTGACTCATGTGTTAAAGCAGGGGAATAGTGTTTATAGTTCAGGGAAATGGGTGTGCTTTTTGAAAAATTGTATTATGGTTTTGAAATTTTAGTTCAAAAGATTGGTTACAGTGTAAAAAAACTGTAATATATATGGTTAAACAATTATGGGTTAAGTAGGTTAATACTACAGTGTATACATAAATGGAGAATCCCTGCATGAGAGGGTGTAAAGAAAGACTCTGGATGCAGGAGGACCTTTAGCTTATTGTTTTGGCTCATGTTTATTTAGTCCACACCTTCAGAGCACTTTCAAAAAACTCAACAAAACAGCAATGGGTTACAGTTCACACTCATGTGCATGTACATGTGCTTTTTCAATTTTTTATTTTTAATAAATTAGAAAAAAAAAAAATAATTTAAAAAAAGTAAAAAAAAAAAAGGTAAACTTTTTTTTATGTTGTCATTATGGGGTGTTGTGTGTAGAATTCTGAGAATTTTTTTAAAATCCATTTTAGAATAAAACTGTGACATAACAAAATGTGGAAAAAGTGATGCGCTGTGAATACTTCCCGGATGTACTGTAGATTCGTGAGCTGACATGTGTGAAACCCAATGTGGTGTTTCTGAGTTTTATTGTTTTATCGTACACTTTTATTATTATTTTGTTCATAGACAAACAGTTTTAACAGAGGTCAAGCCATGTTCCTTTATGCCGGTTAAAATGCACAGTGTCAAATTAAATTGCTTTTTAAAGTCTTAAATTGCTTTTTAACTATATTATATTTTTAACTGTTGATCATTTGTATTTTTTTTCCTTTATTGTAAACTGAAGTGTTCTTTATCATTACTATACAGGGAAGATCCCATACACTCCCCATTTAGATTCTGTTGACATACAGTAAGACTTGATATGGACTTTAGGGTAATGACTTGATGATGTGGCTTTTACATCCATTTTATCACTTGTGAATATCTCTGATATACAGTAATCAGTCCGTGAGCTTACGCTGAAACACAGCTGGTTTATTGAGTAAGACAAAGTACAAGACAAAGTCCACCTCTGAAAGGCGGACTCAAAAGCCTTTCACTGTGGCTGAATTAAAGCAAAGAAGAGCAGGCCAAAATTCCCCCAGATCTATATGTAAAACTGATCAGTTATGTCCAGGTGTTACTGTTTTAAAGTTTAGGGACATTTAAATTGTTCCATTGGTGACAGTTGTTGCATGATAAGTTTCCTCATGTTATACCTGTATTGTATTAGATTTTGTTATAGAACTGTTTTAAAACCATATAGTTTGACAAATGTACAAAAATATCAGAAATTAGAAAGGGGCTATTTTAGTGAGATTGTACGACTTTTATTGAGTTATCAGAAAAAAGTCAAGCAAAGAAATTGGAACCATCCATTTTTAATACCTGCCAACATAACTACATAAACATGTTTGGCTTTACATGTGTAAATAATAATAATAATAATAATAATAATAATAATAATGGTATTCTAAAAGTGTTACTTGCCTGTAAACATTGTCTTACTTCTCAACACTACAGATAACAGGTCACAGAGTACAAAGATAGAATTTTAAGCTAATAAAATTCCCTAACAGCATCAGCAACCATTTTCTCCAACGCAGACTACTCTTATTTTTACTGCCATCTAGCGGCAAGAATAAGCTATAACGTCAAATGTTGAATGATGAATACACTGTCCATTGCCAATAGCTTGTCCATCAAAGATCTAGACATTCTCAAAAGTTATATGAACTGTAGATTACTATGAACTGTAATATATATATATATATTTTTTTCAGATATGACCAATGGAGGATACAAGACATATTTTTCTAATATATATTATAGTCCTACTGTATATAGTTCTCTCAGGATTACAGTATTTGATACCTTTCCCCAACACACACACACACACACACACACACACACACACACACACACACACACACACACAGATCATTTCTTTATATTGAGCCAGATTTTCTTTTATTTATTCACTATTCCCCCCATTGATTTAGCTCATTGATGTAGTGTAGATGGTTCAAGTGATTGTTTTGCAATAAAAAGAAGTTAGCCTAAGAATACCCCAACAATTAAAACACACAAACATTACTTTAAAACAAACACAAAAAAAACTTTATTCTTCCAAAACTAGTCAAAGTTAAAGTAGTGATCTGCATAAAACAAGAAAATTAAAATTTCTATTTTCCTTAAAGGTCAGTAAAATACCTGGATAACACCAGATGCTTATCAGTCTCTTACTGATTCTTTCATATTACAATATCATAACCATTCTTAAACTATCAAATATGAACAGTTTTTCCCTCAATGTGTCAGACACAAAAAAAGAGTCTATGGCAACAAGAATTTGGACACTATGTGAACAACATATTATATACTTCGCAGAGCTATATGGAATAGTGTAGCGTAACTTTTTTTCTCACCTTCCAAAACAATATTTGTTTTCATTGCCTCTTGCTGGTGTTTTCAGTAGTATGGGTTTTGAAGTGTTTAAGAACCATGATGCAGTTCATGGTAATATTTACAAAAAAAAAAAAAAAAACTTTATGGGTCCAATGATTTATATGTTTGATTTATATGGTAGTGCTCACATTCATACATTCCTTCTCAGCCAAGGGACTGGGCTCACTCACAATTTTGCCTAAGAACACCATGGAACACAAACATACTCCAAGAGAAACTTCTCCCAACCATCCAAGAACAGTTTGGTCATGAACAATGATTTTCTCAGCATTATGGATCACCTTGCCATAATGCCAAAGTGGCTTGGGGAGCAAAACATAAAAATCTTGGGCCCATGGCTAGGAAACTCCCCAGACCTTAATCCCATTAGGAACTTGTGGTCTATCTTCAAGAGGCAGGTGGATAAACAAAACAACACAAATTCTGACAAACTCCAAGCATTAATTATGCAAGAAGGGCTGCCATTAGTCAGGATGTGGCCCAGAAGTTAATTAACGCCAGGGTGAATTGCAAAGATCTTGAAAAAGAAGTGTCAACACTGCAAATATTGACCCTTTGCATAAACTTGCAAACATGTCCACAAATACATTTAGTACTAGAGCTTGATACGAGGAATTTTTGGTGCTGGAAATCCATTTAGATCATGCAACTTCTTTGTTGCTCTACTTATGGTTGCTTAGCAATGGTAGACGACACACTGCTTGGAAAAAAAGAAGAAAGCAGGTTTTTCTATAAGTTTTCAACTGTGACACGAATGGACAAAAGTTGTAGCTGCTTACATTCACAAGACAGTTTGTAGCCAAACAGTGCCATTACTTTCACACTAACTTTTTGAATGTTTCTGACACTTTTATTTTGAGAGTTGCTTTGGTTTAAGTATTTGATTGCAGTCAAATAGCTTCATTTTTACCACTAAGTTTCAATGTATTTTGTTTCATAATGCATTAATCATGAATGTACCGCTTCTCTGGCAAGCAAGCATTTGCTGAGCCCTTCCTCTTTTCTATTCATTACACATCAACTCAACCTTGTATCAAATATGCATTTTCAGACACACTGACAAAGACTCAATAAAGAGTCACATAAGTAATAAATAATCACATAAGTAACCATGATATGCATCAAAAGTAATATTCCTTCAATTGCTGGAATAAAATTGGTTTCTTCTAGAATATAAGGCCAGTTGTATCTGAGGTAGTTGAACCATATGGTCACCCTATGATATGCTTCTGGTTCTATATTGCAAGTTCAAAAAATTTTCACCTGAATCTGTGCTTACTGACCACTAGATGGAGTACTGTGCTCTGTAGTTTAATGAAATTTGTGAGAAAATCTATTGGTTTAATAACATTTTGAGGAAGCTAGGTGACTATAAATAATTGCAAAAAAATGGTGCTTATCACAAAAAGCATTGTATTTAATATGAATTTATTTAATAGTGATATGTATTTATATTGCTTGGAATATAATTTCAAGCAATATAAGTTTGACTGAGGATTATCAATATAGAGCAACTATATAGTGCATCCGGAAAGTATTCACAGCGCTTCACTTTTACCACATTTTTTTATGGAACAGCCTTATTCCAAAATGGATTACATTCATTATTTTCCTACAAACAATAACCCATAATGTGAAAGAGGTTGGTTTGAAATTTATTTAACAAAAAAAACCATGTACATACAGTAAGTACATGTATTCACAGCCTTTGACATGACACTCAAAATTGAGCATTTGAAGGATGATCAACTGATCATCCTTCAAATGTTTCAAGACCTTGATTGGAGTACACCTGTGTTACATTTAGTTGATTGGACATGATTTTAAAAGGCACACACATGTCTATATAAGGTTCCACAGTTAACAGTGCATGTCAGAGCCCAAACCAAGTCCAAGGAATTGTCTGTAGACCTCCTAGACAGAATTGTATCGAGGAACAGATCTGGGAAAGCGTACAGAAAATTTCTGCAGCATTGAAGGTCCGGATGAGCACACTGGCCTCCGTCATCCGTAAATTGAAGAAGTTAGGAACCAGAGCTTTCTAGAGTGGCCTGCCCGGCCAAAGTGAGCCATCCGGGGGGGGGATGGTCAGGCCCAAGAACCCGATTGTTAGTCTGAAAGAGCTTCAGCGTTTCTCTATGGAGAGAAGAGAACCTTCCACAAGAGCAACCATCTCGTAGCATCATACTCAGAAAGACTTGTAGGATGTAATTGGTGCCAAAGGTGCTTCAACAAAAAAAAAATCTTTCTCATGGTCTGAGAGTCCTTCAGGTGCCTTTTGGCAAACTCAGATGTCTATCATGTGCCTTTTACTGAGGAGTGGCTTCCGTCTGGCCACTCTACCATATAGGCCTGATTGGTGAAATGCTGCAGAGATGGTTGTTCTTATGGAAGGTTCCCCTCTCTCCACAGAGAAAACAGTCCAACCTATTCCATAACAATACACAATCCAACCTAACAACAGCTATTTGGTCTTGAAAATAATAAGAATGAGAATAAAAAATAAAATACATAAAAAAATATATATTAATGAGCAATAACCAATAATCACCAGACCAGGCAATAAGACCATAATGACCAGGCATTGAGCAGATTCCTGTTCTTGCCTAAAAAAAACAAGAACATAATTTAAGCCATTGTAGCCCATTCACTTGATGTTTTGTGTGTTCTGAGCTTTTTTTAATTATTATTATTTTTTTTTAATGTACCACATATTTAAAGAGTGATTGAGTTATTCCATTAGGCATTTTCACTGTTGCTCAACATCAGGCTTCCCCATTCTGATGGGAAGAACTTTCACACAAATCATTTTCCAGACATAATTGTTTATTGTTTGACGTATTGTTCATATATATATATATCTATCTTGTTAAATAATTTTTGCAAACTGGTGACACGGTGGTGTAGTGGTTAGCACTGTCGCCTTGCACCTTCAGGGTCCGGCTTCGATTCCCGGCCAGGCTTGATTCCTATCTTTGTGTGCACGTTCTCCCCGTGCTTGGTGGGTTTCTTACACAATACTGTAGATCCAGCATTGACCATACGCAGCTTGTGCTTTTATGCAAGGATCAAGACTTCAAATACTTTGGTCAGAATTTAGTATTTGGCAGACTGGTTGAAGACCTGAAAAATATAGAGGACCAAGGGATAGTTTTAAATGATGGGCAAGTTCACAGAGGCATCTTAATTGCCATAGCTGGAGACAATTTGGGGTCACACAACATTGGTGGGTTTGTGGAAAATTTTAGTTCCAGCTCACACTTTTGCAGGTATTGTGACATACATCGAGATGCTTTTCAAG
>JAQMYJ010000008.1:8026449-8052999 GCA_030014305.1 Clarias laeviceps
ATTAGCACGATGATCTCATCTTAGATGTGTCAATTCATCTCGGATGTGTCAAGCGACGTACGAAGAACGGACCCCTGAGCTATGTAGAGAATCCCACAAACAACAGTCAGTTACATCATTAACAACCTCACCTGAGCTGGGGTGCGGGTATCACAATCCACTGCTCAAAGAAAACTTTGAGAGCAGAGAAGCCATACAAAATGCAAAATAAGTCATCAACATTAAGAATCGAAGGTCAGATTGGAATTTGCAAATACAACAAAACCGTTCTGAAACCAAGAGTAACCACTACCAGTGTGATGCAAATGACCAAAGTATGGAGCAAGAAAGGATGTTACAAAACTTACAAACTCATTAATTAAGCACAGTAGAGGTAGTGTGATGGCTTGGGCTTGCATGGCTACTTTTAGAACTAGCTTATTAATGTTAATTGATGATGTAAGTTGAAACAGTCTGTCTGACACTTTACACACAATAAACACTTCCTCAAAAGATTGGCCAAGTCAATCGACCAGACCTTAATCCTACTGTGCTTCCAATTCAATGTTATTGAACAGGAGACTGGAGGGAGAAACACGCCAAAACAAACAACAACTATTGAAAATCATCATAATAGAAAGATGCAGTAGTTTGGTAATGTCAGTGGGTCAAATATTAAATGATAATTACTTCAATTAACTTCAAAACTATCTGTTCCAAAGCTTTTGTTCTCACAAAAAGTCTGTTGTCTGATACCAAAATTCATTGTTCTAAGATGTTTAGCACATCTAACTGTAGATATCAGGAAAAGATCTGATCTGATCTGTCATCTCGTGAAACTCAAATGTCTTCATTGTATCACCAGAAAATGTCCTTACAGTTCCAAAACTTTCAGAAAGGACTGTACTTCTTCTGTACTAAAGCATAGTATTATACTTTACTTGGTTACCACTGCATTCTACCATATGTTTAAAACAAAGACGTTTTATTTATATTCTTTTGAATTTTATACATTCTTTTGAAGTTTTAAATATATTTTTACTTAAATATTTCCACTGGAAATAATTTTTTGTATTTTAAAATCGTGAAAATGGTGAGATTATATTTTATATATATATTATGCTGACTACCTGGCTATTATTATGTGCCACTGTCATTTGTTATAAGGCTCATAAGTATGCAGGCGATTCCATAACTTGCAGGGCGCACTACAGGTAACTCTGACGAAAGCTAAACCAATACACAGTGGAAATAAGGAACACACTGAACTAATAAAGATTTATGTGCACATGATTATGGACACATGACTTTGCAGTTGCTGATGGTAGTTCAGTGCTTCTGTGGCACATCCCTGACAATCACTAGTAAGATGAGCTGAAGCTAAGAAAGTTGGTAAATAGTTTAAGTCCATTATTTTTGGGCCAATTATGGGCAAAGTTGTTCTAATGAACTTGCAATAATGCCCAATTGTTGGTGCATTGTGAGAAGGTGTAAACCTTTTTTCACTCTTTAGTCTTAAATTTGTGTTTGTGTTAGGTAAAATCATATGGGTGATGTTAGGTAATTGACCCATATGTTTTTTGTTGGCAAATGGACGAATTCATATTTAAAATTTTCAAATGGGAAAATAAAATTGTTGTTTGCTTGTGTAATTTTTATTGTCTACCGTGTGTACCTGTGAGAGACTTTGACTTGAACTAATTTGGATTGAGAATTCTGACAGGTGACAGGACTATAATATCAAAGTTTTACTACCATTTTGTCGTGTTTAATAAGTCGTGTGTGGTTCTCTTTTGCTATGAATAATTTATCATTTGACATATGTCATCGTGGTAAATTCTCACCTCTATTTAAACCCTAACACACTCGCACTCACTCACAGTCTTTGCAGCTATCTTCATGCCAGTCTACACCTCCCACGGTTTAGAGTGCGCCTAACTCCTGATAACAGCAAAAGGAAAAAAAGGGGAAAAGAAGTTAACAGGGAAAAGAGAGGTGTGGGTGGCTTATATAAAGATAACCAATATGATCCGCACTGCTGCATTAAAGAAAAAAAACATATAGAACTAGCTCAACATTATGTACCTGTAAAGGCGAATGAGGACTAGAGAATAAGTACAAAGTAAAGTATGGCCTGTTTTTAATTTGCAAGTTTTAAGTCATGCAAATTATTTTGGAAAATTATTATCTGTTCCTTGTTTGCTGAATACCCTTGGAGAAAATGAACAGAGAATCACAATTACACAATTATTGTGTGTGTGTGAGTGACAGAGGGAAAGAGTGATGGGGGGGGGGGGTCGATGAGTGTGCATGCAGCAGTGTTTAGAGCTGACTTAGACTGTATACACAATAAGTGTTTTTGTGCATAGAAAGTACCTGAAGTGCTTTTTTGCACTGATGTGAAAAGAGCAACATGCACTTTATAACATTAAAATCTCTGTGTCTGAATTAGATCTGATTGAAGGTAGTTTAACTACCTATCTATTAAAGGTTTATCTTGAGTAATAATTTGGATTTAAATTGACATTACAATCAGTCCATGTTCTTTCTCTGAGTTCTTTGATTTCCTATCTTCTTCCAAAACATGGTAGTAGGTGGTGAATATATATGTGTGTATGTGTCTGTGTGTGTGTGTGTGTTTGTGTGTGTGTCTGTGTGTGTGTGCAAACATGCACGCATGACGCCCAGCCAATATTCCCACCTCACAACCTGTGTTCCGTGGTAAAGTACCACCCTGACCAAGAAGAAGTAATTAGTGAAGATGGCTTTTAATTATTATGCTTTGAGGCAGAAATTTTTAAGTAGGAGTGTACTTGAGAGTTGAAGCAAAGTTCTTTGATTTACTCTCTAATTTTCTCACTGATGTTCTACCCTCCCATTTCTTGTCTAGGTTGTTTCCGTTTGTGCCCTGAGCTGTGATCTGTATCGTCCCATGAAAAAAAATTATCTATGAAAAAAAAGCTTACTGTATCTCAAAGCTTCCCTGAAAAGTTTGACTTCATTCAAGATTTGAAAGAAGTGCTTCACTCCAGGGGAAAAAAACAAAACACTGCCAGCAGCGCTTTATTAAAATGCCCACCTTCCTACCACCTTGCAGTTGATTGAGAGGACTGAATGTAAAAAATGAGCTGACAGTCAGTGGGAAATGAGCTGGCGGTCTTCCGGGGACAACTGCAAAACAATTGAATAGATTGAGAGAATATTATGGTATTTTAAGAATTATAGTGAATACTCTAGGGTATCATAATCTCAGGTTAGATTGTCAAGCTTTGCAACATTGTTCTGACATAAAGACTCTAAAATGCAATACTAAATGTACCTCATCTGCCCCTTCACCTCTTCTTTCTACTTTTCTTACTCAGGGTTCAGCAGACTCCTACACTAGTCGTCCCTCAGACTCTGACGTGTCTCTGGAGGAGGACCCAGAGGCCCTGAGAAAAGAGGCAGACAGACAGGCTCTAGCAACCCTTGAGAAAGCCAAGGTGTGTGACTATATTTGTTTTCTTCTTTTTTTTATCCTGTTGTCCTTTTGAATGTTTCAGCTTTTTTTCTCTCTACTGAACGTGCTTATAACTAATCTCAATCCCATGTGTCATCTAAATTGACGTCTTTATCTGATACAGTTTTACTGCTTAATCATGTGAAGTGGACAAATCATGTGAAGTACAACCTTTATGGTGCAAAATATTTTTGCTTTGTTCAGCTTTATTTTATCAGTGAATATTTACATTTAAAACAATCTATAATTTTTAAGGAATTAATTTGGACTTATTTTACTGAAAGGATATTTATTTCTTCAGAAAGATTCCATTTTTCAACAGCTTAGTAGATCCAGACACCTTTATCACTAATATCTACTTCATCGTACAAAATTTTATTTTCTTATTTTATTCTTTTCTAAAATAGTATTTTCTGACTTTCTGCTTTAGACTAAACCAGTTGCATTTGCTGTGAGGACTAATGTTGGTTATAACCCGGGTCCTAATGATGATGTTCCAGTGCAGGGCATGGCCATCTCATTTGAAGCCAAAGATTTCCTGCATATCAAAGAGGTCAGTTCCGCTTCTCATCCAGGGTGACATTGCCTGTATATGCTTTTCATTTCTAATGTATTGCATTTACAGAAGTGTTTACAGAAGTCTGCTTATTTATTATTTTAAATTATACCACGTATTTCTGGGGCGGCATGGTGGCTTAGTGGTTAGCTTGAGGATCCGGGTTGAGGACCCGGGTTCAATTCCCGGTCAGGTTTGATTCCCACCTCTGTGTGTATGGATTTTGCATGTTCTTTCCATACTTGGTGGGTTTACTCCGGGTACTCTGATTTCCTCCCAATGCCCAAAGACATGCAAATTAGGCTAATTGCCGTTCCCAAAGTGTCCGTCGTGTGTAAGTGTATGTAAGTGTATGTATGTGTGTCCCCTGCGATGAATTGGCACCCTATTCAGAGTGTCCCTTGTACCCTTTTATTATTATTATTATTATTATTATTATTATTATTGGTCTTTAAGGTCTATTTTGATCATTGCAAAATGTATTTTTGACCATGGCAAAAACAAGCCATAATTCAAACATATTATTATATCTCCCTGTCTGTTGTAACCATGGTAATATGAATGTAGCACTAATGCAGATGGGTTTGGTTTGAGTGAATGCATTGTTAAGAGGTGTGATTAGGTGTACAATCAAAACAGTTCTTCTCTTTTTCTTTATGAACCAGTTATATTCAATGCAGCACATTAAAATACATTTGTAAATACACACCAGTTGCAGATTGTTGTATACATTATATTGGACCTAGCCAACTGATGCAGTTTACACCAAATATGTGTTTTCTGTCTTTCTTTTGCCCACTGAGATTTTTAAAAGCTAGCAGGCCAAAATCATACAAAATGATGCAAGCAGCTTGATTGATGTAGAGATCAGATGGTGTTTTAAGAGAAAATGTGCCGAAGGTCAATGATGAATATGAATGACAGTGCACACCAGCTGTGCGCATCAAGTGGTCACACGCCCATTTTCCTCTTGGCGTGGTTTCCTGCTATGAGCTATGAACAGTATAAAATTCAATATTGTGTTGTCTGCTATTAAAATAATGCATGAGTCATCTAGAGAAGGAATCTGACAATTTGATTCTAAATTATGACATGAATCCGAGATTTTGAGTATATATATACAGTATATACACACAGTAGAGCGAGAGAGAGAGTATACATATATTTATTTATATATTACATTTTGGGAATTTATATATTATAATATATTTGTAATATTATAATATATTTTTATTTACTCTATATATAGGCTAGTTAAATTTTTTTATATATATATATATATATATATATATAGGTCTGATTATTAATTGATGGTGTGGCAAAAGATACAAGAGTAAAGTACTGTATATTTGTGTGTGTTTGTGTGTGTGTGTGTGTGTGTGTGTGTGTGTGTCTTTCTACTAACAGAAGTATAATAATAACTGGTGGATAGGACGTTTGGTGAAGGAAGGATGTGAGGTCGGTTTCATCCCCAGTCCTGTAAAGCTGGAGAGCACTCGTCAGCTACAGGAGCAGAGGAGTAGACAAAATCGCTTAAGCTCCAGGTATCTGCCACAACAGCACAAGGGCATTTAACCCAGTCAAAATACAGGACAATCGGGACTACTTTCATTCATACAGTTCACTTACTTTACTCAGTTCACAGGCCTAGCACAGATGATCAGTTAATAAGTACATGAAGCGTTCTTCATCACTGCAGTTTGTTAAGTAAAAGTACAATTTTTTTTTTCTAATCAGTAAGTCTGGAGGGAGCTCCAGTCTGGATGTTGCCTCAGGAACTCGTAGGCCCACTCCACCTGGAACAGGTATGCTCAAACAGAAAATGGAAATGCAGATGACAGTTGTGCACCAAGCTTGACCCTTCTTTACCCGCAAGAGTTTCAATTTACAAACAAATATTCAAGGCAATCCTGGGGTTCTAACTTAAATGTAGCCCACTGTGCCTTACCTCTTCCCCTTACCGTTTGTCTATTTCTCAACATACATGTGTTTTTTTTTTTCATTTCACACTTTTTGTTCTTATGCCTCTTATAAATTGTAAAATTTTGTCATACCTTTTTATACAGTACTTTTATCTGTAACTCGTCCTTTTTTTAGCCTTTGTCTCCTTTGTCTCTGTTCTTTATGTTTTTTTTAAAACTCAAAGTAGTGTACATTATGCTTATAGTGTACATTATGTTGCTGTTTTCCCTCCTTCTGCCATCACTTTCATTCTTTGTTTCTCTGATATCTTTTCTGCCTTCCTTTTTTTGCTTCTGTCTCTTTTTTGTCACCTGTTTACCAAATCCCCCTTCGCCTCCCAATTGTTTCGGTCCCATCTATAGCTGATATATCAGCACTTTATGATGATACTTCGGATGTTGAGGAGGCGGAGCATGTTGATGCCCAGGATCGTAAGGGTGTGGCTGGCAGTGTCACTTCCCCTCAGGGCAATGTTCCTCGTCTGCCCTTCTTTAAGAAGGTAATCATAGTGATAGATATCAAGCCAGAGTGCATCAGGAAATGCCTCTCACCATTTCAAGCTAATACGCTCAGTTCTAACCAAATAACTCCTTTGCAACATTTTCAAATTTCCTGTTTCTTATTACTTCCTGTATCTCATGCTCCTTTTTCACTCCCTGGGTTTGCACATGCAAGCATGATACAGGTTTCTAACAAATATCAGAATACCTGATCTTAGTTTTCTTAATGTATTAACAGCTTGTCAATAGCATCACCTGCATTGTGCTTCTCTTTATTTCCTTGTTTGTATTTGCTCGCTCTCTCTTGGTGTGTATGGAATGCTAGGCGGCCCAGCCAAACAGAAACAGAAGTCGGTGAGTCATCAGACCAATTAAGTTTAACATTGTAGACAATCTCATGTTCTTTATTCTCGTGTTATAGCAAAATTTCAATGTTTTGGAGCATTATCTATTTTACATGAAATTTTATCCTCTATGATGTTTTCTTGGGATTTTGGCCAAAGCGAGAGTTAAAGCAGTCAGATTTCCTATATGAATAAACTGATTTCCAAACATTTTGGAAGTGTGTGACTCACTGTTCCTACACTGGAAACAATTAATGAGTGATTTATCTCATTGATTCATAGTAAAAGTAAATCTAAACCCATTGTTTACTATCCAGATTGTATGAGGACAAATAGTATATTGAGTATTAATAATAGCATAATAGTATTTTGAGGAAACATGTAGATATGAAAAGCTAGGTAAAACCTACTGCATACCCTTGTCAACAATTTAGTTGACAGGATTCCTATGACAAAGTTGTAAGTTGTTGTAACAGTGGTTGCAAGGTGTGATGAATGTGAGTCAAAATAATAACTTATATGCTAACATATTGTGTAAATAGTGCATATATGGTATGTTATAATGTATTTAATGTGCTAAATACTTTATACTGTAATTTTACCCGTTGTGGCATGCTGCTTGGTCACAAGTTTGACAATATAAAATAGCATCATGTGCATAAGTATGCATAAAAATATTTACCTTTTATATGCCTTAAACTTCCCTTAGAATTAAACATATCAGAGCACTATTATAACAACACATTTCATTTCAAACAACATTTCATTTGATTTCTTGTTTATGTGGGATAAGAAAATAATCTAGAACAAAAATCACATGAAAGTTTTGCAAGACACTTTTGGAAATTCCACAGAAGGTCATTTTCTTTTCCAGAATGTTAATCTTGCAAAACATAAACAAATTTAAAACCAAATTTTAATGTCTCTAAGTGGGAGTGGTTTATTATAATCACTGTGGGTGTATTTTAATGGCAGGAACAATGCTATCCCTAGGAAGAATGTTCTGGCCACATTACCTCATAAGAATTAACTGGGTGCCAATTGACAGGAAGTACAGGAAGTTATTTCTAGATACCCAGTGATTGCTAAAAATTCCCTTCTTAGAAATGAAAACATAATAGGCTTTTTTTCTATGTGATGTACCACATTCAATGAACAAGTAACTACTGAGTTGTTTTAGAAATTGCCTCTAATGTACTATTTGGTTACAGAACTTGTTGGTTACAGAAAATGTTGAAAAAATAATACCCTGGTGCCCTTTTTCACCACAAAGAGCACAATAAATTATAAATGTTCTGTGTGTGTGTGTGTGTGTGTGTGTGTGTGTGTGTGTGTGTGTGTGTGTGTGTGTGCATTTGTGGGCACATACTCCATCAGATGGAACATGTTCCTCCCTATGATGTGGTGCCTTCTATGAGACCCATCATCCTAGTTGGGCCATCACTCAAAGGCTATGAGGTAGGGACACACAGCATTCAGCCCACAAAAGTGCTGTAGCTCATACAGCTCTATTATAAATTGATGGTTTTTGTCATTGTCTTAAGCTTGTTTTAAAATTAACAATAAGCAGTATTTACTTTATACAAATAATCAGGCAACTAAGTAATAATACTTGCAGCAATGGTTAGTGAAGTGATAAATGACATAAATGTGAATTAAGTATAAAGGATAAACGGTTAAATAATTTCCTGCTGTCTGCTATTTTATTTATTTTTTTATTGTGTAATAACTTTCAGGTAACTGATATGATGCAGAAAGCTCTGTTTGACTTCCTGAAACACAAATTTGAGGGCAGGTAAATGGCAAATTTTTGAATGCCATAAATATTATGAGAGTCATGATATGCCTCCGAAATAATATATAATAATATTATATGAATGATTTGTGAAATATAAGTATTAAAAATTACTCCATTGGCTGCTGTGTATTGCAGAATATCCATCACACGGGTTACAGCAGATATCTCTCTTGCCAAGCGTTCTGTCCTGAACAATCCCAGCAAACACACCATCATTGAGCGTTCCAGCACCAGATCCAGTTTGGGTACAATAATCACACATACACCACACACACACACACACACGCGCACACACACACACACACACACACACACATTAATGGCTATATGGTAATTCTACTGGTGCAGCATATGTCTGTTTTTTCTTAAACCCTTTTCACGGTTTCCAGACTTGTGTTTGCTTCGTGGACATTCTATCAATGTGTCCTGAACATTCTCTGAAACATTTCCCTGTGAGCTGTTTTCCCTGATTGGCTTCTTCTTTCTTTTTCATTCTGTCTTTCCAACTCTCTCCATACGCTTCTCTTTTTCCGTCACACCCACTTCTTCCCCTTCCGCCTTCCTTCTCTCTTCACCTCAGACGTACTGGGTACGTATCTTCTCATCTCTTTCATCTCTCTTCTGACCTCATCCTTCGCCCATCCACATCACTTATGTTTTAATTTAGTTAGAGGCTTTGAAGTCTGTTGCATGTTTAACCTGAAAAAAAATTATTTTTAATTAAAGGGTCCATATTGTACACTAGTTTGTATTTCAATTTGTTCCCAGATGTCATCTTATAATGTTTGTGAGGTTTTACATAATAATTTTCAAGAATTTTCAGAATTTAAAATGATTTATTAGGATTTTAAGATGGATACGATCATGTCTTGTGCAGAAACTGTATAACATCCATTCATCCATCCATTTTCTATACTGCTTATCCTGTATAGGGTCATGGGGTCCTGAAGACAATCCCTAATTTAGAGTACGAGGTGGGCTACACCCTGAATGGCATGCCAACCTATCTCAGGGCACAAGCACACTCACACTCACACACACAATCACACACGACAGGCAATCTGGAAGCCCAATCACCCTACACTGCATGTCTTTAGATTGGGGGGGGGCTTGTACCAGGAGGTAACCCTGTAAGCATGGGGAAAACATGCAAACTCCATGCACTCCAACCCTAGAGGTGCAAGGTGACAATGCTAACCATTAAGCCACAAGTGCCACCCACAGATTGGATGGTCTGCTACGATGACCCCTTGATGAAAGAACATTTTTTTTCTTTTTATTGTTTCCAGAATTATGAGAACATTTTGTTAATTCAATTTTAGTGTAAGGATGTATTGCAACAAAAAGTATGTGAAAAAGGCTGGGACTGCTATGGGTGCACATAAACTGTCTGGCAAAACATGGCACTATATTGATATATGCTATACCGACGTGCATGTATTCACAAAGATCACAATATCCATTTAAAAAGGTACTAAATATGTTTATAGTAGTGAACATCATTAATTAATTAAAACAGAGCAGTCCTTCCAGTTTAGTTTTTATATATTGACTGTAGGGAAGGGAGATGGGAATGATAATTTCACTGAAGGCATGCCGTTCAGACTTCTACAATATGGGCCCTTTAAATAGAAAAGAATTAACAGTAAGAATGTGTTTGTGATCCTTTGGATCCTTAGAGTAGGAATATTTTAGCTTTTCTTCCCATGAGTCTTCAGTGGCTTGGCACTTTTGGTCAATGTGGATTTCTTTTCTTAAGCTATTCTTAAATAATAAATAAAATTTATTCTTAAATGGTAAAATTGACAACACAAACACATGTACACAGTAACCAACATGTGTTTGTGTTTGTGTCATCTGTAACAAACACAATTGAACAATACCGGCTCAGTTGTGTTGGATCTAAGAACAGTGCTGTGTGTCCCTGACAACAGTATCTGGGACGCCTGTTCTAACAGACCATTACAACCTCCATGTGCATGATACTAACTTGGCACTACATTTGCGTTTCTGAATGTATGGATGGTACAAAGTAGATATGTTATTCTGTGTGGAAAAAACCAGTGGTTTGTCTAATAGTGTTGGCACTACTACTACGACCTTTAGTTTGATTAACTTTTTATCCGGTGTGTGGGGGGTGGTTGAAGGTGTGTGATTAAACATGCTACCATGCTTCTTCTCTCTTAGCTGAGGTGCAAAGTGAAATCGAGAGAATCTTTGAGTTGGCTCGGACCTTGCAGCTGGTGGCTCTGGATGCCGACACCATAAACCATCCCTCTCAACTTGCCAAAACATCACTGGCACCTATAATAGTTTACATTAAGATTGCTTCTCCAAAGGTACTCACACTTCACTCAGCTACATTCAACCACAAACAGAAACTATGTTGTATATTTTATGTTTCATTCACCTTTACTCTCTTTATCTCTATGTACACCTATTTTTAAGGTATTGCAAAGGCTGATAAAGTCCAGAGGCAAATCTCAGGCCAAACATCTCAATGTTCAGATGGTGGCAGCAGACAAACTAGCACAGTGTCCCCCTGTGAGTTTTTTGTATCTATCTGTCTGTTTATATAATCTTATTAATTAATTCTAGTACTTGTACTTGTTTGTGGTTCTTGCTGCATAATTTACACGTTTTGTTTTCTTCTACTTCTCACGAAAAAAAAAAATTCTCCACTCAGGAGCTTTTTGACATAATATTAGATGAAAACCAGCTGGAGGATGCATGTGAACACCTGGCAGATTATTTGGAGGCGTACTGGAAGGCCACACACCCTCCAAGCAGCAACCCCCCAAACCCACTGCTGAATCGCACTATGGCCACGGCAGCGCTTGCAGCTTCACCTGAGCCCGTCTCCAACCTGCAGGTACAGGTGCTCACCTCACTCCGCCGTAACCTGGAGCTCCAGGATGGCTCTCACCCTGAGAAGGAGGGCCAAGAGGAGGAACATGCTCTTTAACAAGTTTTGAGAGGCTTAAACCACAGCTGTGCGAAGTCGGGGAAGCATTCTCTTCCACAGTGGCATGAAGAAAAGTACACACTGATCAAAGTTCAAATAGCTGCTCAACAAATAGGAATCTTTAGGTGCAATTATAATTACCTGTGCTTTCTTTGAAATACACAGGATATCACTAATACTGTATGTTGCTCAAACATGTAGCCCCTTCCAAAAAAAAAATTAACTACTATGTAGTCCTGCAATCAATATGCATTTATTGCCCATTCTGCACCAAAAATACATGTACATATGCACACAACAATAAATTATCATCTCTCTGCCCCTCCCAAGCACTCTTTAGTGTTGTTTTGACACCTTAGTCACATAGATTTGATCCCAACCCCTTTCCAACTTGCCATAGCATCAGCCCTACAAAGCGCGCTGACCTGCTTACCTTATTAACGCCACGCTTTCAGTCTAATCTGCATGTGAATGCTAATGTAGCTTTCCCAAGTTAAATTACTGTGTGTGTTTTGACTGCAGTTTGAACAAAGCCCTATGCCCAGTCTCCACCTTAACAGTTGTCAAGGAGACAGGAGAGCTGTCGTCATGGCAGCGAGATATAAGTGAATCGTCTGATAAAAGATGTTAGATATAATGATATACATCTAGCACCAACCCAGTATTTAAAAACACTATCTTGGTTCATATTAGAAAATTACACACATATACCTGTAGAGCACAAATGTACACTTTGGCAAGAGATGATGTAAATATGCAGAATCTGAGCCTTCCTCCTGGCATATAAAGATCATATAAGAAGAAAAACTATAACTTTTAATTCTCCCATTCACCCCAGTCAAGTTTCACAAATAACTGCCACTAGGGGACAGTAATGACATGGTGTGTTGTCTGTTCCTTTGCATCTTTTTTTATGTCTGAATCGCAGTAGTAGTATGTACATCCCTACTCGTAAAATAGTGCACTATTTGATCTTGAAATAATGTTTACACCCTTTAAAGTCCAGTATATAACATATAATACAGAGTTATTTTGTATTAGGCAAACATATTATTTGTTAACATGACAGCGTTAAAGGTCCAATCATTTTTTAAAGTATTTTTTAAATTAATACTTCTATTTTGTTTTCTAATATAAGGTTAGGAAAATCACCTTTTCTTCTGCTTTTGTATTTAAATGTTGGGTATTCCAGTCATGTGAAGTGTATGAACAAATCATACTACTAACTTTTAACTAGCAGTTAAACAAAAATTCAGACATTTGATATTAAACCAAAGCTATATGCTAGAGTACAGCAGTAGGGAGAGACTATTTTGCCCACCTTTCCTCTCTCTTTACAGTAAGTAATTACACAATGCACAGAATAAAGATTAAATCTTAGCTTTTAAAGGCAATGTCATTCAGCCTCTACTGGCTATTTGATATCTGATGAAGCCAATGTTAAAGAGTAATTATCTTCGTGAATCACACAGTACAAAATCCTCTGCCATCCAGTCTCTCATGATAAGGACATTGTAATACATGGTACAAACTAACTAAAGGAGTCAGATTGTAGGTGCAATCATTTGTTTACAATAAGGAATAGCTAATCATGCAAAGAGCCCCTTTACTGCACTTTGAGTACTTTGTTCATTCCTGCTTAAAAATACACACGAATTAGCCTTTTCAATTTCTCATAATCAACCTGTAAAATAAGGCCATCTAAAGATTGTTGCTTAGGATGGTATGTTACATTTAACTGGGGACCTGAGGACAATATTATTTCTATTCTGTGGTCTGTAAATGGCACTTTAGTGTCATTGGACTAAATCGCTTCAAAGAGTTTAAAAACATGCATGCTATTGTGGGAATATGACGTTTTAGCTTTTAAATTTGATTTCAAACTCTAACTCTTGTACTAACTGCTAACTGCTTGCTCTCCTTTGTTTGTTTTTCTGCATGCTGATTGGCTGGACTGTGTGATTTGGGGGCGTTGCTTGGCACAGGGGCCATTTCTCGTGCACAGTGAGCCAAAGAGAGAGGGGTCTGTTGTGGAACGTCCCTGTCCCCAGGACTATCAGACCGAGCTGGGGGGCAAGCAGCCTCTGCGCACATCGCGCAGTCAGTTACAAGCCGGGGGGCGTGGCTTATCACGACAGGACACATTTGATTCGGAGACACAGGGCAGCCGCGACTCAGCCTACACAGATGACATGGAAACAGATCCATATGAGGAGCCAGAATCCTGCCGCAGCCGGTTAAACCCTGTCCAACACCCCCCACGACAGGCATCCTGGGAGGATGAGGGGGCAGAACCAGATCAGGAGAACCTCAACCTAGCACCACCAATGACCAATCAGCATCACCGTGGGCGGGGACACCTGAGAGAGCGCTACTGTCAAGATGTAGAGGCAGGTGAGACTACAGTAGGCCGCAACCAAAACCAGGAGGAGTGGAACAGAGACGTGTATATCCGCTAGAGCCCGTACCCTAGAGAAGAGGACAGGGACGATATGGAGAGTACATAAAGGATTTAGGGGAATAAAAATTTAGGGGGACAATTGTTGATGTCTGAAGCTGGATTTGTTTACAATCCATAGAAACCATCACAGGCAAATGCTGTACAGTTCATACTTCTAACGTGTGCATTATGCCAAACAAGCTTACACTCATCTTTCATTTAGCTATCTTATTTCAGGGTGAGGGGGAAGCAAAGACATGTTTGTTTCCATTTTATCTTTGTTTCTAGTTTTCCTTGTGTTGTCTTGCATGAACCCTTACCCCGGTATAAGGATAATTCCTATCTCCAATGGTAATGAAGTAAAACTAAGAAAATATTTAACCACAAACTTGTGTGTATGTATGTATGGATGTGAGAGTGAGTGTGTGCATGAGTGTATGTATTTTGTCCTCTGACTGTCTTAATCAGGGCCCCTTTATCCCCAATTAAAATATTCTGGGCCTCACAAATCTTTTTAGTTCCCCAGCCTGGATTCGGTACAACTTTACTGTGAAATATCTAAATTAAAGATTAAAATGGATTTGTTACATAGTCAGCCTTCAGATACTGTATATACCATGTCAGTGGTACAGTGGATTCACCAGGTAATGGAGGCCAGTTTTTCCCAGGTCAAAATTCTCTACAAAGATCTCCCAATTTTCTTCATGTATATACTTTCTCTATTTCTTTAGATATTATTTATTATGCTTATAATGCTAGAAACTGTATTACATCATTTGCCTGATATAGCTTTATTGCTGCTATGTGTTTTTCCAGCCGGTACAGTAATCTGTTCTAAAACTCACGTTTGTGGTATGAACAGTTTCAGTAAGGTGGCTGACACATTAATAAAGCTGACCAATGTTAACTTATTTGTGATAACAGGTATTATTATGCAAGAAAATTAAACCGCTTTATTACATGTGATGTTAATTCTTTCCCCACCTTCAAATGAACATGACCTTTAAAGGTTTAAGTTACTAACTAATGGTTCTCTGCTCTGCTCCAGGAGGCTTACTGTCCAACAAAAGTAAAAAATTTCCCTGCTTGCATCTCTCTGGATCAGGTTTTGTAGGCAGTAGGGAAACATTGCAGAGGGATGTGTCTCCATGGCCTTAGTTTGGAATCCATTGTCTAAAGCACTTTGAGACCTCCATCAATGGCTACTACAGGAGATTATGATATTCACCATGTAGTGAATGTTTTTATGTGGCATTGTCCCGTCTCCTGTGTTCATAGATTTTTTTCTGATGCACTACTGCTGTAGAAATGAAACGCTGTCTCATATACCGTACATGACAAATGACAAGTGCCAGAATATTTCATAAAGTTACACTCACTACACCTTAGTGACTTGTCTTAACTTGGTGCCACACATGTTTTTGTTGTGTGGATGTGCTATAGCTCTGTCACCCTTACTCCTTACTCTTTGTCTACAAGTTATTTTTGTTGCTGTAAGGATCAGATTTTTTGATCACACTGATTTTACAAAGAAATGCACAGACAGCAACTCATACACATATACAGGTGTGAACACACAGTAAACCTTCTACTGCCTTTTTCTCTTGCTCCTGCCTTTTGTGTCACTATCTTTGTGGGCATTTTTAAACAAGGGTTATGTGTGTGTGTGTGTGTGTGTGTGTGTGTGTGTGTGTGTGTGTGTGTGTGTGTGTGTGTGCGCGTGTGTGTGTGTGTGTCTGTGTATGTGTAAGGGGGGACACTCAAGCAGCTTTTGATGTGCAGGAAGAGTGTCACTGAATATCTTTGATGAACCTGTTTTTACTCATATGTTGCAAAAGGACATCATGCTAATGATGAAATGCAGAAAATATACACGAAAATAGCTTAATAATGAATGTTAATGTTGCGTTACTGCAATTGTTAATATATGACAAAACACAAATATGTAATCTTTGGTGCCTGATTGTAGCTCCATTTTGCTTTTTTGCCTTCTGTTTTTAATCTGTGGGTAAATCTGTATTTTAATTAAAATTTTAAATCAGAATGAATTTCTATGTTTGATATGTTTCTTTGGGTCTAATCTGTGAGGCAGAAACAGTAGATACGAGAAAGGGGGGAAAAGAACAAGTTTAAAAGGCTCATAGACAGTAGACAGACAATTTCAAAGACAAAATGAAAGATTATGTTACCATGGTGGTGAGAAAAAAAGAGTGTAAGGTCATGTAGAGGAGAACAAAAGTTCTCTGAAAAACCATAGGGATAGACTCGTGTGAAATGGAAGAGAAAGCAATTCTTTGCATTCTAAAGTGCTGAAGGTGTGATTTCACAAAGTCATTCCCAAATTATATGGTCAGACTGTAGACCAGTGGTTCTCAAATAAGGGTCTATGAAG
This sequence comes from Clarias laeviceps, assembly GCA_030014305.1. Lineage (NCBI taxonomy): Eukaryota > Metazoa > Chordata > Actinopteri > Siluriformes > Clariidae > Clarias > Clarias laeviceps. The sequence goes on from JAQMYJ010000008.1 coordinate 8,042,885, forward strand.
CATTATTATTATTATTATTATTATTATTATTATTTACACAGAATTGTAAAAAAAAAAAAAAAAAAAAGTAACACATTATTATCAAACTTAAGAGATTCATTATTGAGCCCTTATAGCTATTACCCCGTTTGTCTGCCCATTTGAATTAAATGAGTTCAAAATAAACTTAAGAACAGCTAGCCTATTATAATGTATAAATAACTTGGAGTTAATGTGTTCTGTCAGTAAATAGGTCAAGAAAGCTCTATGACTGTAAAAAACAACAACATTTTACTTATGTGAATAATAAGCCAAATATTCAGGCAATTGGGTTATTCTCATAAATACAGTACTGTGTAAAAGTCTTAAGCCATCCCTCATTTCTTCATATTAAATTAAAAAAGATGTAGTTTACATGTTTTTAATGTAATGCATTTCTTTGAAAAATGCTTCAATGATTCATAGGGCACTATGTGCTGTACCTGTTACATATACATTGTTGCATATACACATTCATGCATATTTGCACACTTCCCGGACATTTCAAATTAAATTTTATTTCATTTCCACAACTAAAGCTTTCTATATTTTCTATATTTGTACAGCTAAATGTTTCTTATATTTCATATTTTGTCTCTGTATCCTCCATAGCTATATTTTCTATAGCTGAAGTTTTTCTATATTTAATTTTTTATTTGATTCCATAATTTATTTCTTATTGATAATCTTTTTTAAGCTCGCGGGCATACAAGTGAAATGTCGTATAAGCATTTCACTGCATATCGTACTGTGTATGACTGTGTAAGTAACAAATAAAATTTTAATTTAAATTTGACTGGACTGATAATGGGAGCCAACACTTATACACCAAATATGAGATAGGAGAACTGATCCTAAACAAAACCTATATTTAAAAAATACAGGAAAGGCTCAAGACTTTTGCACAGTACTTTTTTAAAGAGAATCCTGTACAAAGTACTTAGATACATCTATCAGAGATGTATCTAAGTACTTTGCACAGGATTCTCTTTAAAAGTTTCTGTGGCTACAACAAACTTATAAAACTCCTGCCAAAGATCCAGGCCTTGAAGGACATTTACAAGCAATTGTATATCTACTATATCTATATTTCTCCAAATCAGAATCTAAATCTAAATAGAGTTCTTCAGGGCACTAAGTCTTCCATAGAAATACCAAGGTAAGATCAGACCAATTATAATACAACAATAATATTATTTAGCAGTAAACGGAACCATGACTCAGAGTGAAGAGCAGTCACATGAGCGGATGTGGGTGATTAAACGTGCTGAGGTTGGGATACTATCTGCATATCTCTGTCTCACGAATACATAACACTTTTAAAGTTTGAGTGGGCAAGAGTGGTGTACATTTCTTATTGTGTTTTACCATGATGACTGAACATACAAATGTTTTGACGTTTGCCTACGCAAAAAGGAAGAATATGTGCTGATTAGGCTTTGTGACACTATTTTATTTTCCACACACACATGCACTTTAAAAGAAAAAAAACAACAACATACAACGGAAGTTAAATGGCACACTTGTATGCTAAACCTGTTCTTTCATTTAGGAAGTGCTACAAAACTGCAATTGTCATTCAGACAAGTCAAAGTGTTAAAATTGTTATTGAGGTGTTTTACCACACGCTTTAAAGAACTAAAGAAGGAACTGAAAATTCAAGCACAGAAAAAGGACTTAAAATAATTAGGGATCTCTTCCTGGACAACCTTTTGGCATTGTTCATCCAACTTCAAAGAACATTCAAATAACATTCCCCAGGGGCACTCCAGATTCAAGCATTTTTATTATCTTTTAAAATATAACACACAATAAAGAAACAGCCATATATTGCTATACACTCATTCTTGATTATGTGTAACTGATTACTGTACTCTTTTTTGAAAAATAACTCTCTTACCTTTTACACAGGGATGATGTGATTTTGATGGGTTATGTTTGCTTTAATAAGGTTTATATTTCTGATTTAGAACATCAGCATTGTTTTTAAAGCTTTTTAATATAATTGGTATAATATTACTGAAAGTAGCAGGGCAAAACTGGAAAGATGTTAACAGAAAATTCCTCAAACAAGTTTGGAGACAAATTTCTTCAAAAAAAAAATAATAATCCCAATAAAATGTTGTGTATGACATACTGTATGTATCTATGCAGTATATATTTTTATGAAATTAATTTTAAAAGTATACCAAGTAAAAGTGAAAGATACATTTTATAACCCTGATATGGTACTGGCAGGAAACGCAAGTGCTTACACCTTACACCTCCAAGGTCTGGGTTAGAGTCCCACCTTGGGATCTGGAGTTTGCTTGTTCTCCCTGTGCTTGATGGGTTTCTTCCCACTGTCTAAAGACATGCAGATTAGGCTAATTTGCATTGCCAAATTACCCACAGTGTGTGAATGTTGACCAGAGGTCCCACCACGGTCTCGAAATAGGAATAAACACAATAGTAATCACCACTGGCCTCCATTGTCCCTAGTTGGACTACAAATGTTCCAGATGGATGAGAACAGTATATACTACTTCCACTATTACTACTAATAATAATAACATGTTGCATTTTCTGCTAATAATTGCAGTGCAGTACATTTTGGCTTGTGATTTGACATGAATCTCTATATGCTTGGACTAGACAGAATAAAATGGTCTTACAAGTGAATAACAAATTGACTTAATTTAAAAAGGATGCAATTTTGCAATTTTATATACACTGTAGCAGATCACTCATTTAAGTAATATATCTACTTTTTAAGGCTGGATTGATGGCAGACAGGTGAAAATATCCCATTTGCTTTAAGATTCAAGATTCAAGATTCAAAGAACTTTATTAATCCCAGAGGGAAATTACTTGACCCTTTAACTTGAAATTTAACTTGACCCTACTATTTAGCTCAGTAAGTTGTTGGCTGGGGACATGTAAACTCTTTCAGCATTTTACAACAATGTTAATATGTTTAATTTAAAATATATCAAATGGTCTCTGTAAATATTTTCTCTGTAAGTATACTAAACTTTAGGTGGCATGCCCTATTGCCTTTACCCCCAAGGTCCGATTCCTACCTTGGATCTGTGTCAATGAGGTGTGATGGGTTTGAAAATGTTGGGAAAACACACATGCTGATATGTAGACTGATTAAAGTAACGCCCCAGAGGTAAAACGTGTATATTGTGCCATATTATATACATAAATACACCATGCAGAGTGTATTCCTTTCTTCCTTCCTTGCATATAATGTTCCAAGGATGGGTGGGGTTTGTATTCTTTCCAACCCTGTACAGCAGGGTACTTCAACTCAAGTCCTGGAGGGCATTGTGTTCCACACATTTTGGTGATTCTTCTGCCCCACAGCTGGTTCAACTAATCTTCTAATTACTATTACTAGGTTCAATGGGTGTGATTAGGTGTTGGCGCTGGCCCTCCAGGCATGATGATGATGTAAAGGATAAATATAAGGATGACTCGACAATACATTATTTATCCCGAATACTACACTAAACATTTTTTTTTTGTATAACAATAATAATGGAAGCAGTAAGCTTAGATAGTGCATGGATGTATTTCATGAATGCCAGGGAATGTTTCAACCGTTAGTTGAGTGACTTGTTCCTTTTTTTACATAACAGTCCCGGGAACTCCGTAATATGTTTCTTTCTCTTTTGATTATTTCTAAACTTTCCGTTTCGCGGTAATTCCCTCACAAGAAGGGGAAATAAAACTCGGTTCAACGTCAACATCCGGCGCTCCGCCCAAATATGGACGCAGTACTTCAAAAAAACACATCGCGTCATTACCATAGATGGCGCAGTGTTTTTTATAAAGCACTTTGTGCGCTGCGTCACGTGTGTGCGTCAAATTTGACTCCGCCCACTGGGAATGGAAAGAACTCGACATGAATCAACAGAAAAGCAGTTTCGCGACATCAGAGGCAGGTAGAACATTTTGTTGCGGCTCCGCGCGTCGGAATGAAGTAACGAGATTCTCTTCTCGTAGAACTTGAAAGCGTCCTTATAACATCTCTTCTCTTCGCGTCGTCGAAGAATTCATTTCGAAAAGCAGTAAGAAGAAGGATACTTTGACAGTGTTTCGGAGAGATCTCACAATTGAATTGTGATTAAGACTTTTTGTATAAAAAATGGGACTGCTCTTTGCCAAACTCATGACAGTATTCGGGGATAGAGGTAAGGATTTTAAATCTTATTGTTTTTAACTACTCCATGAGTCAGGTGTTTAATGTTTTATCTTGTATTTTCTTACATTGCCTCGCTATTACCAAAGAGATCATTGTAATTCTTGAGTATTATAATAATAATAATAATAAGCCTTTTTGACTGGTCGCAAGAATTAAATGGGTATAATTTAAACTTCAAAAGTTAGCTTAAAAAACATGCCATGTCAACTTGGACCTTATATGATCCGTAAGTTTAAACTTAAAAAGACAAAAACATTACTATGCACAGTCAAATAATAAGACAGATATGTTCAGTTACAGTCCTCTGTTTAGTGTGCAAATGTGTTGCAAGTTTCACCTAACACACGCCTTTTAAAGTTTAGGGCATAAAACAGGTCAATCTTGACAAAGTTGAACTGATTCTCCTTTACTCTAGCAGTAGACTTCGAGACATCTTTGTTAGTCCTCAGTATTTGGCATGTCTCAGTTCCAGTGTCCTAGAACACGTAATTATCAAGGCAAGTTTATTTAGTTGTCTTCAACTATGTAACCCAGATAAGCAAGTCAATTACACAAGCTTTTTTATTCTTTCATAATGGTGCCACGTTGAAACTTCACAGGTGTTCATATGCTACTAGGTCATATAGGTTTTACGTTTATGGAATGGAAGACATTCTTATTCAGATGTTTTATTCGGTGGACAAATGCGATGTTCGGGTATTTACATGATATAGGGAGGAATAGAAAAAGAAAATTTAAAAAAGCTTGAAATTCGTTATCAGTCATGACTGATTGATTATGTGATCAATAATGGCTTTTCAGAGATGCATTGTGCTTTCGTCTAATGAATACTTTTAATATCTTTTTTTTTTATGAATGAAGAGAAAGCATTTATGAATGTAGAGAAATCCTAACACATTGCAGATAATTAAAGCTTATTATAACGTATTATCATTATACAATTCTGCAAGTTAATGAAATCACAATATTTTTTTTCTTTCTTTTTGTTTCTTTGTACTGATTCTATATGGATTTAACCTTTGACCATAATGACATTTGTGTGTCAAAACTCATTTCAGACGTCATACATGTTCTTAAATTATCACCTATTGTATGCAGGCCTAGGTTCAACTTTCACAAACCATTTCTCAGTTTAGTTTCTGAAAACCATTAATCGTCAGGGTACCTGATTTCATCTAATTGTTATATCTGTAATGCAAAGCAATTTCAGTTCAGGATGTTAACTTTCTAGCCCTGGTTTGTCTGTGTGTGTACTGTCTGTTTTACTCATAATTTTCTCTTCTCTTCTTCCAGACCACAAGGTGATCATTGTGGGTTTGGATAATGCTGGGAAGACTACCATCCTGTACCAGTTGTAAGTGCTTTTAACAATAACTACTAAATATAACTAAATTACTTTCACCACGTTTTTAGTTTTAAGTCCAAATGCCTCAAGAAGCTGTGTTTTAATGAACCATTGTTTCAGTGGTGCAAGGCAAGTAACAAGGACTTGTGTATATATGTTTCTGTCTTATATTAGCTTAACTAAAGAAGCTGTACATACCACTCCTACTATTGGCAGCAACGTGGAGGAAATTTCTGTCAAGAAAACACGCTTCCTCGTTTGGGACATTGGGGGTCAGGAGGCCCTCCGAGCCACCTGGAGCACCTATTTCTGCAATACAGAGGTGTGTGTGTGTGTGTGTGTGTGTGTGTGTGTGTGTGTGTGTGTGTGTGTGTGTGTGTGTGTGCATGCTTGAAAGTGTGCTTGCTTTTTGGTCTCTCTAGCCATCAAATATGTGCAAATGATACAAATTGGTTAATTCCGGGTGCAATTCCTTACTGATTTCAAAGCAACACAAACAATAAACAGTTGTGGAAAAGGCTGCAACGTGGAACCAATTTGTCGATTATGTGTGGCTGCTGCTAGAAGTTTTGTTTTATTTTTTTAATCGGAGGTTAGACACAAAATAAAATACCAATCGCTTAACCTCATTTCAATTCAAAACAGCAAACCACAGGAAATACTGACTGTGACTTGCATAGAAACAACAGGAGTTTCACTGAGCAGTATTGTGATATTCAAAACACAGGTGCAACAATGAATTGAAAGTTTTGCTTAACAGATTAACCACATTTCCTGTGCAGTCTAGGGAGCTTATTGACAGTGCTTTGTGCAATGGTTTATTATACATGCAAAAAAATAAACTATCTAAACCACCTGTGGAAAAATACTTGCTAAATGTTTAGTCAATCTTAGATGTTTTCAATGATAGAATGGATCTGAAATTGAATTGCCGTAATAATAGTTATCGAGAGATTCCTGTTGTTTTCCATTAAGGTCTTTCTGGTTATTATTAAATAACATTTTAACCAATTAGGGCCATATTTTATTAGACTGACAACAAATTGCTTCAGTTTATTTTTAATTCAGGGCTTTATCAGTTCTAAAGCAATACAGAGCTCAAAAGCAAAACTTTCTATTGAGCAGAATTCTCTTTTAAAGAATTTTAAAATGATGACAAAAATATTTTAATGACAAAAATATTAGTTTGTGAAATAATGAAGACTAATTTAGACTATCAGCGTAAAACTAGAATAACAGCAATCATAGACAACTTGACCACATGTATATTTCCTAACACTTTTTACTAATTGGTCTCTACAGTGTACTGATAAGTTTACTTTATGTGCACATGCTCTGTGACAGGTGGTACACAGTTGGCCACATGTCATTTATACGTTCATGGTGCTTTAGTGTATTAGTCCTTCTCATGCTCGCCTAGCTAATTCCTATGTAAAAGAGTAACACTCTGTCTTCAAATTGCAGATTGTGATTCTGGTGGTAGATAGTACAGATCGGGAGCGTTTGACCCTTACGAAAGATGAACTACATGCGATGCTTGCACATGAGGTGAGTTCATATTTATCTGTACTGTTCCTTTCATGACCTTGATGTGATGGGGCAATGGCATGATTGGTTACCAATATATAATTAAAATCCAAGCTGTCCACTTTGTTTTTATCCAGGGTCTGCAGAATGCTTCAGTGCTGGTATTAGCCAATAAGCAGGATATGAAGAACAGCATGACAGCTGCAGAGATTTCCCAGAGTCTTACCCTCAGTTCTCTCACAGATCACTCCTGGCATGTCCAGGCCTGCTGTGCTCTTACTGGAGAGGGGTAAGTGTATAAGAAGTTCTTTATACATTGTATATAATGTTTTTTGGGTATGTTAGGCTATGCATATGTTTTGACATTTATATACATGTATTTAATTAGTTTCACTACTGGAAATTATGTTTCTGTTATAATGAGATCTCCATATTTTCTTGATTTCTTTTCTCCCCTCCCCTTTCCAGTTTACCAGCAAGTCTAGACTGGATGCGTTCCAGGGTTGTAGCAAACTAGCCTTGCAGTGGTGCATGGTAACTCTGCAGAGCCAGAGTTTGTGTCCCATATGTGCCTACACTCTCATCAAACTCTCAAAGTGGATATTGGGGCTTATCAGAGCCCCACTTATACTGGAGACATCAGATGCTGCGAGTGGATTAAACCCTGAATGTACAAAATATAAATGTATACACTGGCATGTACATGTTTTCATTTTATGTCTTCGTTTTAGAGGTCACATTGTTAACATTACGAATGATTGTGTTGTCCAAAGTGGGAAAATTTGCACTGATTTTCTGAATTCTAGCAGAACTGCACATTCTGGCCTGTGGCACCAAAGGCCATACTACTTCTATACTACTTGATAGTATAAGGATCATTGCCCAAGCACAATGCATTAGTGTTTGGTGCCAAATTCCTATGTATGTTGGTGCTAAATTTGTAAGCTTTAAGCTGAAAGCATTACTTTAAATATTTATTAAGATTTTTTTTCCTTTTGTCTCTGATGGATTCAAATGAAATTAAAGTATTGAAATTTTGAAATATTGAAAGATATGTGCTTATTCAGACTATAATTTCTGGCTCATTTTATTTTATTTTTTTTACAAATAAAGATGGCAAACATATATGCTTTCTAAATAGTCCAATTCAAAGAAGAGTTCAATATAGCATGGTTAACTAAAGGGAGTAGTCGTGCAAATAGTTTCAGGTGTATTCAAATAATAAATTGTGGAATGTGCATTGCCTGGCCAAAATAAATAAATTAAGAAGTAAAAAAAAAAAAAGTAATGTCACTAGTGGATTTAAATCAGCCAGCAACAAAGAGACTTTGATTGGATAATTAATGTAATGACAACTAGCTGATTCAGGTGGTAACAATTCTTTTAAACCTATCTAGTGCAGTAAGTAGCTTCTCATTTTGTGGCCTACTTTTGACATAGTAGTTTATCAAAAAGATGTTTGTGTTTCAGGAGGGTGACATTATTGACCTACATAAAGCAAAGAAAGCAACTAAGGAAATTGCTAAAGTTATTGGAATTAGGTTAAGAAATGTCCAACACACTTAAAATCTGAAGGATAGTGGTAAACTTTCTGGAAAAAGATCATGAATGACTAGGAATCACAGTTCAGAGGACTGGAACTAACCGAATGGAGACTAATTGTAAAATAATAATAAAAATAGCTTCATTTTGTTATTAAGGATTGGCCTTTGGAGCGATGATTCCATGAATGATTGACCCTGTTCCATGGCTGTGTGCACAACAGTGTAAGAAGGCAAATGCATGAAGTGATTGACACATCACAGGGCTACACTCAGCAAGGTTATACGGCAATACAATGACAACAGCTAACTACCTGAATAGATTGAATGCACAGATTTTTTTTTTCTTGATGGCAAATATCAAGATGACAATGGTACGATTCAAGGTTCAAATCGTGAAAGACTAGTTTTTGGAGCATGAAGAATGAATTTCACCCAAAACCCATTAAATCTCGCTACTTATTCTCCTTTCTTACAGGAAAGGGAACACCAAATCAGCTTGCTAAAGACAGGTGTCCTGCAAAGATTTCAGAGGACCTTGAACCTGTTGGTATTGTTGCAGCTGACCTTTGCCATCGGCAAGTGGGATCAGCCTTGACAAGAGAATCGATTTTTGGATGAGATCCTTTCTACTCTGAGGAATCTCAACAGTTGGCTGAGTTTAGTTCTCATTTTGACTTGTTAACCCTATACTAAAATGTGGTTTACTATAACTATAACCCTTTTAAATATGCACTTAAGTCTCTTATGGACACAACCAAAAGATATGTGTAAAGATGACTGCGTAACAGTTTATTTAATAAAGAAGCAGCATGCTTACAAAAATTACATTCATTAGAAAACAAAGTGAAAGTTGTTTCGGGTTCATAACGAAAGTACATTGCACTTATGTAACATCTTGATTGTTACAAACACAATCTAAAATGCTTCCCTTTACTTCTTTTCTTTCTGAAAAACAACTTAAGCTTAAGATAAGATTTGCTTAATCTACGAGGGATGTTCAAATCAAACTGGGATTTGTGATAAATGAAGGACTAAAACCGACTTACATTTATAGAAGTCTCTTAGACCCTCTAAGCCAGAGTAAGGAGGCCATACGCCCATGAATATACATTCCTGGCCGAGGTGGCTTGAAGCCCACTGCAGTTGCTCCAGTGAACATTCAGCAAGTAGAATGCCTGATCCTTGAAAAATCAATGGATAACTTGTTGCCAAGCTCTAGTGAAAAACAGGGATAAGTGCATTAGTGTAGCAGGGAAATAAAGAGAAATAGAGAAATAAGGAGTTTTGACTCTCAGAACTGTGTTCTACGGAGCCCCGGAAGTCACCTAGAGGAGAAAAAAAAACTGTCTGTGGCAACGGTTTTGCAATTCATACCCTCAGTTCATAATCCGTTCCCACAATTTTTTTAACTGTTCCCTCAGTTTATCAATTAGTTTAAGAATCTGTTCCCACAAATTCTTAAACTGTTCCCTCAGTTTAACTACCTGTG